>JBAMNC010001814.1:0-228316 GCA_037902135.1 Cetoscarus ocellatus | reverse complement strand
TTCAGTCCAGGTGACAGCAGTGTAACTCCTGAATCCTGCAGGTTGTTGTTACTCAGTCCAGGTCTTTAAACAGAGAGCTGTGAGTTTGAGGACTGAGGGCAGAGCTCCACAGCTTTCCTTTGACAGGCTACATCCACTCAGCCTGAAAAGATTCACAACACCTTAATGAGTTACATAAAGTTTCTTTTATTAGACTTTGAAGATCCTCTGCCTTGTCATATGTACTCATTAAAGATGATGCTGGTGAACCTCGTTAAGTCAGCTTCATGTGAAGATGTGTGGGAGGACAAAACTCCTCCAGAACCATATTTTTCAGTAATGTTACTGCCTTTCAGACATTAATTTGTATTTCCTGTTTGAATGAAGTTTCTAAGTGAAGATTTGGTGTGTGGTTTTGATAATGTAACCTGCACATACTCAGTGTGAAGGAAGAGACGGAGGATGGAAAAAATGAGTTTTTGTCATGAAATGCCGTTACTTTAAAAAAACAAGAGCTTCTAGGATTTAGGATTTTTTTTTTTTTAAATGGGACAGTATGCAGTAATGAACATTTACATGTAAATGCATGGGATTTATAGCCATGGGCTAATTTCCATCCCCATACCATTAGAAGGTTGGTGTCGACACATAAAACTAAAACAAACATCAATAATAGGAATAAAACACACAAAGTGTATTAAAAGTCAAGCAACAATATAGATGACATACAGTCCATAAATAGGTTGAGAGTTGGGGGACCATGGGAATTACACACAATCAATTATAAAGTGCTGGAGTGCTAACTAAAGTGCCATTGTGCTAAAGTGCCAAACGTTAAAGTGCACAGTGTTAGCTGCCTGGGAGCTCAGCTCCCCATTATATTGCACATTGCCCAATATTGCACAGAAATGAAAGTGCCTGTTGCATTGCATATTACCCTAACTGCCCTGGATTATAAAGTGCCAGATTGAACACAATATTGCACGATGCCTACAGCACACGGTTGCACATGCAGATGTGTGAATAGATATTGCACTAAGAAAGCATACATAGATGTCTCATGTCAGCACTAATTCACAAAAATGGCACACATAGATGTATTTGTGTATGCAACAGCAGACAGTTTTGGAAGGTGCCCCAACATACTGAGCCAATTAGACACACACAAAATTAAACATGGTTATGATCACAGATCTGGTTTTCCAGATCTGTGATCATAAGCCATGCTCTAAGGTATTTGGAAAAGGAAGTCAGAGTTGGCAGTTCACGTATAGTGCTTGGTATTTGGTTCCAGGTCTGGGATGCACAAAATGAGGACACTGCCTGACCAGAGGTACTTTTTCGAAACGGTACAACGCAGTCACCTCTGAGGCCTGCTCTGGTAGATCTACTGGAGTTTCTTTTAACAAACTCAGTGGAGGTGGAGCTTAATCATGTCAGATTTTATAAACAAGCACAGAATCTGTATATTTTATTGTGTTGTCCAAGTTTAGGCACTCATGCTTATCCATATCCAACAGGTCTTAAGTTGGACATGTTAAGTTTCATTCTACTTGCAATCTTTTTGATCTGCTGTTTGAAGAGAAGTTGAAAGTCCAAGATGACACCAAGGTATTTAAATTCTTAAACTACCTCAATCTTATTACCCTGTACAGAAATGTTACGATCGCTGTTGTTGTTCACTTTTTTTTGGAGAAATACATACAGGCAGTCTTTGAGATGTTGAGATGCAGCCGAGAGCTCTCAAACCAGTGATACACGTTAGTCATGGCATAGGTCAACTCCTGGGCAGCTTGCTCACTGTCTTTTGCATGAACATACAGAACTGTGTCATCTGCATACATTTGACAGATAACATTTGAAGGACAACAACTTGGGAGGCCATTGATAAACATCATAAAGAGCAATGGGCTCAAACTGACCTTTGTGGAGCTCCAAAGTTACTGTTGTGTGACGCTGATTTTAGGTCGTGTACTCGAACACACGGAGTTCTTGATGAGAGGTATGACTCAGAACCATCTCATGTCATTCACAGAAAAGTAAAATATGACGGTTTAGACAGAAGAATATGATGACTGACAGCTTAAAATTCTTTTCTCAGATCGATAAAGACAGCTCCAACAACTCTACCAGAATCCAACTTGTTTTTATGTTTTCCAGGAGGAAACAAACAGCCGTCTCAGTGGAGTGGTGTTTTCTGAAGTCAAATTGCTTTGGGTTTAGGATATACAGACTGTTGTTCAAATGTTTTATGATTTGCTCTGACACAGTTTTTTCCAATACTTTAGAGACTGTCGGGAGAATGCTTATGGGTCTGTAATTGCTGGTTATGCTGGAGTTACCTGATTAAGGATAGGTGTAATGACTGAGTGCATCCAGGAATCTGGGAAAACTCCTACCAATATAGAGGTGTTAATTATGTTTGTTAACGGGGCTATAAGAGGTCTTTAGAAATTTCAGAAACAAAATATCCATACCAAATAAGTCTTTGGCCTTAGAGGTTTTGAGACTACCAATCATCATATTAACTGGAGACTGAGAAACTGTGCAACAATTAAAAATGGGTGCAAGCAGCACCCAGTTGCGTGGGTGGGAGTTGATTGCACCTAATGGTTGAATGCTCTGTGCTTAATTGTCTACAGAGTCAATAATAATAATCATTCAGGGCAGTTGCAATGTTCACCGGGTCCTGAGCTGTTTTCCGTCTGCCTGTAGCTCCCCAATTTCTTTGCTTCCCACATAGGTTCCTGACAGTTTTTTAATGTTTGTCCAGGTATCTTTGGTATTACCTTTAGCGTTGCTTATTACATTAATGAAAAAATTGCTTTTGCTGATCTGATTTCCTTTATAACCTTGTTTCTGAGAGAGGTGAATACCTGCCCTGTCAGTTAACCTTGCTGGTTTTTAGGGGATATTTATACCATATCTTTCCATTTAACCGGGGGAGGCGATTGTCCTGACAAAGGCAACACAGAAATGCAGACAGTTTCTCCTGATAGAGACCAGCTTCCCATCCAACCCCGAACTCACACAGATGGTCTCCTGGCAAACGAGTACTGTTCAATGAGGTCCAAGAGATGCTGAGATGCAGGGTCAGACAGTTCTGGTTTTACCCAGATGAGTTTAGAATAACCGTGAAAGATGGACTGAGGCAGAGTTTTTAAGGACCCTAAACAAGACAAGAGATTTGTGGAGAAGAACTGGACACTGTGGTCTTAAAAAACAGGGGTCTTGAACTGAGTAGGATCCTGATTTCAGGATGCTTTAATCATCTTTTACACCAAAGAAAGCAGACAGTTATATGTAACAGGTTATATAATTTAGACATGACTAATCCAGTGGTATCATTCTCTTTTATTGCACTTATGATATTTCTGTACTATTGATAGAAATAATCTCATAGTAAGTTGTTAGTTTTAATATGGAAGAAATGCAGAAAGTTCATTAAGATCCTTGTTTAAATTGTTTGATTGCTCTGTGATCTGTTGGTTGGGGCTGAAGGATCCAGTTAGAGGGAGTTTGCGCTCTGTTTCACACTTAATACAGACGAGTGAAGGCAGCAGACGTGTGTGATTCTTTCTCATTCTCTCACTACTATTCTGCCCTTTTAAGGGTACCCCGACAAATACACTAAAATGGACCCTTAAATGCTAAACTGTGTGAGGGATTGTGGCCTATTTGTTGTCAATATTTCAACATACAAGTAAAATTCTGTTTTTGTTCATTCTCTCTGAGCTTCTAGAGCTGTTAAAAAAAGGTTTTAAAGGAGACCTGATCATTTGTGAATTTTCCCATGGTGCTACAGTCTGTATGGAGGAAAACAGGAGCACTAAAAAAAAATTAAAATAATTCATGTTTAAGAACTGCAGCTACAGATTGATTTATAATATTGGTTACATATCCTAATTAAGACTCTGGCCTGCGAAGGTTGAAGATCTGTAAGTCTCATCAGGTAACTGAAGCCCCAACAGGCCTGAAAAATATTTTCTTGTGCAATTTATTTACAGGTCTCTTTGTTTCCCTCCTTTTTAATTTCTTCCCCTTCCTTGGTGCCAGACACTTGGGTACTGGTTACTGAATGAGTAACTTACTGAGCTATAAGGCTGAGACATCTGCAGAAGTCTGCTTATATAGCAGAGATACAAAAAACTCAAGGTATAACCATAGATCAATTAGCTATTTAATTGTAAGACATTTTATGAGGAGCTTTACACCTCTGGATCTACTGAGAATACTGAAAGAAGTTTATTTCCTTTACAAATGAGTGAAAAGAGTGAAAAGCTCACAGAAAAACATTTCAGAAGAAGTCTCTACCACCGATCATGACAGAAGCTCTAATGTCAGATCTACATAAAAAAGGGAAAGGATCCTCTCTGGTGTGAATCAGGACCTGTAAGCCTGCTTTCAAGTGAAGACTAAATTCTAACCAAGATCCTTGTGGTTAGACTTGATAAAGAGATTAACTCCATCATACATCCCAATCAAACAGGATTCATCTTGGGGGAGACACCTTTCTGGTAATTGAGGTAAATTATGTAACATTATCAATGTGTCCAATGGATCATTATCTCCAAGGTCATTATTTTATCTGACACGCACAAAACAGTCGGACCATATAGAGTATAAATATTTATTTCATTGCTCTAAATACATTTGGGGTTTGGCCCATTGTTTAGTTCCTGGATTGAGAATCTTGTATACCACATCTAGAGCTTAATCAAACAAATAAAATAATGTCTGATTATTCACTCTTGACCAAGGGACAGGCAGGAGTGTCCCCTGTCACCAGTTCTTTTTGACAAAGCTATTGAGCCCCTGGCTATAGCAATGAGCACTAAGGCAGGATTGAGGGGGATCAGAAGGGGAGGACAAACTCAGAAACTATTACTGTACGCTGATGATTTAATTCTTTATCTCTCCAAGCTGATTTCTCAATTTCTAATGCATGGATACAATAAGTGGTTTTAGTAGAAATCTCTGGCTACAAAGTCAACCCTGTCGAAGACCATTTTGTTCCAGTTAACACCTAGGCACTCTGTATGAATTTTTACCAGTTTCCTTTTAAAATAGTTCATGATGCTATCACTTACCTGGGAGTCTCACTAGCACGTAAATTCAAAGATTTATTCAAGCGCAATCTGAAACCAGCACTGGATAGAGCCAAAAGGATCTTAACAGAACAAATATGGTCTCAATTCAGGTCCACGGCAAAAATACTGAGGCAATGTCTCTGATGCCCATTGCAAGTAATGCTCTGTTCCCACCCACCTCTCCTCAACTCTGCCTTTCAGCTGTGGGTCAGGAAGGGCTTAAGGTGTGTCAGGGATCTCCATTAAGTCCGCATTTTTTATCCTTTTTGAAAAAACAACACACCAGTATTCCACACTCCCATTTTTTAGATATCTCCAGGTAGGACATTTTGTCAGGAAGCTGTTTGTGTCTTCTCATTACCACCAATACAGGGTCAGGTAGATGATGTTCTCACCTGGGCCCAAAGCATGTGAGTGGAGTGGAAGCAAACGGGGAGTGTGAGCGGAAGGCCGGGGTGTTTTTTTGAAAAGGCTGGAGTGTCACCTTATATTATGCTCCATCCTGCTCCAATTTTGGTCTGGACTGCTCACACCATGCATCTGAGGCATGTCTCTCACCAGAGTGCATCTGTTTACAATTAATTGCTCAGCAACCCACACCGTTTTCTGTCAGAAATTGGATATTGGATCAGCGGATCAGCACTGTGGGCAGCGCAAAAGCTCTCAGACCTCAGTGCAGGTCGAAATCCTCCAATTTTATTTTTATTCAGTGAATGCAATGCACCTTCGTATTTTGGTAGAGTGAGCGGTGAGTAAATTGAGTGGGGCTGTGTGCATCGGCCCTGAGGGATGAGTGGGCGCAAAGAACAGCTCTGTGAGCAAGGAGCAGGAAATCTCATCGCTCCACTTCGAAAAGCAAAGTCGACTTGCTCACACTTTTTGTCGACAATCGAGGCCACTTGGACCAAAATAACTGGGATTCTATCCTCCAGAGATACAGTTGCTACCCCGCAGGAGCTACCATCACTCCCCCAAACCCCGCTGAAGCGGTGCAGACGGTGCAGACGGTGGAGAGAGAGAAGACAAAAGCGGGCAAGAGAGGTGGCTAGCAGGTAAGCGAAAAGCTAACCCCTTCACAACCGGGCCGTCCCAAGTTTCTTCCTGGCCAACTGCTGGTCGCTTAACAACAAAATGGACGACAACAAAATGGACGAACTAAGACTACGGGTCACATCTCACAAGGCTGGATTACTGAGTGATGATCATCACGGAGTCTTGGCTGGACAAAAACATCCTGTACGCCAGCATCGAGCTAGCAGGCCGTGCTGTCTTCAGAGCGGACAGGACCGCCGGACTCAGGCAAGAGCAGAGGTTGAGGCCTCTGTGTTAACATTGACTGTAGATGGTGCACTAACTTCACAATTAAACACTCTTACTGCTCCCCGGACATTGAATACTGCAACAAGGTCTACTGCAACATCCCACATGCCTACAAAGCCAGACCCCTGCCTCATCTGGGTCTCTCTGACCATATGTCTCTGTCCCTGACTCCAGCATATAAACCACTCATCTGCAGACAGACAAAGACAGTCTAAGTGTGGACTGAGGAAGCCACTTCAGCACTGCAGGACTGCTTTAAAAATACAGACTGGGAGGTTTTTACTGAGGGGACAAACCCGGAAGGACACACATCAGCTGTGCTGGAGTATATCAACTTCTGTGCTGAGTGTGTGACTGAGTCAAAGACTGTTAAAGTGCTGCCCAAATCAAAAGCCGTGGTTCAACAGGGAACTGGCTGCCCTGCTCAGAGCACGCGACTTTCCGCTTTAGGTCTGGGGATCAGCAGGCCTACAAGAGTCCAGGAAGCAAACTGAGGAGGGGCATCAGAGAAGCCAAGTGCAGGTACCAACAGCGCATTGAAGAGGCACTTCAACAGCAACAACTCCAGAGGCATGTGGTAGGGTATAAAGTCTCTCACTGGCTACAAGGACAGCACTGCAACCATACCCTCCACAGACAGCACCCACCCAGGATGCCCTGAAACCACTTCTTCGCTTGCTTTGACCGACGGAGCAGCCACCCGGGAGACATCCCCCAGCCTGCAGCGACAGTGGAGGACCAGCCCCATCCAGCTACACCAGAACCAGGTCAGAGCAACCCTGAGCAGAGTCAACGTGAGTAAAGCTCCTGGTCCAGATGGCGTCTCAGGCAAAATCCTCAAGGACTGCGCAGACACCAGCAGAGGTTTTCACCACCACCTTCAACCTTTTGCTCCGACAGTCTGTAATCCCCACCTGCCTCAAAACAGCCACCATCATCCCAATACCCAAGAAAAACACAGTGAGCTGCCTGAAGGACTTTCTCCCAGTTGCTCTAACATCTATCATCATGAAATGTTTTGGGAAACTCATCATTTCTCACATCAGATCCGCCATCCCTGCTGACCTGGACCAACACCAGTTTGCTTATCAAGCAAACCAGTCAACGCTGTGTTCACAACTCTCCACACAGCCCCTTACTCACCTGACCAAAAGAACACGTAATGTAAGGATGCTGGTTCTGGACTTCAGTTCTGCCTTTAATACAGTCATCCCCCTCAAAACTGGTTAACAAACTGAGCAACCTGGGCCTGGACAGCTCCACTGTGCACATTGATATTGGACTTTCTGAGCAACAGACCTCAGCACGTCAGGATGGGGGGCTGCACATCTTCCACCCTCATCCTGAACACGGGCACACCACAGGGATGTGTCCTCAGTCCCCTCCTCTACTCCCTCTTCACGCATGACTGTACCCCTACTCACACCACCAACACCATCGTCAAGTTCGCTGATGACACCACCGTTGTAGGACTCATCACAGACGACAAGTCTGCCTATAGGGAGGAGGTCCAGCTTCTGTAACAGTGGTGTCTCAACCTGGACCTGAACACCAGCAAAACCAAGGAACTGATTGTGGATTTTAGGAGAACCACACGCATGGAACACCCTGCCCTCTGCATCAATGGAGAGGAAGTGGAGAAGAGTGCAAAGTTTCAGATTCCTTGTGTGCACATCACAGCTGACCTCACCTGGGCCGTCAACACCTCCTGCCAAGTGGGGAAGGCACAACAGAGACTTTACTTCCTCAGGAAAGCGAAAGCAGGCTCGCCTCCCCTCAACAACTGCTGATCAACTTCTACAGGGCCACCATCGAGAGCCTCCTGACAACAGCTGCATGGCAGAGGACAGAAGGAACCTTCAGCGGTTGGTAAGGGTGGCCAAGAAAACCATCGGGACCACGCTACCCCCCCCTCAAGGACACTTACACCCAGCCGCATCCAGAAAAAAGCCTCTGACATCACAGGGGACCCCCACTCACCCAGCGCCACCTCCTATTCTCCCCCCTTCCCACAGGAAAAAGGAACCGGACTATTAAGTGTCACACCAACAGACTGTGAAAACAGCTTCTACCCTCAAGTTGTGGAAGCCATTGCCATTGGAGTGGCTCCTGAAGCGCCTGCGCTTATAGGTGCACAGTGTGAGGCCCCAGCCTTTCTGTCATTAATTACTTGACAGGTTATCCTGATTACCTTGAGATCTACCAAACCACCCTCATTCAGTAAATGGGCAGAAAGTGTGATGACCGATCTCAAACTCGAAAAGTTTACATACTCTACCAGGGGCTCAAGAAGGTATTTGTAAAAGTCTAATGACCTTTCCTCGGCTATTTTGTACAAAATGTTGCATCCAAAACACTAAAGATTTGTCTTTTGTCCCTGAAATCCTGCTCTCCAGTCCCACTGTCTGACACCCTCACCCCATTATTGGTATTGCTATTATCATTATTATTATGATTATTATTAATTTCTGTATGCGTGCTGCTGTATTTTATATTTACTTTTCGTATCTATGTATGTGTATTTGTGGTTGAGCTTAGCGTCCTTGCTGACGTGTGATGTTTGTGATGTTCGTTGTGATAAATTTTGGTAAAAGTTCAATAAAAAGATTTAAAAAATAAACCAGATAATGCTGGTACATCTATAATCAGCATAAATGTCACTGATGCTGAATGATATATGTGTCCTTCTGCAGCTTCTATTGCATCAAAGGTTGAGACTTTACAGAGCAGTGAGTATTTGCAGGATATATCTGTCATGATCCTGCTCTAGTCGTCAAGTCACCCCTGTTTGTGCTCATGTTTCATGTTTGTCTGCGTGCTTCCTGTTTTATTTCGAAACTCACATTGTCCCTCTTGTATTCACAGGCTTTACTTCCTGTCCCAGCGTGTCACACCTGCTCCCTGATTGTTCTTCCCCAGCTGTTTGTCATTATCCCCAATTATCTCTTGTATTTAACCCTCATGTCTTCCCCAGTCTTGTTGCCGGATTGTTAGCACTGTATAGTCACTCTCTAGGGGTTCTTCATAGTCACAGTCTGATCTCGACCCTCTTAGTTCTTAGACCTTGTTTGTTGCCTTAGCCCTTTTTGGGTACCTCTGCCTTCTCTGTTGTTTTTGTGTACCGAACCTTGCTAGTCTGTCTACCACCTCTGTTACCAACCTCTGCCTGTGTGAGAACCTGCTTTTGTGTACTGAACCCGGACCGTCAAATAAACTCTGATTTTTGCACTTTGGACCTGCCTCACTGCTTTTTGGGTTGCCTTTGCCATTGTTCATGATAATATCTGTGTCTCTTTGTCCATTATGCTTTTAAAGCCACACCATGGGACTTAAACATTGACCTGCTACTGTGTTAAAGATGAAGGTTCAGGTGTGGACTGCAGGGCTTTGACAAAACCCTGCTCAGATGTATTCTCACCTGAGAGTTTCGAGTCTGCAGTTTGGACTCTTTAGTCCAGCAGACAGCAGCATCACTCCTGATCCTTGCAGGTAGTTGTTACTCAGGTCCAGGTCTCTCAGGCCAGAGGACTGTGAGCTGAGGACTGAGAACAGAGCTTCAAAGCTTTCCTCTGACAGTTTACATTCACTCAGCCTGAGAAAAGAATCAGAAGATCACAAAGATCCAACAGATGATGATCATTCTTGTACAAATACAGATATCTGTGCAGGCAGGTGTACCTACAGAGCTTTGGTGGAGGCTTTGACCACTGGCAGCAGCCTCAGAAGAGCTGTCTCTGAAGCAGAGTATTTCTTCAGGTCAAACACGTCCAGGTCCTTCTCTGATGACAGTAAGATGAAGACCAGCGCTGACCACTGAGCAGGAGACAGTTCATCTGTGGAGAGACGTCCTGATCTCAGGGCCTGTTGGATCTCCTCCACCAGAGAACGATCATTCAGTTCATTCAGACAGTGGAACAGATTGATGCTCTTCTCTGCAGACATGTCCTCACTGATCTTTGTCTTTAAGTACTCAACTGTTTCCTGATTGGTCTGTGAGCTACTTCCTGTTTGTGTCATCAGATCTCGTAAAAGGCTTTGATTGGTCTGCAGTGAAAGACCCAGGAGGAAGCGCAGGAACAAGTCCAGGTGTCCGTTTGGACTCTGTAAGGCCTGGTCCACAGCACTCTGGTACAGCTGTGTCACTGTAGATTTGTTCGAGGTTGATGGTTCTTCTGCCATCAGATTGACTCCAGAGTTGATGAAGGTCAGATGAACATGAAGAGCAGCCAGGAACTCCTGAACACTCAGATGGACAAAGCAGAACACCTTGTCCTGGTACAGTCCTCTCTCCTCTTTAAAGATCTGTGTGAACACTCCAGAGTACACTGAGGCTGCTCTGATATCGATGCCACACTCTGTCAGGTCTGGTTCATAGAAAATCAGGTTTCCTCTCTGCAGCTGCTCAAAAGCCAGTTTACCCAGAGACTGGATCATCTCCCTGCTCTCTTCACTCCAGTGTGGATCAGTCTCAGCTCCTCCATCATACTTGGTCTTCTTCAGTTTGGTCTGAACCACCAGGAAGTGGATGTACATCTCAGTCAGGGTCTTGGGCAGCTCTCCTTCCTCTCTGGTCTTCTGTACATGGTCCAGGACTGTAGCAGTGATCCAGCAGAAGACTGGAATGTGGCACATGATGTGGAGGCTTCTGGACTTCTTAATGTGGGAGATGATTCTGTCAGCCTGCTCCTCATCCCTGAACTGTTTCCTGAAGTACTCCTCCTTCTGCTGGTCAGTAAAACCTCTGACCTCCGTAACCATGTCAACACATCCAGGAGGGATCTGATTGGCTGCTGCAGGTCTTGTGGTGATCCAGAGGTGAGCAGATGGAAGCAGGTTCCCCCTGATAAGGTTTGCCAGCAGCACATCCACTGAGGTGGACTCTGTGACATCAGTCAGGACCTCATTGTTGTGGAAGTCCAGAGGAAGTCGACACTCATCCAGACCGTCAAAGATGAACAAGACCCGGAACTCCTCAAACCTGCAGATTCCTGCTTCTTTGGTTTCATTAAAGAAGTGATGAACAAGCTCCACCAAACTGAACTTCTTGTCTTTCAGCAGATTCAGCTCTCTGAAGGTGAAGGGAAACATGAAGTGTGTGTCCTGGTGGGCTTTGTCTTCAGCCCAGTCCAGGGTGAACTTCTGAGTGAGGACTGTTTTACCAATGCCAGCCACTCCCTTCATCATCACTGCTCTGATTGGTCCATCTTCTCCAGGTGATGCTTTAAAGATGTCTTCTCCTTTGATGGTCTTCTCTGATCCGTGTGGTTTCCTGGATGTGGTCTCCATCTGTCGGATCTCATGTTCCTCATTGACCCCTCCAGCCTCTCCCTCTGTGATGTACAGCTCTGTGTAGATCTGGTTCAGCAGGGTCGGGGTTCCTGCTTTAGCAATGCCCTCAAACACAGTCTGGAACTTCTGCTTCAGGTTGGACTTGAGTTTTCGTTGGCACACTGAGGCGTCAGATCCTGAAGGAAAAACCAACAAATGACATTAAAGTCTGGATCCTGGACAAAGTCCTAACATTACAAAGGGGCTGCTCACATCTTCTTAATTTACCAAAAAGTATGTTTTTGTTCAAACCTCATGGCTATGAATATCATATCAAAGTAGATAAAAATAATTATTATAAGTATAGTTTAATTTGTATAGCGCTACTAAAAACAAAGGTTTGCAAAGAGTTTTGACGAATAGACGGGAACATACAGAAGACAAAGCACAAGAAAAACCAAACACAAGAACACAAGAACCAAGATGAGGGAGCAGGAGAATTTCTGGAGTCTTTCAGACCAACAAGCTCATGAAGGGGAGAAGATTTCATGGAACGCGAGGAAACTCAGTACCTCCAAAAACAGGCACAATAATTCAGGCCCAGGTACCCAATACAGAGTGCCCAGACCTGGACCACCCAAGACAACCCCTGGGCTCCCACCACAGTCCCACCACACTCCTCCCAGAAAAAACTAGGTCTCATTTCATAAGAACCCAGACAATACCTGAACATAGCAATATAAAAAGAGACCATGAGGACCAAAATAAGAGGGGTCAAGATGGGTAGAAGCAGAAGACACGTGAACAAAAAGAGATAATCAGCAATAAAAGCAGTAACACAAGAAAAACAATAAAAAATAACAAAAAAATGAGGCAAAATTCATTAAATAGAACTTCAACATAAATAAGGAGATTACACAGTAAAAGATCCTCAGAAGTGACTTATAAATAAGATTAAAGTTTGACAAAAGAAAGTCATATTCAATAGCCAGAAAGTAAAGCAATGCAGCATAAATTAAATAAAATATAAACTCAAATTAAGTCATGATACTGATATTAAAAAGAAAATATGAAAAGCCAGCAACAGAAAAACGAGCCACAAGTAATGAAAGCTAAATTATGAGCACAGTTAAAACAAATATTGGGCTGAAAATACAGAAATACAGAAACAGGATTAAGATTAAGATGAAATCACATGAAAGCAAGTCTGTAAAGGTGACTTTTAAACAGTGACTGCTTAAATGCAACGACTTGCTTTAAAAGTGATGAGTAAAATCTCAAAATTGATTCTGAAACTGACAGGGGAACTACAGTTGGCCACAATACCACATAAAAGAGCTGGAATCAACTGGCACTGAAGACAAGTCCAAGAGGAGTAGAAATAGGCGAGTTGATGAGAAGATGAGGTGCAGGTGTGATCAGTTGGGAGCCATCCTGCCATCCAACAGTTGATGTCACTCAGACAGTCTCTGACAGCAGGTAGACCTCTTGGGTCCTCAGGTCTTTGAGGAAGGCATATCTGCATGTTGTATGCGTAGCAGAGGGAGGAGACTTGGTGGTGCTGAAGTATTTGGCCAAGGGGCAGCATGTAAACCCTGGTGGGATGGATCCCATCATGCATGAAACGTGAGACTCGGTCCCAAAACAGATTCACATTGTCAACAAAGTGAAAGTGGGTGGGGTAGGATGATTAGTGTGGTAGGAGGGTGGAGAGGACGAGGAGCTGAGGTGCACTTGCTGCTGAAGGTGGTGGGGCTGTGTAGATTGATGAGGTGAAGAAAGAGAATTGGATGACTGAGGGCGCCCCACCGGTCATTAAGTGGTCAGCCCTACTGCCACCTGCACTCTGTGCTGACTACGAGCATCTGCTGACCTCAGGCAGAGTACGGCTCAGAGATGCATTCACTGCAGCTGGTAAATATGAGTTGAAGACTACGACTGGCTTCTAATAGGATTGTTTTTAGTCAAAGGAAAATTCTCACTCTATGTAAACCAGCCAGCATTTAGGCCCAGTGACGCCAGGCCTTGGTGCTCTGGGCTGCAGACCCCTGTCATAGATTATAACCCCCCAACATAGTGTATCTTCAGAATAAAACTCTTACCACCCCACAGACGCTCAGCCAGCTCATCCTGATTCATCATCCTCAGGAAATCCACTGTGATCTTCAGAAATGCCTCTCTGCTGCTCTTCTGCTCCTCATCTTTACCAACCAACTCATCCTCACTCTGACCCTCTAAGCATCCTGGGTAATCTGGACCTAAACCTCTCTGGATTCTCTTCAGCTGGTTCTTCACAAAGGTGATGATGTTCTCCTCCAGCAGCTGGAGAACACAAGACAGTGATGTAAAAGAGTAGTCTTTACATGTAAAAGAGTAGAACACTGACATTAACATCTGGATCATAGTGGAGCACCAGACTCGTAGATCATGAAATTCATTGTTAAAGGAACATTCCTTTCACACCCAAGTTCATGACAAGCAGGTAGACACCATTCTTGACTGTGTGTCCAGTAACAAGGAAGAGACAGACAAAGATCACCCACCCACGTTATCTATTTTTAGACTCAGATATGTGCTTTATGCAGTTTTTAACAGAAACACTTAGGAAACTAAGCCACAGGGCGCATGCACAAACCACCGCAGAAGTGCTTCTCAGCAGGTCATCAAAACAAAGCCTCTGTTTACGGGTAGAAGAACATTGGTATCAAGGAATATGGCCGACTTTATGAGAGAGGACAGGGATGATTTTTTCAGGACTGATGAAGATCCACAACCTTACCCATTTGAACCAGAATATACAGAGGAGGAACTACATGTTTTGGAAGCTGAACGTGCACGGAGAGAAGCTGAGGCAGTGGGACAGCCTGGGGCTGAAGGGGAGAGTCCGAACCAGCATGGACTGGTGGTGTTAATGTGGGGCCTACCAACCTATGGCGACAGAGAATGAGTGCTTCTGCTGTACCGAGCAGGATTTGGTGCTGCTATCGGTGGGGAAGAGGAAAGTACAAAAAGAGACTGTGTCAAGATGAATGACGCTTTTTCAACTCTTGTGAATCCTGCAGTTGTTGGAACGTTTTTCTATCTTCCCAAAATGAACTGGAAAAAACACCTAAGGCCTTCCAGACATAACAGACGGTTGTCCGTAGAGTAAGTAAATATTAAAATTATAAAGATGCATGGAGCATATATTTTTGTATTTATCTCATTTACTGTTTGTGTGACACCGAGCAATGGGATGGCCGTGTTCTTCAAGAATAATCTCATTGTTTGGGTGCTGATTTCAGTCTTTTGTCCCGTGAAGAATGCTGTAAGCAAACTTACATTCTTGACTGCTTCTTGTAGGGTGTTGGGATCGATGTTCAGAGCACCTAGCCATTATTTCATCCACTCCTGACCCTGTCTTCTGCTTGTTGTTGCAACCCTGAGCAGCACACGTGAGGCAGCTTTGAAAAGTTTTGTAATATAAAGCTCTCAAAAAAGTGGTACAGTGTCCAATAAACTCCTTCACCAGTCTACAGCATGAGCTCCTGTCCGCTAACCAGCAGTGGGCGATCTTTGTCTGTCTCTTCCTTGTTACTGCAGCACAGTCAAAAGAATGGAGTCTACCTGCTTGTCATGGACTCAGGAGTGAGGCAAGACATGAAAACAAAAAAAAATGTTGGAGTTTTCCTTTAAGGTGTGAAGTTCTTGAGGCACTGAGTATTTTCAGAGACATGGACATTAAAACGACTTTAAAACACCTTGTCCCCTATTTAAAATCTGGACTCATGAAAAACACCTAAGGACTGTAAAACATGCTAAAATTATTGTATTAGTATTTTCTGCGTGATTTCATTCATTTTCTAGCAGGTCTGGTTACATTTTACTGGTGTACCTGGCCAGTAGATGGAGCTGTGTGCTTTAGGCTTTAAAAGCAGACATCAATCACTGGTAGAGTAAGACGACAAACAGTACGAGTAATATGAATCAACACAGACATGAAGACGGATACTCACGTTTTTGCTACCATTCCTGTAGGTTAGAGGTTCAGAAATCATCACCGGAATTAAATATGAAAATAATATAACATGTAAAAACCTGTGACTGTGACATGTAGTGATTTTGAATGGGACTTTGAATGACGGCGAGTGAGCCTGTAGTAACGTGGCGATTCAATATGGCGTTGCTACGCCAATGATATCGAAAATGAGCTATGAAACTGTATTCTAAAGTGATAAACAAGTAACAGTGAATAGAACCACTAGCAGGGGTGATAGCTTTCGCTAACAAATGAGGTGAAAGGGCTTTGTGTGTAAATAAGCGAAGGCTAACTGTAACAAGCTGCCGGTGATGCTCCTGCTCTTGCCTAAGTTTCCTGTTTCTGAACACACCTGGATGCAGCGTGCTCTCAGCACAAAATAGAGACAGAGACACAGGCCCAGACAAGCTCCCAGTCACTTTAAAGGATCAGACCGGTTTCTGACGGACTTTAAAAGTGTTGTGTGTGTCCGTGAGACGCGGGAGTTTCCAATGTTATTGTTAGCTTTGTAAACTTGCATTGTTACATGTTTGATGTTCTTTATGTTGAACTTTATCCTAATCAACCTTACTTTAAGCAATTTAAAGGTATCTTAGACTGTGTTCATTTCAGTGTTAAGTTGAATAGTTAATGTAATATTTTGCCTTCTTTGTGTGATTTAAGGTAATAACTGGTATTATATTATCAGATGCTAAAAATATAAATAAAGGAAAATGTTGTAATTGTGCAGTTTATGAATGATTGCTAATTTTAGCCACAATGTACACTCAATTCATGGCATTAATAATCCTCAGTCTTTTGTTCCATCCAAGCACTTAAGAGAAGAGAGGAGTGCATTGTCATCTCAGGAACATATGCATGGCTGTACCTGGTTACTGAAGCTCTATAATAAACAGCTTAATTGTCAATTCTGGACTCATCATCTCTTTCTTTACCTACACCTGTACATTGAAGTTTGTGTCCTAACCTGATATCCTGAAACAATTACTGCCAACCCTTTGGATCCCAAACAAATCACTCATACACGAATGACACCAATGCTAACATTAATAAAGCCCAGGCTAATTGCAGCTCTGACTGACGTTAGGACAGGAAGACAGTACAGCGCTTTCTTTGGGTTTTTCAAAATAAGAGTAAAACGATATATGGAACGTGGGTGATCTAGTTACATTTCAAAATAAAAGTTTATATGGATGACAGTTTCAGTATTGGAGTTTATTGTTAGTTTTGGGCAACATGGAGTGAGACAGAGATAATAATAAATATTGGTGATTTAATAACAGTTATAAATTAAGTTAAAAAAAAAACATGAAACAGCTCACGTGAGAATAAATGGAGATTTAAAAAAAAGTTCATTGAGGATAAATACCTTTGGTCAAAAAGGGTGTTTACAGGATGGATCTTTACATGATTACATGGCTGTAATATGAACTTTTTTTTAATTGTTCAACTTGTAATTTGTATTTGAAATGTGCAAGTCACTAGTAGAGTGAGACATTAGACAGTACGAGTGATATGAAGCAACACAGACTTTAAGACTCAAACATGTTATTGTAACCATTCCTGCAGGAAAAAAACTAATGGGCTACACAAAGGATCTGCCACAGGTCTTAAAAATGTAACATCCTCACCAGGAATATGGAGTCCAGCTCTGATTCAGGTTGTTTGGAGTCAATACTGGGGAGTCCAGATGTTTCCATCTGATCTCTGTAGATCAGAACAGGCCATATTAAAGAGATCAATGATTCAGCATTAAATATCATCAAGATGACTCAGCCTATCAGGATCATGAGAATGACTCAGCATTAAAGATCCTCAGGATGACTCAGCATTAAAAACCATCGGGATGACTCAGCATGATCGGAGCTGTTTTGAAGTGTTAAGATGGTTTTTGGGGGGTGGGGTAAAGGAGCTCTGATGTTATGCTGCTCCCCTTCTGGCTGCTAAACCAAAGTCCTCGTGTTTATGGTCTTCAGAACCTGAACCACGCTGAGGAGGGTCTCTGCTGAGTTCATCACCTCTCCTCTCAAACATCAGTGGGCCAGAGTCCACATGGCAACAGAGATGTTTACATTTCTGACCTCCTGATTAGAAGGACACTGACGCCTCACTGTTCCTAAAACAAAGGGACGGATGATGGTTCATGTCAGCATGATGGAGCACAGACACGAGGAGGAGAAGAACAATCAGGCTGCTCCACCTTCAGCACACTAAGGGCTCAGAGAGTGGTCTACCTAACAGCTGAGCCTGGAGCTAAAGGGTTAAGACAGTCTGAGGGTAAAGGGAGCTGACCTGACCTCAGCAGGTTGATCAAACAAACATCTTCTGCACCTCTGAGGGACTCAAACATGGAGGTCAAAGCTCATTTTTCTGAATCCTCACCTGTCCTCAGCAGGTCTGTTCTTTCCAAAGTAAATAATAAGATCTTTAGAGTCGTCACTCTTCATGGACACACCGCTGGGCTCAGGAGACTCTGATCTCTTCATCCTGATAAAAAAAAACATCATCAACATCACCACCTCTGAGGGACTCAAACATGGAGGTCAAAGTTCATTTTTCTGACTTCTTACCGTTTCTTAGCAGGTCTGTTCTTCTTAAAGTCAAGAGGAGAACGTCTGGACCAGTCACTCTTCATGGACACACCACTGGGCTCAGGAGACTCTGATCTCTTCATCCTGATAATACAAACATCATCATCATCATCATAAGATTCTGTGAGCTGTTACTACAGGATGAAGATGCAGAAAGACAGAGAGAGAGATGAAGATGTAATGATGATGATGAGGATATAAAGAGTATGGTGATGATGGTGTAGTGATGGTGTAAGAGTGTGATGGTTGCAGATCTTCATCTCACCTAGGACCCTGGTCTTCTTCATTCTGAGAGGTTTTAGATGGAGGGACCCCCTCCTCTGGTTCTTCAGTCTGGTCCATAGCAGAGCGCCCCCCGCTGTCTGTCAGCTGTGATGAAGGAGTCAAAGAGCAGAGCGTTAATAACAAACTCTTCATGCACGTTATGCACCTGTCAAGGGGAAGGTGCATATTATATTAGAGGGGGAAAAAAGGATGAAAGGGATGTCACTCCTCGGTCCCCAAAACCAAACACTAGACCAAAATGCATATTTTCAGAATTCATTACAAATAAAGGACAAAAGGTATTTACAAAACAAACTGAAAAGTGAGGTCTTAAACAAAAAGGGTACAAAAACAAGAAGTAGCGAGAGCTGACACGCAAACTAAGGAATCACCCAGAAAGACTAACTTCTACAAACAACTACAAACTATCAATTACAAAATTCATTAAGTCCTGAACACAATTTGGAGGCCGAGAGTGACGTGGTGCTGCTGTCAGAGAACGTCGTCTATCCGTGCCCATGGCTGAGGTTATTTGAATGGGCTCCCATTAGCTCTTGGCCAATGGGAGGGCCACTTCTCCCTCTGCTGGACCCACTTCCCAAGCCAATCACAGGAGGCCACCTGAGTGGTTGTAGAGATCCTCCTGCTTAAAGACCACTCACTCCCATACACACTCACACACACAACAGAGAACAGCATCTCCACAAGTAACACAATATTAACACTAATACACGATAATCCCAATATATTTATGGCCAGGGCCTTAACACTGCAGGAGGGTCTTAAACATTTGGTAAATGGTAAATGGACTTGAGCTTATATAGCGCTTTCCTAGTCTTTGACTACTCAAAGCTGCTTTACACCGCAGGTCACACTTACCCATTCACTCTCACATTCACCCACTGATGGTTTTGAAGTTTCTATGTTAATTTTTCCATCAGTATCATCTAACATATTTACGTGCTTTCATGTCCATTTACACGCCACTGGCACAGCAGTGGGAGAAATTTGGGGTTAAATGTCTTGCCCAAGGACACATTGCCCTGTGAACCTGCAACCACCTGACCAAGCTCACTATCCAACTGCGCCACCGACACCGACATTTGGATGGTGATTGCACAAATATTTTGTCTGTCGCTGCTCTCTGCTGCTTCATGCTGCTGTGATGTACGGGGTCAAACTCTGATTATTGGTGACTCTATAGTGAGAAATGTGAAGGTAGAGAAGTCAGCCAGCATAGTTAGGTGTATCCCAGGTCATAGCGGGAGACATCGAATCACATCTGAAGCTGCTGTAAAGAAATAAGATTGTCATTCATACGGGCACTAATGACTTCTGGCTTTGTCAGTCAGAAGTCACTAAAGTTAATTGGTAGAATGATGTCAGACACCGTAGTTTTCTCTGGCCCTCTCCCAACTTTGACCAGTGATGACATGTACAATCTTAGAAGTAAGGCTTCCAAAAGGGTTCTTCCTGGAGAGCAGGAGTTCTCCCCAGAACCATTTGCTTCTAAAAAAAAAAAACCTTTTTTGAAAAAAGGGTTGTTCAAGGGTTCTTTGTAAGACTACGGGTTCTTGTAAGAACCATTTCAATACAGAGAACCCTTTTTTGAAGAAGGAGTTCTTCAAGAGCTGTTGAAAACATGGGTGTTGGAAGATCCTCACCCTCAAATAATCAAATGTTTAGCTATGTTATAAATAGTATTTTTAATGCAGATGTATCTGGAATACCCTTATCAATTTATTGTACTTGTTTTGCCACAGTCTTAAATGCCTTTTCCATCATTTCATGCTCAGTGGCGGCCGGTATATTAGGGCGCTGTGGGCGGAGCCCCGCCTGAGCTGCGTGAGGCTGCGTGAGCCAAAAGAGATGTCTGCTGTCTACCTGCAAATTATTGTCAAAATAAGGAAATCGTGCTATTATATTAATCATTCACTTAATGTGTATCTCAGTCCGTTAGCAATCTCTCCGCCCAGCCTCGGGTCGGAATCGGAGCATCTGTGCTTTCACGCATGCTCAGATCACAGTTTTGCATTAAGAAGTTAGCTTATCCTATAGCCAAATTAAAAAAAAAAATCCTTAAGGGGCGCTAAGGATCAGTGCCCAAGCATTCCTAATTTGCATAACGTCAGCACGTTCATAACCAGATTGGTCACAAACAGATGAAGAGCTACAATGCGTCTGCTGTATCTGGCTGAGGAGAACATAACAGGAGAAGCTGCAGGTGAAAGAGCTCAGACCTGATCAGCTGAACATCATAACTAATCAGCAGTCTAAAGACAGTGGGCGACAATACACTCGGTTTTACACTTCTGGCTATTTTAAACAGGTTAAATGACCTCCTCCAAGACGTATTAAGAGCGCAAAACAGGGAGGGAGTACTTTACACAGGCAAACTCTAGTAAATCTGGTCCAATGCTTTTAATCGTGCTATATTGTGAGAAAGTGAGAAACACACCTTAGAAAAGGCCCTATATAGTATAAAAGTCTGCTTTTATGGAGGTGTTATGTTAATTTGCATAGTTGCTATTAAATGAACACATATATTCATACAATATATTGCTTTTATATATTATTGCTAAGTCATATATACTGGAAAGCTGACTCATGGCCATCTCCATATTGTAATAAATTGATGCATTCATTTTTTAGGTTTGTGACACTATCTCAGGCCATGCATAAGATTTTGCAGGGTAATAAATTTGATAATCGCAATTATAGGCTTTAAAAAGTCTTAAATCTGTGCATATTTTGTAAAGTGGGCTTAAATAATATTTTTGTCAGGTCTTAAATTATGTATGTAAATTTCCAGCTTCCTTTGTTGCCCCCTTTTTTATTTAATTACTTTTTAACCTAACTAAAAATAAATTAAAACAAAAAAAATCTATAAAACTAAATCAAAATAAAAACCAATTAAATTTTAAAGTGTATAATAACCCTGACACACACTCACTGACTCCATTGTATATAATACATTTGTTCTTTATTGTTTATGGGCTGTTCTGTGGCAATAAATTTGATCAGTTTGAAAGCAATTCTGTGACTGCAATTTTCCATAGCCTACTTTTTCTGACTTTGTGTAGATCTTAAATTTAATTCATAATGGTCTTAAAAAGGTCTTTAAAAGCCTTAAATTTGTTCAAACCTGCAGAAACCCTGTTTTGGTATATGTCTATTTTGGAGTTTCAGCCCCCCCTGGAGAAAACTGCACGAGCCGCCACTGTTCATGCTATATAATAGTTAAATGCATACATGCATACAGTCTTTCTTAAGATGTGAGACAGGCCTCTACACGTCTGATCCGCCTGTCCCAGCACTCATATCATACTATTGAATAATCTCAATGTGTCTAAAAAATGAAAAAGCCTATGGATCACTTTAGGCTGTGATTTCCCTGCTGTTATTAGTATTTCTGTATGCGCAGATCAACACTAAGCGATCACATTAAAAACTACCCTCGAATCTAAGCAACTGTGATTGGCTGAACAGGAGCGAGACATCTGATTGGCTACAGACATTTCCCTGTTGAAAAAACACATTTGTGAATCGGAACAGGTCAGGGGAGTCTCAAAAATCCACACACAAATGCAGCGAGGTTCACAAATAACAGACGGTTCACAAATGTGTTATTTGTGTATGAATCTCCGTTTTATTTATTTGTGAATTTTTTTTACATTTATATGAGTTGATATGCATTTTTGTGTGCATTGAAAAGAACATGTGAATCCATTCATTCATTCATTTATTTTCTATACCAACTATCCCTTTTGGGGTTGCAGGGGTGGGGGGGTACACCCTGAACAGGTCGCCAGTCGATCGCAGGGCAACACAGAAAGACAAACAACCATTCACACTCACACCTAAGGGCAATTTAGAGTCACCAATCAACCTAATGAGCATGTTTTTGGTCTGTGGGAGGAAGCCGGAGGGTCCGGAGAGAACCCACACATGCACGGGAAGAACATGCAAACTTCACACAGAAAGGCCCTGCCTGACCTGGGGATTGAACCAGCGACCGTTTTGCTGTGAGGCACATACACTACCTGCTGCGCCACCGTGCCGCCCCATTTGTGAATCCATCTGTGTGCATTTGTGAGTCCTTCTGTACACATTTGTGTTTATTGAGACTGTTCTGACTCCATAGATAGGAGGGTTCTTCTTCTTCTTCTTCTGTTTGATTGGTGGATCACAAACAACCTTAAGGTTCAGACCGCCACCTACTGCACTGGGTGTATAGGGTATAAAAAGGTCTCTGTGTTGGTTCTAGATGAAACCCTTTAAACATAATAGGGTTCTCAGAGAAACTCCCTGTGTGGGATCTAGATGAAACCCTTAGGGGTGAAAGGGTTCTGGATTGAACCCTCAGTAAGGGTTATCAGTGAAACCACTACACCATTGCAGGGTTCTTTGTAGATCCTCTCATAGGGGGCTCTGGGTGGAACCTTTCACAGATGGTTCTGTATATAACCCTTTATGTTGGATTCTAGGTGAAACCCTCTGGAAGGGTTCCAGGTGGAACCTTTATAAAGGGTTCCAATAGTAACCAAAATGAGGACAAGCCAAAGAACCTTATATGGTTCCAGTCAGAACCTTTACTTCTAGAGTGCACAGCTACATGCCATCATTTAACTGCTGGCTGTGGAGGTGGAGTCCAGCAAACTATGTGGGTTTCATAGATATCTGGACATCTTCTGGGGGAAAGCCTGGTCTGATAGGAACCCAGATAGCAGAAACACTTGGTCCAGATCCGACTTGAGAGTGGCACAGGTGGCATTCAGGAGGCACTGGCATGAGGCTTGGGGCCCAGATGTGGCTGAGGTCTAGCAAAGTTAGCTCTAGTCCAACAAAGGCCGAAAGGACGTCAGACTTAGAGGTGGGAAATTCCGACAAAAAGTAGTGACGTATCTAATTTGATACTCCGATTATCCCAGTTCGGCGATCAACTGTAACGCACCATAAGTCTCCATTTTGTGGCTTCTTGCCGGTTGCACAGGATGATGTCATCAGCCCTCCTTCACTTGCCTCAGTTAATTTCCCTGATAATTCACTGCAGCGTTCAGACATGACCTTACTCGGACTTTAAGCAGATAAAAAACTAGGGGGTCACGGTGAAAAACTGTTTGCATTCACACATATGGCTCACCCAGATGAAGTCCAGGATATTTCAGAGGGTTTTTTGGAAGTGTGACTGTGGTGAGGTTGAGTGCATACACGCGCAAGTGTGAGTGCCGGTACAGACGTTACCGCTCAGACTTCATGCTGTGAGGGCAATCTGAGCTCACAGTTATCGAAACTTTGGACAGAAAATCAATTCTGTGTGTCATGTAGCACAGGTACAGCCTTTGTTCAAACAAGTCTTTGGTTCAAATCAGTCGTGGTAAAATGATCTTGCTCCATTTCAGGACTGAGCATGAGCAGAAAACAACAGAGGGTGTTAACTGACGGTGCCTGAGACCAGAAGCTCCTCCCACTAAGGGTAAGAGCAGCGTCTGTGAACAGGAGTCAGAGGAATGAAAACAGCTGCTGTTTGTTTAAAAAGTAATGAATCAAACTTTTGAAGCCATAAAGTTGTGAATAAGCAATAATGAACCAAAGAAGAAGAAGAAGAAGAGAGGATAGACTTTAGTTACCAAAGAGAAGAAGAGGACAGACTTTATTAACCCCTCATGGTGAAGTTCAGTGTTGTGGAGACCTGCTCCACACACAGAGGCAAAGCCCAGGATGAAGCCCTGAGGGGACCAGAACTCTGAGGATCAATCTGAGCTCAATGATCCAGTCTACCTGAGAGCACACACTTCTGTTTAACTGTTGCTGCTCCTCTTTGTCTTTACTGGGACACCTGCACTCAGTCTGGAGCTTTAATATCAGTTCAGTACTGCGGTCCTGAGAGGAACTGGTCCAACACTTTCATCTCATGAAGGTGATTATACAGTGAAGTCAGTGTTTGGACAGAAAGGAGTTGTTTTAATTCACTGCTTTCATATTTCTGAATCATTTGCTGTCACCCCAGCAGAGGTAACTGACCTATTATTGAGCCCCGCCCTTTACAGGAAGTGATCCTCTGTCAAGCCCCGCCTCCTTAGTAACTGTTGCTAGGTTAGACAAAATCTGCTGTTGCTGACCCCTTTCCCATTTGAAACCACTGAAAAAAAACTCACCATGTCTCAAACTCTGATTCATATTTAATTCATTTGATTATTTTTAGGGTTTGGCCCAAATGACAGAATGAAGACAAAGCTACAGCAGGGCCAAACCCTAAAGAAACTGAAAATCCTTATGATTAAAACCAAAACTGTTAAAAGACCTAAGTGAGGTCATCCAACATCAACTGTTCACATCAACAAAATGCTTCATTATTTCCACTGAATATTCCTGGAACACCAAATATTGTCAGATTAGAAAGGTTCCCTCTGACATTTGAGGATTTTCAGAGTTAAAGTACAAATGATGAGAACAATTTCACCACAATGCACTAAAATAGACACTGCCAACACAGAAAGGTCTGACTGGGGGTTCTGTGATTCTGATTTGTTGATTAGTGAACCAATCAAAGAGCTGACAAACAGTCAATAGGCTTTTTTGAGTTTATTGTAGGCTTCAATCATGAAAATAATGTCACATTGAGATTTAAAAATCCATTAGAATCAGCAAATTTCTTTTGTGTTGAAAAATCCAGTGTTTAATTTTCAGGTTATATTTCCCAGCCCTAAGTTCAATACCTGTTGAGAATGGTTGAATCCATTGTGTTGACCCTGATAGCTAGTTTTGATTGAAAGCCCTCTAGTGGCTCATGCCCTGAATTTAAGCCTGAACCATTTAAGCCATGTGTTAAAAATTAAACAGTGGTCATGATTTATGGAGCAGTGCTTGTATCTACAAGGATATGAAGCAAAGTCCGTCATGCTCATAGAGATTACAGAGCCATAAAACAGACCTTTGGTCAGCTCTAGATGAAGAACGAAGGCTCCATTTAGTGATAAAACTTTAAGAGTTACAATATTTTGAGGATGAGGATGTAAGGGTTCAGGAAAATACTGCCTTTAAAATCAAAATACGAGACCAAACTGTCATTCCTGTTCATGTCAAAGAGAGCACAGATAAATGAGGACATTTCAGGGTGTATAGCAGTTCACTCTGTAAACAGTCTTTAAATATATCTGCACAAATAACATGGCTGACAGAGAGAGGAGTCTGCTACAGTAATAAAGCTGCTGTACAGAGACTTCATTTTTAACCTGGACCTTCAAAATACAAATATCAGAATTTAAGAGAGAAAAAAGAGCCTCACAAGGACTGAGCAGCATGTCTGTTATATCAGTGTCTCTGTGTTTAAAGAGCATCACTCAGCATCCACTCCCCTCACCAAACTGATCATCCAGACATTAAAACAGTGGAGAATTATTCAGACTGCATGAACACTCACCCTGTCTCAGATCAGTGTTTGTCCCTCTGCTTCAGTTAGTCCACTTCAAATGGAGTCTGAGCTCTGACTGATATCACCTTTATTGTTTTATTGTTTTCACTGAAACCTGTTTCACCGCCTCAGAGTCTCTCCTCCCTGTTTCATACTAGAGATGAAGTTAATGATTTACCTTCATCAGGTCCAGTTTCTTCATGATCATCTCCCTCTGCTGAGTGTCAAACATTTATACAAGCTCCGCAGGTTTAGACAGATGCTCACCAAATCTACCTGTAAGCACCATTTCCTCTGTTATTTTTATTTTAGACCCCGTCGCCCCCCACCCCTCCCAAAATCCTATGCAGATGTAACAGGCACAGTCTGCCATCAGAGGACGTCTTTGAGTCTCCATGTGCCACGGCCGCAGCAGCTCTCCTGACCCACGGTGAATGTATGACAGCCAGACACGAGCTCCCCACCCCTTATGTCCTCTGCCCACACACATCATATTATTTTACACACCACAGGCTCCAGCACAATCAATAACACATCATGTTCTTGTGTTTTGTTGTTCTTTACAGTTGACTTTAGGACATTTATTTTATTTTAGTTTATTTCATTTTTATCACAGTTTACCTCATCCTTAACATTTATTATGATAATTTAAATTGTAATTAGCTCCCAGACCCCCCTCTTTTACAGACATAGATCATCACATATAGATCTACTTGGTACAAAAAGGCATACTATTGGGCTTCTCTTCTACATAGGAACTGTAACCAATACAGAAAGAAAGCAGCATAGAGCGAACGTGTCGCGGTCTGCTCGGACCGAAGGCTAGCGACAAAGCCACAAGCTCTCGTGTGAATTGCGATATCACAGGATAACAAAACTTGTTATAAACTGAGAAAAGAAATAAACAACACCTCACTTCTCTAAGGTCGCTTTGCTGGTCCCAACCATACAGCTCCGTGATTTATATTGTGGCGAGCTTAGGCTTGAAGAAGGAGCCAGAGACGAGACTTAGCTTAGCCGTTAGCTCCAGAGCTACACATGCCGGAGCAGGCTCTTTATTAGGCTCAGTACACAGGACAGAGAACGGGGGGAGGCTCACCCGAACAGCAGCACAAGCACTCACGTCAAACCGCTTATTGTTTCTTAGCTCTGGACACTGCGCGCATATACCTCGACAGGTAACTGCGGCTTCTCTCTCTGCGTGCGTACACCATGACACGGGAAACACAAGCAACAGCAGAACAACAAAAAACGGCCCAAAAACACTCCCACAGTCCACTAAGTCCAACGTAACAGTTCAGTTCGTAGCGACCCCTTCCTGTGGGTCGTCACAATATCACTTCTATCTGCCTGTATCCTTGTAGAAAGGAAGTTTGGTGTTTAAATAATGTTATATATTTCTGTACCTCCACGATTAACTTTTCGTCATCCATGGTGCCATGTTGCCTCTGGTACCTTCTGATCGACTGTTGACCTGATGCTCGTGCCTCCGGCTGTGAAGTAATGACAAGCTCACGTTTGACTTCCTTTTCTGGTTCTTTCTGAAGAACAGTGAATTTACGAGGTTTGGAAGTGGCCATGCTGAAAATAGACCTGCCGCGTATCTGTCACTTCAGGGACGAGTTGCTGCCGCGCTGAAGAGCGGGTAGTGGAATTGCTCTGATAGACTAGAGGGAGAGCTGAGCGCATCGCAGTACGGGCACGGTGCTTTAGCTTTACGTGGCATTTGGTGGCCGTTCGAGGAACAATGACAGTCCCCTAACCCTAAACAGACGAGCCCCGCTGCGGGTTCATTGCCTTGGTTATTTTTGGCTCAGATTGGGGGCCACACTGGGAGCAGGTATCAGCATCATGAATCATGATGTTTCTTTTGTCACTGCAACAAGAACAACGAAATAAAGTGTCATCCCGTTAGTGCATCTTTCATATGGATATAATGTCAAATAAACCATCTAAAATAAATTACAAAATGGCTAGAATAAATTAGAAAATGTAACTTATAAAACAGCTAAAATAAATTATATAAAAATAATTTATAAAATGTATAAAATAAAGTATAAAATGTATAAAATAAATTTTAAAGCAGCTAAAGTAAGTCCATATACAAGCAGGAACCATGCCCACACAGTCAAGCACACATTCTGTCAATATTACACTCAGTGGCGGTTTGTCAATAGGGGGCGCTGGGGCACCACCCCCTCCAAAATTCAACAGAGCAAGTCTACTTAAACACAACATAATTTGTCTTTAAATTATAAAAAATAATGGACAAAAACATTTATTTTCACCACACAGTAATAGTCTGTCAGCAGCACCTGTCACCATTCAATAACAGGGGTTTCAAAATGTTTTACGTAATACCTATGTTTTGTGAATACATAGTTTACGTACGGAGGGGCGCCGGTCTAATGAGTGTCAATGCAAGTCCTTCAGCTTTTGCTCAGCATGTGACCTGAGGCTTCTCTGGGATTGGCCGCTTCAACTTTGCCTGCCACTGTGATTGGCAGTGAATTAGCATTGTTCTGGTGTTTCTTTTCCTCATGTGACTGGACAGCGAGTGCTGTCAATTATATCAACACGTCACCCAGCAGATATGATTTACTCATGCACACCTATCTCACGTACCCTCATGCGTCTGACCAACGCTCCCATGCATCAAAGAGGCGTCGTCCAGAGAATCATCAGAGAATAGCAGAAGAGGTGAGATTGCATTGGAGAAGAAAATCAGTAAGAGGCTATGTTACACTGAAGATTAGATTAGGATGTGTCTTACCGAGTAGACATAACATAAATCGGGGACAAACATTTACATTTTATATCACACATGGCTCTAAACTATAGATTAGGAGAAACATAATGAGTTTGCCAAGAGGATATAAATGCTTTGTTCATTAGAACATTATCCTTTTGCAGACTTAAGTTCTAAAAAATCTATATAGTTTTGTAATTCTTGCATATTTTTACAAAAACAACATAATTTTAGAAGGAATTGGGGCTTTTAATGGGTGGGTAAATTTGTTTTCACTCCACTAGAAGTTCATTTTAAATTTAATTTACAAAATTGATACATTATTTTGTTGAAAAAATTATATAATGGGACCTAAAAAATATATTTTTCAAAATCATGGCAAAGCAGGAACAATGCACACTAATGAAGAGTAAAAATAGATACACACAAAGTCTCAAGTACAAAGAAACATACTAAAGATAGGAAAAAAGTAATAATATCATACACAAGTGCATGCAGAAATTGCAAAGGTTTATTGCACTGCTCATTAAATATTACCGTTACATTGTTTGAAAGCCTTTGAAAAATTACAAAGAGAAGAAATGATAATGCTATCAAGTTATGTGTTGCAATTTACTGATTAAAATAATGTATTTTTAGTCCCAAAAGTGTAAACAACACAAATTATTTATCTCTTAGGTGTTTCACAGAGCTTATAACCCCACCCAAAAAATCTTACATCTTACAAATTTCAATTTTAAATAAACCCTCTCAATTCAGTTATCTGTGCCAAATGGGTTCCTTTACACTTTCAGTGAAATCTGTCTGAAAATGAACTGTATGTCCATTACAGAAGTATTTTTCAATCTACTGAAGCTTTTGGATTTGACACTTACCTTGTACCTTTCCAGGTTATACCATTGTGCACAGTATAAAATCAATGAAAACAGACCAACTCCATTTCTCAACAGATTTGCTTCCAGTTTCACAGGATAATATGGGGTCCATGTTTCTATCATCGAGATAAATTCCATCTGGATCTGATCCAGACTGATGTCACAAAAAACTCTGAACTTTATAATGGGAAATCCCATTGACAATATTCAGTCTCTCATATAAAATCAAAATATTCAGTGATGTTCCCAAAACCTGTTGTGTTCATACAGGATAACAACCTCCATGTATGTGCTGAGTTTGATCTGGATCCTGGCTCTCTTCTGGATCTGGTGGTCCAGAATTGTATCATTTACAGGGGTTGTGGGGAAGCCAGAATCGAGCTGCTTGGTGGAGGTCTGTGCTGTCTGAGTGCTTTTCTAGTTTTTATTTAATTTAACCTTTATTTAACCAGATAAGTCCCATTTAGATCAGGATCTCATTCACAAGGGCGAACTGGCCAGGAGGTCAGCAGCACACATCATAATGAACACAAATTCAAGAAAAGTTAAGGCAATAAATTACTAACAATAAATATGGAAAAATCAACAACTTGACAGAGGAAGTGCAACAGTTTTGAGGACAGTAACAATTAAAAACACAGCCATTGTTCACAGGATTCTTGCTGCCTATTGAGTAAAATGGAACGAAAAGCTTTGACTGAAACCAGTTCTGATATTTTCAGTTCTGTCTGTATAGTGTTTCACGTGGTGGGAGCAGCAAAACAAAAAGCATGTTTCCCCAGTTCAGTTTGACTCTGGGTACATTTAGATGATAAATTACACAAGAGCGTAAGGCATAGGTGCTCCTCGATTTCTGCAAAAGAGAACATAGGTAGGATAAAGACACCATGACAGGGGCTTATTTTTCCATCAACTGTGCCCATTGCTTGTCAAAAAACTAGATGTACAAACATTTAATGACTCAAACAAATATACATGTTCATACAGATATAAATAAATACTTTATTAATCCCCTTGAGGAAATTCAGGTATCCAGTAGCTGTATAACTTTAATAAACAGTCCAGGTCTTGATCCACTGTCTTTGTTCAGGCTGTTGTTCAGTCTGATGTCTGTGGGAACAAAGGATCTCCTGAACCTCTCAGTCCTGCAGTGACATGAGTCCCCCTGCTGCTGCTTCTCTGTCCCTCCAGGATGTTGTGGAGGGGACGGTCACTATTGTCCAGGACGGCCTGCACGGTGCTGTGTGTACGTCTCTCCACCACAGTCCAAAGAGAGTCCAAACTCCTGCCAAACACTGAGCCAGCCTTCTTCACCAGCCTGTCCAGCCTCCTGGTCTTCCTGTCAGTCATGTCCCCCCCCAGCAGACTGCAGCACAGACCAGAACACTGTAGACCACCAACTGACAGACCATATGCAGCAGAAAGACCTCAGACTCCTGAAGAAGAAGAGCCGGATTTCCCCCTTCATCTGTGTCCATAGACCAGTCCAGCTTGTTGTCAGGTGCACACTCAGTACTTCTAGGTTTGACCTCCACTCTGATTGTGACTGGATGGAGCGGGGGCTTAGACCTCCTAAAGTCAAAGACCACCTTCTTGGTCTTGGAGGTGTTCAGCAGGAGGCAGTTCTTAGTGCTCCAGCCACTGAGACCCTCACCAGGTCCCTGAACTCCTCTTTCTGCCCATTCTTGATACAGGCCACATTAGCCATGTCTTTAGAGTACTTCTGAATGTAGCAGGACTCAGACCTGTACTGGGTCTGACCTGCTGTGTACAGGGTAAACAGGGATGGAGCCAGAACCGTCCTCTGAGGAGCCCCAGTGTCACAGAAACAGTTTCCCATCCTGACGAACTGCAGCCGCCCTGTGAGGAGGTCTGTGATCCAGGATCAACAGGTGTTTGGTGAACATGTGCGTTATTTTGTTCTGACTTTGTATTTTTTGTTTGTTTGATTTTTTTTTTATATAATTTGAGATGAATAAATAAAGAAAGACAGACAGTTCCCAAAATATGCCAAACATCTGTAAGTTAGGGGTGTCCAAACTATGGACAAGGGGTCAACTTTAGAACTGGGTTTTAAAAAATCGATTAATCGATTTGAATCGATTTTCCGTTGAATGGCCCAATATCGATTCATAAAAGCCTTACATCGATCTTTTAATACATCTTTTTTAAGTGTGTAATGCAGCCTGCAGTTTAATGCCAAGTAGTCTCTCATGACTGACCATTCATTTCCCATAATGCCATGTCACTTCTCGCGTGACCAGACCAGAGATCTCGCGAGATCTCGTCACTCGACGAGGAGTGTTGTTAAACAAAACATCATGGCGGGAGCACTGAAGGCTCTGCCAACAAACTTTAAGGCAGATGTCTGGATGCATTTTGGATTTAAAAAACACGAAGGCAGCAATGAACTGGACAACAGTAAAACTATATGCAAGATATGCAGCGTGCAGGTGACATATTGTGGAAACACAACAAATCTCCCAAATCATAACGAGACACCACTTGGAAACGCAGTCTGCAAAGACGTCTGACCTGAAGCAAATGCAACTTGTGAAGGCATTTGTATGTAAGTTACCAGCAAACTCTCCATGAACCCAGAAAATAACCAAGGCTGTCACAGCATTCATATGCAAGGACATACGACCATACAGCGTTGTTTGTAGCCACCTTATTTACAAAGCCTGCCCTGTGGTTTGATTAGATTTAAATTATTACATATTTGTTTTGGTCAGGTTATGTTTAATAAAAGATTACTGTAACTGTTCTGGGCTCAATTCTTAAGTTAAACATTAACATTTTTTATAATGCACAAAGTTAGAGTTAGTTTCTACTATTTACAGCATTAGTTCTCTGAGAATCTCTTCCATATTCAAGTAAAATTGGTACTCTGGCTGAAATATCCTTAACTGAATCAAAACTAATCAAATTAAATTGCAAATCAAATCGAATCTGGCCCTTGTGAATCCAATCAAATCGATTTGGGAAATCTGAATTGATACCCAGCTCTAGTCAACTTCTAGTTTGCCCGCAGCAAGGTCCAAACAATAATGGAAGTTTGGTCCATGTTAGAACTTGAAGCTTTGGCTTTACTGATGAAGACAAACCAACTGCAGCTTCTAAAGTGGCAGTGATGGACCTCTTTTGCTTCATTGTTTCAAAGCTGATTTTCATTGTGTGTCTAATACGACGTCCTATTTCTAATAGGACGCCTGGAAATCTTTCTTATTGATTGACTGTTTGACTTATTGAGCCATTAATGGAAAGCTGTCATTTAGGTTGTTGTCATCTAGAGGCATTTTGATAAATTTTCAAGTCTTAATCTTCATTGAATCATCTTTACTGTTACTCTTACACACTAAAGGTAGAAGAGGCCCATGGTGAAAATAGTTTGGACGCCTGTGCTCTAAATAAAGATATCGATAATGTCCAAACATTTCCCTTTACTGCATACAGCATTACAAATCTTGGAAAATATGTCACCTTCTGCAAAACACATCTGACCGCTTGTTGACAAATATCTCACCCTCTTAAACTCCTGTGCAGAAAACATTTTACCTTCTCAATCAAAAGAAAAAAAATCTTCACCCCTTAATACTTCATCTTTTTGTTTATATATCTTCTTCTTCTTCTGTTTGATGGGCGGATCGCAAACAACCTCTAGGTTCACACCGCCACCCACTGCACTCGGTGTATAGGGTACACCCTACCCTAAATAGTAATCTTACTCTTTTCCCCTCCTCTTTAGAAATACTCAGATCTGAGGGGGGCGGGGAGGCTACAGGGGGCTTCATAACAAGCTCTGTGCTGACTGGCTGTCCAAAAATGTCTGATGAGAGGAGGGGGGAGGGGCTACAGGCTGCAGAGAGGACCTTTAAAACAATCACGATCTCTTCCTGTGACAAGCAGGAAAAACACATGTAGGTGGAGTCTGTACAGCTATGACATCATAAGCCCCAGGAAGTAAAAACAAAGTATTTAAAGGAGCATTTTTTCTTTAAAGAGGTTTAGAGCCTTTCCCATAAACTGTCTTAATTCTTCATGGCACAGATTCAACAAGATGTTGGAAGATTCCTCTCTCAGGCCAATTCAGAGACTCTTATCCATACTTTTATTACCTGCAGGATTGATTATTGTAATGCTCTTCTTTCTGGTCTTCCTAAAAAGAACATCTCACAACTTCAGCTGCTCCAAAATTCAGCTGCACGCATGCTGATGAAGACCAGAAAGAGAGCCCACATCACCCCGATCTTAAAGTCTCTGTAAGCTACCTGTATATATTAGAATTGATTTCAAGGTTCTTTTACTAGTTTTTAAATCCCTTAACGGTCTTGCTCCTTTTTATTTATCCAATCTGCTTTTACCCTATGAACCTAGTAGAGCCCTCAGGTCTTCAGGTAGTGGCCTTTTGATAGTACCCAGAGTTAGGACTAAAACATACGGTGAATCATCATTTCAATATCATGGCCCTCGTCTGTGAACAGTTTGCCTGAAGACCTGAGAGCAGCGCCTACTGTTCATGTTTGTAAAAGCAAACTCAAGACCTACATTTTTAATCTGGCTTTTAGCAGATTATATTTATTATTATTATTATTTAATCCTATTTATGTATTCATTTTAACCCTCTTAATATGTTTTATTTCTCAATTTCAGCTCAGATTTATTGTTCAGAATTTTATAATCTGTTCATTGATTTTCTTTCCACTATCTTACCTCAGTACATTTTAGCTCATTTTAAAATATTATTATTTAAAATTGTATTTTATTTACCTATTTATTTTCTTATAGTATGCTTATTAATTTGTTTTAATCTAATTTCTTATCAGGATTTTTTTATTGTTATTTTAGTCTTAGCTCCAGTGTTTCCTCATTTTTAATTAAAGATGGCGTTTCCTCAGTCCTCTTATTATGTTTTCTGTTAGAATCTGTCTTTGTGTGTGTGTGTGTAAGTGAGTGTATGTGCTGTATGTGGATTGCAAGGGTGTGTGTGTGTGTGTGTGTGGGGGGGGGGTATTTTTCATTGTATTCAATTTTCTACTTTTTATTTATTTTCATTTATTTTGTTTCTTCATTTCTATGTGAAGCACTTTGTGCTACAAAATTTTGTATGAAAAGTGCTATACAAATAAAGTTTGATTGATTGATTGATTGATTGAAGGACTTTAGTCCATGCCAACATGACAGCATCACACAGCTACACATCCTCTCACTCCACCACATCCTGAAGGTTCTCCTTTCAGTCGAGATCTGGTGTCTTTGTAGGTAAATAGGAGAACAGTGAACTTATTCTAGATATTGAATTTTTTTTTTTGTTAAAATCTGGATATATTTATGAGTTTGGCAACAAAAACAGCTAAAGACTTTAATAGATGGTAACTGTTTTTGCGTAAGATACAAAATACTTTTTTTTTCCCACCCATGCAGACAGTTAGGGAAGACTGGGGACAATTGTAACATTTCTGACATTTCTGTCTCTAGCTTGGAGCTCTTTTAACCCAGAGTGTTCAAACTGCTATACAAACTAGCTTCAAGTGTCTGCCAATAAATGGCCAAGAAAATGCATGTGCAACACAAACAGAAAATGCATGGCTTGATCTCAAATTAAAGGAGTGAAATGTTACAATTGACCCCATGGTCCGGGTCAGTTGGAACATACCTTGGGGCAAAATGTAACGTTATGAAATAAGGACCATGACAATGACTCAAGATATTGAAAGCTTCTTATTCAAAACCTTGAAATAAATTGCTGTGATTCTGTAGGGTACAGGACTTAAACTATAACATCTGAACATTTATAATAATAAAACTGTACAAAAAGTTCAACTGTGCACTAGCTTTAACAATCTAACATTAGTCCAACACTAAAATTTTGAAATAATAAAACTGAACAAAATTAAATAACATACACTGGCTTCAACAACTGAACGTGTGTGTGTGTGGCGGGGGAGTTTGTCGGTGCCTAGTTTGTTAGTTGGTGTCAGAGTCAGACAGACAGTGGTGACAAGTGTATGTCACTCCTGGAGTGCAAGCTTCATGGACCCACGGATGTCATGCCATGCACTTAACCCAGGCTTCTTTTGGCTTCGAGTTATTGAAGTGTACCATGCAGATGATACAGAAATTCTCTTGGGATAAGTTGTAGCATTACTTTAATGTTACAGCTTTCCCCAAGCAAGTTTGTTACAACAGTCCCTGGCTGCATTAGCAATGAGCTAACTTGACTTACAGCTAACAGCTAAAACATTACCACCATGTCTGTTAACAATCTGAATGAAAGATAGCTTAACAGACACATAATCAACATGATATATGTTTGATGAGTTCAACTACAAAGCAGGCTACGCAATCACAAAAATAATTTGAGCAAAAAAAATTGCTTTCTTACCTCAAAATTGTGTTTTCCCTCACAAATGTTGCTGTGTCTGCTTCAGGGCACTACTTCTTCACATGTGGACTAAGGACTAAACTGAGCTTGTACAGAGTGAATCAGGTGATTCCTAACTTGTTCCTGGTTGGAGCAATGGCAAGTGTTACAACTGACCCATGTTACAACTGTCCCCGGTCTCCCCTACATGTTAGTTTTTGCAGTAGGTTTTTTTGTGTTTCAATATATTTTCTCAAGGATGTTGCCTTTTACACAATATTCTCAGTATTAGTGATTTTTATCGGCTGCAGTGTCATTAAATTCATGTATTGTTGCCTTTAAGGACACCCTATAACCATGGACCTGTTAGGATGAAGCAGACGTTCCCTTCTCCTCATCAGTTGACTTTCTTACTTTTGCTCTTTCTTCAAGAATAAATAAAACAGTCATTTATTTCATAATAAGTAACTCTTTAAAACAAATTCCAGGTCTGAAGAAAAGAACAGAAATACTTGGTGCTTGTGAGTAGTAACGGTTCACTTCACTTTCACTTTCAAAATAATAGTAGTAATCATTTTAAAATAATAATAAGCTAATTGTAGCGATTATTTTTCCGGATATTAATTAAAATTAATTAAAGAAATTAATATTCATTTAATATTTCATTTGCTCTTGTTAATTAAAGGGGCAAAATTTAATTCATTAATTGATTTATTAATTACTTTAATTAAAATAAGATAAATCAATTAAATCAAACTTTATCAATTTATCCATTTCGTCAGTCTCAAGTCCAAAGACAGAGCTTTCATACAGTGATGTCAATCTTCCAAATAGAAAACCAACAAAAGAACTTTAAATTTAAGGGTGATTTATTAAAGTACAGTTGTCCCTCGTTTACCGCGGGGGTTACGTTCTTAAAATAACCTGCAATAGGCGAAATCCGCGAAGTAGTCAGCTTCATTTTTTTACAATTATTATACCGTAATCTCCGGACTACAAGCCACTACTTTTTTCACACGCGTTGGACCCTGCGGCTTAAACAATGATGCGGCTAATTTAAAGGGTTTTTTTATATTTCATTTAGCCTCGTCACATTAGATTTAATTTAGAGTTAAAAAAATCTTCCTGTGTAACATGTATGTGTGTAAATATCTCGTGTTACAACGTGGACAGTGCCAGAGCATGTGAGCGGAGGGATGAGATTTCCCACTGGCGCACAGAGCTGTTCTTGCGCCCGCTCGTCCACTCAGAGGGGATGCGCGCCTCTTCGCTAATTATCCCTTCATCTTCCACTCAAATTTTAACCCTTCAGACGCATGGTGTGAGCGGTACCGGAGCGACATTGGAGCGGGAAGGAGCAAAAGATAAGCTGACGCTCCAGCTTTTAAGAAAAAAGCGCTCAGCGCTCTGGCCAAAGTCCTTCCCCTCGCGCTCCAGATCAGCTCCGCTCACTTAACACCTGCGGCTTATAGACAAGTGTGGCCTAGATGCATACTTTTTTTTTTAAAGATTTAGTGGGTTTAGTGGGTAGCCAAATCAAGGGTAACTAATGGGGAATTAAACCAAGACACTCAAGCCCATCTGTAGGAGTTCAGAACCGCAGTCTTACTATGACGTTGCTTCTGGGGTCGGATCTCAAACTGGTCGTCGAGCTGCTGGAGAGTCTGAAGGACTGTTCTGGTTTGGAGTTGTCCCAAAGGCAGGCTGAGAAGTCCACACTCAATTCAGCACCAGGGATCCAGTGAGAGGGTTTGTCGACATGAGCTGGTCCCGTAGCTTTCATGGGAGAGAGGTGTCGTCTTAGATTGGACTAGCAGGTTCTGTTAAAGGTGGATCTGGAGCTGGAGCTTTGAGGTCTCGATTAGATGAAAAAAAAAAAAACAATTCGTAATTAATTTCAAAAATGTATTATTCATTGGCCCGACAAAAATTATTCCTAAATTAATAACAAAAGTCCATTTACTATGAAACAAATCTTTGTAGTCTTATGGTTTACTGGCTAAAACCGGCGGGCGTGTTACGTTACTTAAACAAAACTTAGAAAAAGATATAGGAGAGGATATAGAAGAACTAGGAGAACCGTGCTGACAAAAAGAAAAATGGATCAGACCGTAGGAGAAGACGTAAAACAAAGTGTAGGGATGACAAGTCAAAGAAGAAGAGAGGACTGTGTCCCTCTGGTTTTGACTTCTAAGGAGGGTCTCAGGAGGAGGGCCTTATATGAGTAACAAAGACTTTATCAATTTACATTTGGCCAAAATATTAAGTTGTACTTTGACCTTCTTGCTGTGAGGCACATACACTACCTGCTGCGCCACTGTGCTGCCCATAATTGTTATCATTATATTGTTATCATTATTAATCATTATCATAAATACAGTGGCTGTAAAGCTGCTATAATGGACTTATTGTCGGGGGATCGATCAATCAATCTTTAATCATATAGCATCAAATCATAACAAATGTTATCTCAAGACACTTTACAAAAGAGCTGGTCAATGTCATGCTCTGTCTTTATATTCCTGTTTATTCTATTTTATTTTAACTTTTTAAGAGTTAAAATAAAATAGAGTTCTTTATTGTCAAGTCAGTCACAGGGGACCTTTGGACTAATACTTGTAAAAACTATAACAGGTAGTCAAAACAGTGTCAGAGTTTAATATAAGAAAACATAATAACAGTGAATCCTCCATGTAGCACAGCCTCTTTCTCCATTAAAACCACTGACGTACTGAGTGTCATAAAGGATGACAAGCTGAAGTTCCCGGTCTTCCAAACCCAGATCAGAGTGAGACCTCTTACCTCTTCTGCGCTCTCACGTTCAGCTGACGCGTTGGAAATAAATCTGCACGAACAGGAAGTAAAAACATCACCTGGTTTGGATCAAGAGGAAATGGCGGCCTCTAGTGTTCGGACAGCAGAGAGAAAGAGTCACGAGGTAAAGGGAGTGATGACTGCGAGCTCACATCAAGACCTGAACAGAGACTGAGGGACATTTATTAACCCCCAGGTCCTCCTTTGAAATACTAACTATTTTCCCCTAAAAACTCTTTTAGCAAACTGGATTAGGAAACATAACACATGAAAAATGTTTTATTTTAGGTCATTAACTCCAGTTCTCATCATGTATAGCAAACATGAATTAATTTTCATTATTTCAACAAACAGGATTTAATATTAATGTGTTGCAGTGGCAGTAGAATGAAAAAGTGGTTTTAATGAGAGTCAATGGGACCGAAAAGGCCTCAGGGTGAACACTGTCAGTTTTTTGTCTACACATTGGAACATTTTGTTAACACAGTGTTGGTGCTGTAATTCCAAAAAAGACTGAAAAATTAATGTCTTTGTCAGAAAAACCTCCTCTCAGCTTAAAAACAGCCAAATGAGAGCAAAAAAATGACTGAAAAGCCCTGAAAGGGTCATGGGAGGGTCTGAGGTTTAACAAAATGTGTTGTAAAAAATTAATATAAAATGAAAACTCTCTGGGGTATTTGCACTGAATATTTAACAGCACGAGCATCTATTAATCATATTTAGCATAATTTCATAATCATAACTGAGGTATAAAGATATTATTCTTTGGAAATCAGTGCAGGTTTACTCTTAATTATTAGATTACAAATGAATGTGTAAATAATAATAAAGGATGTAAGAAAACTGTGATACACTAATATATTGCAATTTTGGCACAACACTGTATTGATGTTTTTAGTGAAACACTCTGATTTTTTATTATTAAATAATGTATAGAGATGGATATTTGTTTTTATTTTATTGCAGCCTCAGGCTGTTAGCTGGCAGCAGACTGACAAAAGTTATTTGACAGGGAAAAGTCTATATACAAAGGGCTGGAGTCTATCCCAGCTGACACTGGGTAAGAGCCACAGTACACCCTGAACCAGTCACCAGCCAATCACAGGGCCACATAGAGAGACAGAAAACCATTCATGCTCACACTCATACCTTCACTAATTAACCTAACAAGCATGTTATGGTCTGTGTGAGGAAGCTGGAGTGAAAACCCACTCATGCACGTAATAATTTTGTTGCTAAAATGTAATTATTATTGTTATCCATGAATTTTCAAATTTATTGTTGCACAAAAAAAGTAAAGCATGTTTTTATTTCTTGACCAAGATGTCAATTATATTTACTTGCATTCCTGAACAGTAAAAATAATTTCAGTTGTTGATTATTTTCTGATTCATAAGAGAAGTCCAGTGAGCGGCTCAAATTTGGGTATAAAAAGTTGAATTTGTAAGTTTGTAATTCTTCACTCCTCCTCAGATTGTTTGTCCAATAACAAAAACATTTATGGTTCTAAACAAGTTTTTGAAAGATTTCCAAAATATATTTTTTTTTCATTTTTATCATGATAGTCTAATAAATCTGTTAAGAACTGTAAGTATACATATATACATATATTTATAAAATGAAGATTATGACTTTGACCTGTTCTTTTGCAAAGTATCTTGAAATATCATGTGTTGTGATTTGGGGCTGTACAAATAAAGATTGATTGGTTGATATTCAATTAATCAAATTATTTCTAAACTTAGTCTCAGTGTGATTAATCTTTTTCTGACAGAACTACAGCAGGATTTATGACAATAACTCAAAATCTTTAAAACATGTTAAGAACATACTTGTGTGTGATCTTAGTGATGTTGTCAACAACTGCTTTACACGTCAACAAAATGCTTTTATTGTTACAACTGAACATCAACAGAGAAACAAACCTTCAGGACAGGTCTGGGAGCACATGCACTTCACCATTCATCACTCCTGACGCCTCGTCTGCACCACCAGCAACATTAACCCCACTTCATTCATCGAGGTTCATGTGCGATGAAGTTTAAGGGGACAAACCCTTCGCACTGAGGCTCTCGATGTAAGGGATGCCAACCCCTTTCAGCTGGGCGACCAACTTCTGCAACCAGCTGCAGCACCTGGGTAGTCAGCCTGCATCTCCGAGCACCAAACCAGCCTCCAAGTCTGTTTCCATTGGGACTTGAACCAGTGACATCAGGTGAGATGTTTAATGACTGATTCTTATGACCAGACTGGGATCATCTTAGTTTATTACATGGCCGGTATAAAGAGACATGGATGCTGTCAGTGTCATGGTGAGTGTGTGTGTCCTGGGTCAGGGTGTTGGAGTGTGTGAGTCTGCTGCTGCTGATGGGGGTGTGTGAGGCTGTAGTCATGGTGGACATGTGAGTGCCATCACCAGTGTGTGTCTGCTCCAGTCAGGAGGAACATTATCACCGGCTTATATATGTTCACAAATATGTTGACAATCATGACTTGTTCACGTAGTGTCCTTCTATGGATACAGCTATCTGTTTTTATACTTAGATTTTATTGGTCTTGTTTAATTGACAGACAGATAATTAAACATAAAAAAACAACAGAACAACAAAGCACAGAGCATGAACATTGTTACCAGTCCACATCAAACTACAAATATCTCCATCGGTACAAACATTTGCTTTGGTGAGCACACAGGGAGGTCCAAAAAACCACCTCACTCAAGCCTGTGGTCTCCTCACTCAGCCAGAAACAGAGAGAATACATGAAAAAGAAACACGCTGTTCAACAAGATGATGAGGAAATCCTCCAAACATATCTCTCTATTCTCAGAGAAACTAAATCCATTTCCCCACCTTGACAAGTAAAGATCCTTTAAAAGTCTGAGAAGGAACGTAAGTCTTTCCATTTCATGAATTTCCTCAATAATGCTGGTCCAGTTATCTACTGTAGGTGGGTCAGATTTCAACCAACTTCAGGTGATTGTCTTCTTTGAAGACAAAGTCATAATTTTCTAAAGATATTTGTCATTTACTGTCAAGTCTACTGGTAAATCTCCCAAATAGAGAGACACACATGTTAGTGGGATCCAACATCTAAGAATGTGCTGCATAGTTGTCCAAACTTTCTCCCAGAATAGTTTTATCACTAGACAATTCCCAAAAATGTGATGGTGATTTGCTTCTTCATCCCAACAACTCCTCCAACATTTTTGGTATGTCAGTGACAAATACACTTTCATTTTGAGAGTAATGAAGAAATGAAGAAGGTTCTTCCAAGAATATTCACACCAATACAGGAAACAAGAAGTAGTAAAAACAGAGTCACACATATTCTTCCATTGTTGAGTAGATATTGTCTCACCTAACTCTCTTTCCATGGATACAGCTGTCTGAAGACAAGAGCATACAGTGGTCAGGGGTCTGCTTCTGTGTCTCTGTTTCTGGCTCAGCTGCAGCTCAGCTTTCTGTCTGTGTGTGTGACACACATGTGGATTCATATGTAGACTGAATATTTGAATTAATACATACATAACCGAAAGACATGGATACATGCATAGCAACTAAAAAGATACATATTCAATGATAGGTCCACGACCCAAAAATATATTGATGACTTGAAAATCATCACAACCAGCAGCCCTCCGTCCTTAACTCAAGCCCTGATGGACTGAGCTTCACTGCTGACAAATAACAAAAACTATCTGAATTAAAATGATTTATCTTCCCTTCAAGTGTGAACAAGTTTTGTGATTCTTGTATGCTGAGAAAATAAATGTAAGAAACAGTTTCACCAGAGTGCATTTAAAGAAGATCCTGCTGGGACAAACCTCTCACTGGAGTCACCTATAAGAGGGGCCTCCTGACTCTGACTGGTTGGTCAGTGAACCATCAGAGAGCCGACAAAGGCTCAGTCAGGACCTGAAAATAAAGTGTCACTGAATTTGGAAGAAGCCCTATCTCTTTGACAACATTAAAGATATAATATTGTTGATGAAGCCTTCACAGTCATTTCTTGGGGGGACCTGAAATAAAGACTCTGAAACCCTTCAGTCAGACACAAACGCTGAGATTATTTGTTCTCTGACTTTGTCCCTTTCAGGCAGACCTGCTGACAGATCCCACTTCCTGCAGCGCTGAGATCAACCACGGCTGCAGAACAACATGATTTATATCACGTGACTGGAAGTGAAGCGTGAGTGTGACTCCTGAAAGAGCCTGAGCTCAAGAAACAAAAACCATGAACCTGCAGATATACTCGGGTCAGGAGGGTCACGAAGCCCTGAGAGGCTGTGAAGGATCCAGACCTGTGAAAGATTTTTGTTACAGTGCCATGATTTGCCCCCTTCCTGATTTCTTACTTTTTTGCATATTTGTCACACTTAAATGTTTCAGATCATCACACAAATTTTAATATTATACAAAGATAACCTGAGTAAATACAAAATGCAGTTTTTAAATGATGAATTTATTAAGGGAAAAAAGCTCTCCAAACCTACATGACCCTATGAGAAAAAGTTATTCCCCCTCTTGTTAAATCATGAGTTAACTGTGATTAACCACATTTTTTTGAAAGCTGAGCTCAATTTCACTGACCACACACAGACCTGATTACTGCAGACCTGTTGAATTAAGAAATCACTCAAACAGAACCTGTCTGACAAAGTGAAGCAGGCTGCAAGATCTCAAAAAGAAACTCATCATGCCACGATCCAAAGAAATTCAAGAACAAATGAGGAACAAAGTGACTGAAATCTATCAGTCTATTACAAAGCCATTTCTGAGGCTTTAGGACTCCAGTGAACCACGGTCAGAGCCATTATCCACAAATGGAGAAAACTGGGAACAGTGGCAAACCTTCTCAGGAGTGGTCGGCCTACCAAAATTACACCAAGAGCACGACGACGACTCATCCAGGAGGTCAAAAAGAACCCAGAACAACATCTAAAGAACTGCAGGCCTCACCTGCCTCAGTTAAGGTCAGAGTTCATGACTCAACAATAAGAAAGAGACTAAGCAAAAATGGCATCATGGGAGAGCTCCAAGGCCAAAACCACTACTGACCAAAAAGAACACAAAGGCTCGTCTCACATTTGCTAAAAAACATCTTGATGATCCCCAAGACTTTTGTAAAAATATTCTGTGGACTGACGAGACAAAAGCTGAACTTTTTGGAAGGCGTGCGTCCCGTTACATCTGGGGTAAAAACAACACAGCATTTGATAAAAAGAACATCATAGCAACAGTCAGACATGGTGGTGGTAGTGTGATGGTCTGGGGCTGCTTTGCTGCTTCAGGATCTGGACGACGTGCTGTGATTGATGAAACCATGAATTCTGCTGTCTACCAGAAAATCCTGAAGGAGAACGTTCACCCATCAGTTCATGACCTCAAGCTCAAGCTCACTTGGGTTATGCAACAGGACAATCACCCGAAACACACTTGCAAGTCCACCTCTGAATGGCTTAAAAAAAAACAAAATTAAGGTTTTGGAGTGGCCGAGTCAAAGTCTGGACTTAAAAACAATTGAGATGCTGTGGTGTGACCTTAAACAGGTAGTTTATGCTCGAAAACCCTCCAATGAGGCTGAGTTAAAACAATTCTGTGCAGAAGAGTGGGCCAAAACTCCTCCACAGCGATGTGAAAGACTCATCACCAGTTATCACAAACGCTTGATTGAAGTTATTGCTGCCAAGGGTGACACAACCAGTTATTAGGTTCAGGGGGCAATTACTTTTTCACATAGGGTCATGCAGATTTGGAGAGCTTTTTTCCCTTAATAAATAAAATCATCATTTAAAAACTGCATTTTGTATTTACTCAGCTTATCTTTGTCTAATATTAAAATTTGTGTGATGATCTGAAACATTTAAGTGTGACAAATATGCAAAAAGTAAGAAATCAGGAAGGGGGCAAATACTTTTTCACGGTACTGTACACCTGTCCTCACCTCCTCACCGTGTTTACAGTGATGATAGATCAAGTACAGTGTTTGTGTGTGCGTGTGCATGTGTGTGTGTGTGTGTGTGTGTGTGTGTGTGTGTGTGTGTGTGAGTAAGTACAGCAATCAGAGAGAGACTGTGTGTCCTGCTGAAAGCAGGGGTTAACATAACCTTTCTGGGTGGGGGGGCCCAGCCCCTGACTGAAGACTAAATAAATGTATTGTTGGGTTGAATACCGGCCTACTGCGACACCCCTGGTGGAAGTTTGATGGATTTTTTGCAGTGCCCTGAAATGCTCCTGTGGCTGATATCCTGTGTCAGCTCCACTCATCGATTAGTGAAGTGAAGATGTTCCTGATACAGGAGCAGCTGTCTGATCCTTCAGAGTCACAGAGGAACCAGGACTGTTGAACCCAAACCCAGGATACAGAGGCTCAGTGAATGTGGTGTTGAAGGTGAAGATGTGGATCAGTTTGTCATCGTCGACTTCATAGAAGGACAGAGTGCCAGCAGGACAGTCCACATACACTGCTACATGGTGAGTTTTAGAAGAGATACTGATTATTTGACTTTCATTTTGCGAGACAGAGTAATAATCTTCCCCTTCCTCTTCAGAGCACATCAGACTCCAGGACAGATCATTTTCTCCAAACTCACAGTCCTCTCTGTCTCCTCTCCTTCTGTAATTCACTGATATGTCAACACTGCCACTCCACTCAACCTCCCAGTAACAGCGACCAGTCAGCTCGTCTGTACACAGCAGCTCAGGCCACTCGTCTCTGAATCTGTCAGGATGATCAGGATACGGCTGATCCTCTTCTACATGTGTCACAGTCCTGCTGCCACACAGTTTGAGGTTTCTGTGCACTGTGTTCATGTCGACTGTGAGCTCACAGGAATCTAAAAAAGAAAAGATTACAGGAACATTTCTCAGTTGGTCATCTGTCCATTGATTGGAAATGTGATGATATGTTTTTGTATTTTAAGATCAGATCTGTAACTTTCTTACACTTTCTCAGACCTGGTCTCAACCATTTGGCTCCAGCAGGCTCCACCCTGTTTTATTCATGGAAACAATTAAACTGATGCATAAAAAGGTCAAAGTTTAAACCATAGCTGCAGCGCTCTATAGACGCTTTACTGCACTGATTGATTGTTCTGTATTTATGTGTCATGCTCACACAAAGTGCCCGACCCTCATGGGTTTATAAGACACCAAAAACAAAGTCTCACTGGTTCAACAGGTCATATCAGACTAAAATAAAGCTGCATTTCCTCTTTATAATTCAGTCTTAAACATTGTGTTCTGCCTTTCCTCCCATCAGGCTCTGCAGATAAAATCTGACACAAAAAAGTTCCTCCCCTGAGGCACAACTCAAGCTTTTCATAATCATCCAACCAGAAGTGATCAGCATTAACAGAAGACATTTATGATTCTGGACCATAACTGTTCTTCAGGAGACAGGAAGTTCATCATGTTGGTTCACACCAAATATCAACAGACCACTCTTCTTTGTCCTTGATGAACAATTTGCTCCTGATCTCCTGAATATCACAGAGTGACCTATTTTGAGAAGTATATGTCGATCACTGGAGTAAAACACAGACTTCAACTCATTTGCCCAGAGATGACTGTCAAGTATATCCCAAAGAAAAATAGATTTGTGGACAGTTTCACCTTCATGCTTTGAGTTAGCTGGACATTTCCTCCTACTTTGAGTTAAAGTGTAAAACTCGGCTCATCAAAAGGAACCTTTTTCTTATCAGAGGTGACACTGATGATAATAAGGTTCTCTTCATTGGTAAAGATCTGTCCAAAACTGGATCACCTTAATATCAACAGGAAGTTACTCTTCACCCTTCAGATGACCTCCTCTGTACCTCTTGTATATTCATCCAGTGATGATGCCCCTTTAATTAGATTGTTCACACTCGTATCTGCCCAGGGTCCAAACTGATCCATGCCAAGCATCAAACGTTGTTAGATTTTGTGCTTGTCAGGTAAAGTCAGGGGCCTTTTGGACACTTGGCAGGCTCAGTGTTTAGAAACAGAAATGTAAAAATGTTCACCTGTCAGAGCTTCTAGAGAGCACTCTGACACACACCCACACACAGCAACACTCACTCAGGAACTCCAGACATTTCTGAAGCTTTGAGGAAATGTTCACAGCCCTTCTTTCACAGTGAGGATCTTCATTTGTGGTTACAGTAGATACTCGACGTACCTGAGAGACTCCAGTGGATTCTTTAGTTCAGCTGACAGCAGCCTCTCACCCCTGTCTCCTGGATGATTGTAGCTCAGGTCCAGCTCTTTCAGCTGGGATGGGTGACATTTCAGGGCCGAGGCCAGAGAAGCACAGCCATCTTCTGTAATAAGACAGCCTGAGAGCCTGCAGACACACAAAGGACACATGAGGGTTCAACAATATTGGTCAATAACAAACAAACAAACAAACTTACATGCCTCAAAAAACCTGGTGTCTCTGTGTTGGTTGTACTTTATAAAAATATATCAATCATTTATTTATCTATCATGACATTTATGCATATGACTAGAAGCTGACACTGTAAACTTTGTAGAAAAAGAGAATAATAAGCACTTGAAATATATTTCTGTCATCTTACAAACTGGTTGTTTTCTACATATCAGAGCAGGTTGAGGGTGTAAAATGCTGAGTCATGACCTGACATGATCACAGTGCACCCATCACCATCAGTCTCTGCATGTGGCCTGATAATTGAACATTTGCCCACAGTGATTGTGTATTTCATACAGCTGCCTCACTGTGCAAAGCATGATGGGATATGTAAGAACATGGACCAGGCTTGCTCTTCTTCTTTTTGCCATCTTTACTGAAGTATAAAACTCAGATAAAGATAAACTTTGGTTGGATTACAGTTTTTAGAGTCATCTCCTCTTAACCTTGACAACAGTAACCTAGAGGCAGGTCAGATGTTTATGAATTCTGTGATTTTCTCTCATTTCTCATTTTGTTTGACAGTTTGGGCTCAGGCCTCGTCCTCTGTTTTTAAAAACTTCTCCTCACTGAACAATCAGGCCGTGAGAATAAAAGATTCATTCATTCATTCACTATACTGACTATCCCTTTCGGGGTTGCAGGGGGGGCTGGAGCCTATCCCTGCTGTCATTGGGCGACCGGTTCAGGGTGTACCCTGAACCGGTCGCCAGTCGATTTCAGGGCAACATATAGACAGACAACCATTCACTCTCATACCCATACCTAAGGGCAATTTAGAGTGAACAATTAACCTAATGAGCATGTTTTTGGTCTGTGGAAGGAAGCCAGAGTGCCCGGAGAGAACCTACACATGCACGGGAAGAACATGCAAACTTCACACAGAAAGGCCCTGCCCAACTCGGGAATTGAACCGGTGACCTTCTTGCTGTGAGGCACGTGCACTACCTGCTACGCCACTGTGCCACCCTTCATGTATTTATGTTTTCTCAAATCAGTTGTCAAATGTATTAATGATCTCTCCCCAGAACCTCTGACTGAAAATGTCCAATGTCCACGTGCACGTTATTGTGTCTCTACACAAACTGCTCACAAATATCTGGACATCAGTGAAGAGCTTCTTGATTTCTATGAACATAAACTGTTCAAACATCTTTTTCAGAGGCTCTCTGAGTTAGTCTGACATGAAAAGACAAGTGAGAGAAAGATTCTGAATGATTCTGAACAAACTGGACCAGGATCTGACCTGAGAGTTTCCACTTTACAGTTTGGACTCTTCAGTCCAGCAGACAGGACCTCCACTCCTGAATCCTTCAGGTTGTTGTTGCTCAGGTCCAACTCTCTGATGAAACAGGACTGGGAGCTCAGAGCTGAAGACAGATCTTCACAGCTTCTCTCTGTGAGGCGACAGTGACTCAGTCTGTAAAAAATAAGAGCAGAAGAAAATATAGATGTTGAGGGAGCGCCTGCTCAGACTTGATGATCTTGGGTGGTCCTGATCAAAGATGAAGGTGAGAGCACCACGAGGCAGAGCTGAGGATAAAGGAGCAGAGCAGATAAACAGGAGCAGAGCTCCACTATTTTTCTTCACCCCAACGTTCATGAAGAGAAAGAGTGAGTTTGTGTAAATATACTTCTGTTATTGTCTGATTGGTTAAACTGCTCCTAGCACTGAATTTTTCATCATGTTATAATGAAGGACCACAAAATTCTCTTCTGCTGCTGGAATCTAAAGACTACTTGTTAATCCAAGGGCATCACATACACCCACCATCCACTTTATTTGTTACACCTGATCAGCTGCTTAATAAAGCACATTGCTTTTCAACCAATCTCATGGCAACAACTCAGTGCATTGAGGCATGAAGACATGGTCAGGATGACCAGCAGCTGAGTGATGCTGTCATGGAGATATGGACCAACATCTCTGATGATGTTTCAGCTCCTTGTTGAATCTCTGACACCAAGAATTAAGGAGCTCTGAAGGTGAAGGGGGTCCAACCTGGGACCACCACGGTGTGCCTAATAAAGTGTCCGCTGAGTGTTTCTTGTGTTTCCTGATGTATATTCATGTTTTTTACATTTGCTGTATGTTCTTTGTGTCAGAAGCTCACAAACACTTCTGCCTCCATGTTAAACATCAACAAAGCGTGTGAATCAGATCCTTTTCTTTTAGTCCAGACTCTCTCACCAAAATCTGTCCAGATTTCAACATCCCAAACCAAAAACTGCTTTAAGGCTCAGCCTTTACCACAGAGCTACAGTTGATCAAAACTCTTTGTAATGAAGGATATCAAATCTCTTTAACCCTGTTGAAATCCTTACAGGTAGGGCTGGGCCATATGAAACATACTTTGGATTTTATGACCATTCTTTGTGTTCTCATTTCTAACATTTATTTGTAAATGACTGAATTGAACTGAAGTTTTGTCCTTAAACAGTCTTTAAATGCACAAATGCTGAACTCTGAATTAAAGTTTTTCATTTCAAACTTTAACTTGTCTTCGGGAACAACATGTTGGTAAATGGAGGATTTCAATATTTGTCCATTTAGTTGCTGTCATTGTCCTTTTTCACAGAGCTGTAACCAAAACCACCACAACCAGGCTCCTTCATATTTACACCTCCAGACATTCACCTTAATTCTGTGAGGCCGTAACATCTGTACCTGCAGTACTGTTGGACACACACCACACGGCGTGAACCCCCACGGACACACAATGGCAGAGACACTCACTCCACTCTGTTAGGACCTCTGAGGACAGAAAAAAGAAGGGACCATGTGTCCCCCTCCATTCTGTCTCTGGGACATTCACAGTGGAGGTCAAAGGTCACAGGGGCGTAAATAACACGGCTTGAAGCAGCAGTATGGACTGGGCTATTGGCTAAAAAGTGTGTGACAGCCTCATATAAAAAATATGAAATTCTCTGCATTATGGAAAAATAAATGAACAAAGTTGGACATTTTTAGCACCACTGTAGAATTAGATTCAGTTAAGTGTCCTCTTTTTGTCTTCATATATATACACATGTATATATTTACATTTTCTTCTGCTCTCATTTATCCCTAATTCATTTCTTCATCTGTATCTGTGTTTTTCAGGACATACAGGCTTTTCTTCACTCACACAATAATGACTAAATAATGACATGTATTTATATTCATAATGGGATTATTCTGTCAGAGATGTTCAGACAATAAAATGAAGAAATCTTCTTATTATAGTTTTACTATTGTCTTGATTTGTCTTCATTAAGGGGTCTGGACTAAACCAGGGACAGAGTCCTGATGATGTATCACACCTGTCTGCTGCACGCTGAACGAGGGGAGAGACAGAGAGCTGCAGACTGAAATCACTACAAGAGAAAACAAGAAAATCAATGCATGGAAATAATGATTTAGACTCTTTAAAACATCTTCAGCAGCACTGAGGTCCACATCTCTCTGGCATGAACGCCTCCCTCTGAAAAAACCCTCTGGTTTCACAGTCTCACTCTGGATTCTGGACCCACATCAGGAGGTCCTCGTGTAGAGAGGGGGAGGGGCTTGTTAATGACTCTGTTAAAGGTCACATATCATGCTGATACAAGATTTAATACCTATAAATAATGTTGTTCAGTTGAAACCTGACTCTAGACCTCCATTAAGTCCCACAACATGAGATGTGCTCCTCTTCCCAAAATCCGGGAGCGAGATTTAGCGAGATTTCCTGCCTCTGAAACAACTCGTTGCGAGATCTTCACGAGATTTCCTCAAACCAGACGTCAGGTTGTTTCAGTCCCTTCTAACTGGACGAGCCTGAGAAAGCAGCTCCTCCCCGGTAACGAGCCTGAAGCACCGACCTGCAGCCAGCCACACCCCGCAGACCAGCCGGTGTCTCTGCTGCTTCACTGTGTTAGCCCCTTCATGGAGGATTCCTGTGTAAACACAGGGCAGGACCATGCTGGATTTTCCTCTAAACTGCTCCTCAGAGCAGGAGAGGTTTCATATATAAAGAGTGTTCATGAAGACCACGCGCGTTGAGTAATGTAATCAGAGACAGTAATGTAAATAAAGCTATGATGTACTAATGCTAAGCTAGTTAGCGTTAGCGTCAGCTGGCCTGTTTTTAACCACACAGCTGCTCAAGAAGCTAAACTCACGTACTGTGCTTCATCCTTTGTAACTTTATAATCTTATCTCTCAATTATTAACATGAACATGTGCTTGAATTGGCTCAACACCCCCCAGGTGATAACATAATTGCTGAAAGTAATGGGAAGCTATTGTTAGCTGTTTGACTCTCTAATGTATGTAAACACATAAATAATGAGCCTGTTTCTTGACCAAAAAGTGGAGAAACAGTTACACTCAAAGACAGTGGCTCATTTACCTTTACACTGCAGTCTGCATTCATGGAGCTGTTTGAGCTCACACACCAGCGGCAGACAACAGGATAAAGGCTGTAGTAGCCTCACAGGATGTCTGTACTGATATAAAACTCTAGATCTTGTTTGACGACCTAAACAGGCTGTAATGTATGTAACCCTGGGCCTAGTTGGATATTAGAACTTCCCATCTGTTCAAAATATATTGCTTTATTCTTATCAGTTATTTATCAAAAGATCAAATATCAATTTTAGATGTTATTGTTTTACAATAACGTCTAAAGTTGACATACGATTTTATTGTGATAAATAACTGATGTAATAATTAGCAATACTTTGTTACTTTATCATTTCATTCTTTAATATCCTTTTTCATATCATTACAGGTTCAGTGGCCCTCTACAAAGGTGGAAAGCTCCAGTGGTTTTACCTTTCATGGGAATGCTTTGCAGGTAATAATATTTATATTGCAAAGTTATATTTTTCTGTTTGAATTTGTCAAATCTATTTTTTCAATACCAAATTTGAATCTTTAATGCTGGAGAGTAGATCCCCACCTATGTGATTTGGTTTTTGATGAATATTCCTGAGTGAATTCACACGGACTGGAGTGACATCCCTCATTTTGACACAATAAACTTCAGTTCCCTTTTCATTTGGAGATCTCTGTTTTCAGAAAGCCAGTATTGCTAACAAGAAAAGTGTAATGTATGTGTAGGCCCTATCTAGTTTTTTTTAAATGACAAGTCCATGCAACTGATATGTATTAATTAAATATATATAATATATATTTCAACCCCCTATAACATTTAACTCTAAACATGGCATCCCCGTTCAGTTCCTTTTGATATATATAAAACAGCTCTTTTACTTCATTGTTTCGGATGCTGATTTTTAAAAAAAGATAAAAATCTGTAAAACACGGGACACCCATCTTCCTCTTTTTACACCATAATATAAATGCACAAACTTGATATTGTTACTGAACAGTTCAAAGCCCACAGTGAGCAGAGTCACAGCGTTAACAATGTACACGGTTATGCCATATGCCCTGAATATAATCATAAACTTAATTTCATTTTAACACTTTCAGAAGTGCTTAGTTTCAGTTTAGCATCAGGACCTGCAGTACGTTATTGTTTTAATGCAAAATTCACCTGCAACCTATATGAGCTTTTTGCCCCAATTGTCCCCATATTTAACAGATAATGTGTGATTGTGACATCAGTACAAAGACTGATCCTTTTTTTATCCATGCTTCCTGCAGTCCTGTAACATTTCACATCATGTTAAGCAGGTTTTTTGTTTGCCATACTTTATAATGTAGCCAATGAAAGAATATTTTCTTGTGAGTTTCTGCTTTATCAAATTGATGGAAAATCTACTAGCATCTGTAAAAGGAACCATGTTGGATCACCTCCCTGAGTCAGTTGATGTGAAAATTTTTTTTGCTTTTAGTGTACAGCTCTTATAATAGTAGTAAATAGTTTTTAGTAAATGATAGGTGAAAACAGAAAGACTGTCATTACCTTTTTATAGGCTGTACCTGGCTGCAATTAATTTCAATGAAACTAAAGAGCGTGAACAGGCTACAATTGCAGAGGAAAGTCCAACATACAGGATCACATTCGGCAAGTCAAAGAAGGAAAAAGCTATGGCAAAGCCCATCAAGACAGAACCAACATTCAGTAAGTATAAAGATGATTTATTATAAATAAGAACAAACAGTAAAAAAAGTTCTAAAAATTACAAAAATCAGCCATAAATACTTGATATAAATATTTATGAAACTATTTACTAAAGAGCAATTTTAATTTACAGCTTGTGTGAGGGACCTCATGACCTTGGTGTTTAAAAAGGTTTTTAGGACCCCACCACTTTTCTGGAAGAGCTCAGAGGATCTCCATCCCCGAGGATCTGTGTTCCCAGTGTGAGAGGCAGACAGAAGAGGAGACCATCTCAGGACACATGTCGTCCTTCAGTCACGGGGCGAGCAGAAGCCAACATACTGCTCAGCAGGATCCAGAAACTCCTGGTGTATCCAGCTTACAACACATGGCAGGATAAAGCCGCAGACATCTCCACCCAGATATCCCCAGCACCAGGAGACAAAACTTCAGTATTAAAGGAACCGGTAACGCCTGGACAAGAGACAGCAGAAGACCATTTCTTTCATCACTGATGGCAGCCTCTGGAGTGCTTTTTACTCTTGTTTTTTTAAACTCACTGATCCAGTTACATCCAGTGACAGTTGTTTTCCCGGATATATATTTGTTAATAATCCCCTGTTTTTCTAGTAAATACAATAATAAAACCATCTGATTCAGTGTTATTGTTTTTATTTATATATTAAAATGTTTTAATAATAATAAACATTGGTAGCAAGTGCGCAAAACTTACTTTTCTTCTATTCTTCTCCTCAGGGTCCATAGTCTGCCCGGAAAATGTTGTGCATGTTTTGTAGTGTGTAAGCATGAAGGCAGGTCGGTTCCAGGCCAGGATGGTGGGCCATGCAGGTCTGGGGAGGGGGGGTACCTGGTTTATTCTCCTAAGCACCTTATTTGAACAAAGAGACACACAGAATCAGTATCTGAGTTGAAGGCAAGATGAATCATAAATACATAAAACTGAACTTTATGAAACTGTTTCCTTAGGCAGAAATGATAGTTCACCTGATTTAATGTCTAAATTCAAGGTAAATGAATGATGACATTATTTCAAAATACAAAAAAAGATGAGGGTGGTTAATTAGTAGTAAAAAATACAAAAGGTTTTCTCCTGTAACATAACTTTGGTATTTCCTGACAGCGAACATTTTCAGCCAAGTCAGCATTGCCACACATCCACAGGTGCGCCTAGGTGATAACTGATTATCAGAATGATAGACCTTGTGATGGAAATATACTTCTTAACTCTAAATTGGCTTAACAGGCAAAGCCACACAATAAAGCTTGGTTCTGACCAAAGAACACACGACAAGGCAGTTTATAGAGACTCTCAACAGCTGCAGCTCTGAATTCATGGTGTTTCCTCTGATGTAGTTTGTCTACAGGTAAGTCTTGGATATTACAGGTAAGTAAATGACATGAAAATCAAAAGTTCAGTAAAACAGCTGTCAGAGTAAAACCAAAAGATCCCACAATGCTACAAATTTCCAAAAATTACACATCTAGTTTTGTAAATAAAGTCTCTGAGGGAGCTCCACGCCTCAACCCTCCCCAACAACTGTTAGCACGTTAGCAGCACAACGGGTCTATACTCGCTATCTTATGAGACATTACAGGCTGCCTTACATGGTAAATCAGTCGGTGAAACACCATTGTTTTTAGCGTGTATCTTTATATTTGTGAGACTGACTGAACAAAGCATGTTTGTGCTGATATGTGCCGTGAAGCTGGACCACTGCACTGCGACAGTAATAACAGGGATTCAGTGAGATGAGCTGCAGCCATGAGCTGATCATACTCCCGCACTGTCAGCATGATTGATAAAACAGAGAAAAGTGAGTGAGCAGTACACTGTCCTATTATAAAACAGAGTTATTGGTAAAGTCTGACTAAAATTCCACGTATACACAACATATAAACATGTTAAACCCCGTGTAACACTTACCTCACTGAGAGGTCCTCTGCTTTGACGAGGCGGACTTTCTTCCTGCTCAGCCGTCAAAGTCTCCGGGTCAGACGGACTCAGGGTCCAAAGCAAACGGACGTATTTCAATATCTGCCATTTTAATAATGTATTCAAAGCCAAACAAAAGTTTAATGTTAGCAGCAAAATCTATACCACGGAGAGCCGGTGTGCCGTATTAACTGGTGTTAAATTAACTGGTCACAGTCCAGGCAGATGTGAAGGGGGAATGCCTTTGAATGACCCTTTGTTTACCATCCAAATATCCTCCGAATCCATATTATACACAAAAATTCGCTCTTTACACCCATATATTTACAAATGGCAGTGACTTCACAATATTTGGCGTGAAAACAAAAGATTGTGAATGATTGTCAAACTTATTTGACAGCTAAAGTATCAGGAGGGAATACATAGGTAGCTATACAGACCGAGGTTAAGTTAGTTTGATATTGGACATTCACATTCGCCGTTTCGCATTCCAGGGGAAAAAAACGCATATAAACCTATTATGCTCCCTGACCACGTGACATATTGATGTCAAACCAACTGTGCAACATAGATACTCATTATATATTTCAAAAAGAAGTCTTGTGGCATGTGAGGAATATGAGTATCTATAGTTGCACAGTTGGTTTGACATCAATAAGTCACGTGGTCAGGGAGAATGATAGATTTCTATGCGTTTTTTCAGCTTTAAAAAATATTTAAAAAATATATCAAGGATATATTTGAAAAAGAAGTCTTGTGGCATGTGAGGAATATGAGTATCTATGTTGCACAGCTGAACTCATAACTGCAAATTGCCTATCTATTGCCCCTATATATTACCATTCCTTCAATCAATCAATCAATCAATCAAGCTTTATTTATAAGGCACTTTTCATACGTAAAAGCAACACAAAGTGCCTCACAGAGGCTAAAAACAGCATAAAACAACAAACCCGTCCATCCCATCCCGAAAAAAATATAGAGACATATCACACACATTCGCAGACATCAGCATACACACACACACACACACACACACCTGCGCCCACACACACATACACACACACATTCACACAAGCTATTGTAAAAGAGAGACATGGCTGGGCACCGAGGTCTGAGGTAAGGGATAAGCCACCTTTGGGGGCCATCAACGCTGAGGAGGGCTCCCGGCCCACGAGAAGCGTAGCCGGAGACTTCCCCACCCCGCGCAGACACGAGGCCCCACACCACAGTGCAGGGGCCTCCAACCACGCAGGTGGAGCCATCCACCGGCAGCGGCCCCAGGAGTGAACCAGGAGCAACTCCTAGTGTGGAGAGCCCCCATGAGGGAACACTGGAGCTAAAAACCATCAAAATAAAACAGTCCTAAAACTATAAGAAAAGGGAGACATAAAAAAGAGAGATAAAATAACATAAAATGTATAACTAAAATAAGGTAAAAGAAAAAAATTAAGAATTAGATATGATAAGAAGGATAACTAAAAGAATAAATAAATAAATAAATTATGGAATAAATAAGTTATGAAGTAGAATAAGAATAAATATTGAAGGAATAATTAAGTCAATTAAATCACTTAAAAGCTTGAGTAAAAAGGTGGGTTTTGAGCCTCTTTTTAAAAGTATCAACAGACTCTGCAGCCCTGAGATTCTCCGGCAGGCTGTTCCACAATCGGGGACCATAATAACTAAAAGCCGCCTCCCCGTGTGTCTTAGATCTAACTTTTGGTATGGTTAAAAGGCCGGTGCCAGAGGACCTCAGGGTCCGCGAGGGCTGATATGGTAAAAACAGGTCAGATAAATAAGTAGGCCCGAGGCCGTTAAGACATTTATAAACTAATAAAAGAACCTTAAAATTGATCCTGAAGCGCACGGGGAGCCAATGCAGCGATTTTAAAACTGGAGTAATATGCTCCGCCCTCTGGTCCTCGTCAGCACTCGTGCGGCTGAATTTTGTAATAACTGGAGATTAGATATGTTCTTTTTGGGAAGACCAGAGAGCAGGGCATTACAATAATCTAAACGAGAAGAGATAACTGCGTGCATCAACACCTCCGTGCCGGCCTGAGAGAGAAACGGGTGGACTCTGGCTATATTCTTGAGATGGTAAAAACCAATCTTAGTTATATTCTTGATGTGTGGAATAAAAGAAAGCTCAGAGTCAAAAATCACGCCCAAATTTTTTACAGAAGTTGTTGGTTTAAGCTCTTGGAGTTTTGGTTAAAGTTTCTCTCTCTGGCCTTCAGGGCCAATGACTAAGACCTCTGTTTTGTCTGGTTGAGCTGTAGGAAATTTGCTGCCATCCATGACTTTATATCTAAAATGCAGTTAAAAAGGGCATCAATAGGCCCTGTGTCATCAGGAGACACGGCGATATATATATTTGGGTATCATCAGCATAACTATGGAAGCTGACGCCGTGCCTCCTGATGACATCCCCCAGGGGAAGCATGTAAAGATTAAAAAGAGTTGGACCTAAAATTGACCCCTGGGGGACCCCACACTTTATCTCATGGGTTCCTGAGGAACATGTATCCAAACTCACAAAGAAGTTTCAATCAGTCAGGTAAGAGTTGAACCATTTCAAAACAGTACCAGAGAAACCAACCAGGTGCCTCGGTCTATTTAATAAAATGTGATGGTCTACTGTATCAAAGGCGGCGGTCAGATCCAGCAGCACCAAGACTGTGAGTTTATGGTTATCTAAATTGCACCTGATATCATTTAAAATCTTTAAAAGGGCTATTTCTGTACTGTGGTTCATCCTAAAACCAGACTGATGCTTCTCTAAAATGCTGTTCTGAATTAAAAAATAATTTACTTGGTTAAAAACGAGTTTTTCTAAAACTTTACTTAAAAATGGTAAGTTGGATACAGGCCGGTAGTTGTTTAAGACACTGGGGTCTAAATTGCTCTTCTTCAGAAGGGGCTTCACCACTGCCGTTTTAAAGGAAGTAGGAATGACACCTGTCTGAAGAGAGCAATTTACAATGTACAACAACTGTTCCTCAAAGAAGCCATAAAATGTTTTAAAAAATGGTGTGGGAATTGGGTCTAAAAGGCAGGTTGTGGGCTTTACCTGGGAGAAAACTCGACCAAGCGTCCTTGCATCAACCAGGGCAAAACTCTCCAGTGTTTCCTCAGGTAAAATCAACAACCTAGGTGAGTTGACAGTTAAAATCTGTTGGGGTAAAAGATTCAACCTGATGTCATTGATTTTACTCCTGAAGTGGTCTGCAAAGTCCTAACATAAGGTGTCGTTTGGAATGGAGGATCTGTTAAAATTTTTATTAGTTAAAAGGTCAATTGTAGAGAAGAGGAATTTGGGGTTGTTTTTATGGTTGGTAATTAAATTTTGAAAATGGGATATTCTTGCCTGTTTGACTGCGTTATTATATGATTTGAGGTGTTCATGGAAGTTTTCATAATGCACCGTTAACTTGGATTTTCTCCATCTTCTCTCAGCAATCCTGCAGCTTCTTTTCAGCTCCCTGATCTCTCCAGTTCTCCATGGTGGTGTAGGTCTTGTTTTAATTTTTTTGGTTGAAAGTGGGGCAACTGAGTCCAGTGTTGACATAATTTTGTTGTTAAAATTGTCAACAATAAAATCACAGGGAGCTGGTAAAATAACTGCAGGAGTGCTCTCTAAAATCTGAATAAAATTTGCCGCCACTTCAGGAGTTAGGTAGCGTCTCCTCACCGTTCTCACAGGGGCCTCCTGCTGGTTAAAACTGGCGATGTTACATATCATCATCCCACTTATATGTAGCTGTGCACCTTGTTTCTTTTTTTATTATCATTTTTATCTTGCACATTTTACATATTGTACATACTCTATTCTATCTTTATTCTCACCTTAAGTTAATTTTTTAAACTTCTTGTTTATAATATAGGATGTACACTGTGTGTACCTATTTTTTTTTTTTTTTTTGTACTTGGAGAGTGAAGTGAACTGGTGACAAATTCCTTGTATGTCTAACATACGTGGCCAATAAAGCTGATTCTGATTCTGATTCTGATTTGTAAATATATGGGTGTAAAGAGCGAATTTTTATGTATAATATGGATTCGGAGGATATTTGGATGGTAAACAAAGGGTCATTCAAAGGCACGCCCTCTTCACATCTACCTGGACTGTGACCAGTTAATTAAACACCAGGTAATAAGGCACACCGGAGCTTGTAAACACTGCACTCAGAGCGTTCACTTCCGCAGGTACCGCCCCTGGTTCAGCCCCCTGGAAGCTTTCACAGAACTGGCCAATCCGTGCACAGGGGGCATGTGGGGTTGTGTACTCCTAAGTACGCACTGAAACAGAGCGTCTCAGCCAGAGCCTGAAAAAGCACCTAGAATGAGGATTTTGTAAACACGATTGTGAGGCAACAAGAGGCTTTATGACCTACAAATCATACAGAGTTACTCCATAGGCATCCCAGATTGGCATAATGACAAGGAAACTTGATATGTGACCTTTAAACTACAAAAAGGTCAAATAACATGGGCTGTAACTAAAATATCATCAGGATGACCTCTGCCTCCACTGACCATGATGTTTCTGTGGCTCTCTGTCTGTTTAGGAGGCTCTCTGTTTCTAATGTCCGCTGTGCTGCCGTCACACGCTCAAACTTTTTTCAGCACTTTGTGCAAATAATGGTTTTTCAATCCTGTAGCTGTGGAAAAATCCAAAGCTGCTCCATAAAACTGAGCTACAGCTCTCTTTAAGGACTAAATCTGCACTTTCACCTCCATTTTCAGAGACACTCTGCTGTAGATCTAGAGGGGAGCATAGAACTAGAGCAGATAGAATGAGTCCTATAGACATCACCATGATCTCTCTGCTTTGACAGATCACTCATACATTCTAGTTCTTCATGATCTAAGGTGGTCTTATTGCACAGCCCTACTTACAGTTATTCGAAAGGACACGTGCACGTTATTGTGTCTCTACACAAACTGCTCACAAATATCTGGACATCAGTGAAGAGCTTCTTGATTTCTATGAAGAGAAACTGTTCAAACATCTTTTTCAGAGGCTCTCTGAGTTAGTCTGATATGAAAAGACAAGTGAGAGAAAGATTCTGAATGATTCTGAACAAACTGGACCAGGATCTGACCTGAGAGTTTCCACTTTACAGTTTGGACTCTTCAGTCCATCAGACAGAAACTCCACTCCTGAATCCTTCAGGTCGTTGTTGCTCAGGTCCAACCTTCTGATGAAACAGGACTGGGAGCTCAGAGCTAAGTACAGATAGAAGCAGCTTCTCTCTGTGAGGAAACAGCCACTCAGTCTGTAAAGAAAGGTCAGGAACAAGTAACAGGTCAGTAAATTTCTCCTGAGGCTTAAAGACTGTAGATCACCTGAAGATGAATAAATCCCACTCACAGAGCCATGTTGGAGACTTTGACCACTGGCAGAAGCCCCAGAAGAGCCTCATCTGAAGCAGAGTATTTCTTCAATTCAAAGATGTTCAGATCTTCTTCTGATGACAGTAAGATGAAGGCCAGAGCTGACCACTGACCAGGGGACACTTCACTTGAGGACATTTCCCCTGAACTTAAGGACTGTTGGACCTCTTCCAGGAGAGAGTGATCATGAAGTTCATTCAGACAGTGGAACAGATTGATGCTCTTCTCTGCATTTGAGATGTCTTCAATCTCCCACTTGATGTACTCGACCACCTCTTCAGTGACTGTTGAGTTTCTCACTGGCTGTATCTGAAGGCCTTGCAGGAGAGTCTGATTGGTGTGCAGTGAAAGTCCCAGAAGGAAGCGAAGGAACAAGTCCAGGTGTCCATTTTCACTCCGTGAAGCCTGGTCCACTGCACTCTCATAGAATTCAGTCACTGAATTTTCTGAGCAGATTGAACCATGTAATTTCATCAAATTGACTCCAGAGTTGATGAAGGTCAGATGAACATGAAGAGCAGCCAGAAACTCCTGAACACTCAGATGGACAAAGCAGAACACCTTGTCCTGGTACAGTCCTCTCTCCTCTCTGAAGATCTGTGTGAGGACTCCTGAGTACACTGAGGCTGCTCTGATATCGATGCCACTCTCTGTGAGATCTGATTCATAGAAGATCAGGTTTCCTCTCTGCAGCTGCTCAAAAGCCAGTCTTCCCAGAGACTCCATCATCTTTCTGCTCTCTGGGCTCCAGTGTGGATCAGTCTCAGCTCCTCCATCATACTTGGTGTTCTTCACTTTGGTCTGAACCACCAGGAAGTGGATGTACATGTCAGTCAGGGTCTTGGGCAGCTCCCCTCCCTCTCTGGTCTTCAGCACATGGTCCAGGACCGTAGCAGTGATCCAGCAGAAGACTGGGATGTGGCACATGATGTGGAGGCTTCGGGTTGTCTTGATGTGGGAGATGATTCTGTCAGCCTGCCCCTCATCCTTGAACCTCTTCCTGAAGTACTCCTCCTTCTGTGGGTCACTGAACCCTCTGATCCCTGTCACCATGTCAACACACTCAGGAGGGATCTGATTGGCTGCTGCAGGTCTTGTGGTGATCCAGAGGTGAGCAGAAGGAAGCAGGTTCCCCCTGATAAGGTTTGTCAGCAGCACATCCACTGAGGTGGACTCTGTGACATCAGTCAGGACCTGATCGTTGTAGAAATCCAGAGGAAGTCGACATTCATCCAGACCATCAAAGATGAACACAACCTGGACCTCAGACCTGCAGATGTCTGCTTCTTTGGTTTCACTGAAGAAGAGATGAACAAGCTCCACCAAGCTGAAGTTCTTGTCTTTCAGCAGATTGAGCTCTCTGAAGGTGAATGGAAGTGTGAAGTGTATGTCCTGGTTGGCTTTGCCTTCAGCCCAGTCCAGGGTGAACTTCTGTGTTAGGACTGTTTTCCCAATGCCAGCCACTCCCTTTGTCATCACCGTCCTGATTGGTTTGTCTCCTTCATGTGGACCTTTAAATATGTCCTCTAGTCTGATGGTTCTCTCTGGTAGGTCTCCTCTCCTGGATGATAATTCAATCTGTCTGACCTCATGTTCATCATTGACTCCTCCAGTCTCTCCCTCTGTGATGAAGAGCTCTGTGTAGATCTGATTCAGAAGGGTTGAGCTTCCTGCTTTAGCAACCCCCTCAAACACACACTGGAACTTCTCCTTCAGGTTGGACTTCAGATCACGCTGACAGATTTGAGCGTTTCTTCCTGGAAAGATTAAATTAGACCAATGAACAAACCATGAAGAAGACAGGAGCATTTTTTAAACATGCAAACACATTTGACTCCAAGCTTCTGGAATGAATGACTATCACATTTATCCAGGAGATGAAATCTTCAGAACATTTCTCTTACTGCTCTCCAGACACTTGGACAGCTCCTCCTGGTTCATCATCTTCAGGAAGTCCACCATGATCTTAAAGAGGGCATCTTTGCTGCTCCTTCGGCTTTCATCCTCACCGCCCAACCTCTCATCTTCTCTCTGACTCCCAGGGCCTTCTGGGTAATTCAGAGTTAAACCCTTCAGGATCTTCTTCACCTCAGTCCTCACAAAAGTGACAATGTTCTCCTCCAGCAGCTGGAACAGTACATTTAATCAAAGACACAATCAAACTAAAGTCATGGAAACAATTAATGATCTGATGATCAATGAAATCCAGACTAGAGACTGACCAGTTCTCAAAATGACTTCCAATAGTCCCAGTGTTCTGATATACTTCTGATAATCTTCATTGATCTTTCAGAGGATTCTCCTCACTGTCAAACTGTCTCTTTACATTTATGTTCATATTGTTTATTGTGAATAATGGACATTCTTTGTGTTTTGTACATAGTCCCACTTTGACTGATTTGTATGATTTCATAATCATCATAATTGTTGTTTCTTAATGATTCTGAGCCTGCTCATGTTTCTTATTTCTGTTTCTACTTCAATCTTCTTAAATGTCTGAGTATCTTGATATTCCTCCTGCTTTACTGTGAACAGGAGCAGCTGAAACAACCCAATTTCTCCTTGACATTAATAAAGTGTTTCTGATTTTGATGAGAGGAATAGATGTTGAAGTAGTTTTTGATAACACACAGACCTCAGATATGGAGTCCAGGTCTGCTTGGTGCTGCTGGGGGGACTGTTGACTGGTGGTCTTTGAGCTCTGCTCCTCGGCTCTGTAGAGGAATAACAAAGAATTAGCTCCCATTACCTCAGTCCACAGAGATAAACACAAGGTAAACGTCTTCTGAGTTGAAGTGCTGATCAAATCAGTGGTTCTCATGTTTCCTCTGACATTAAAGCTTGAGTAGGAGACACTGGAGAGCAGCACAGAGCCCACTGGAACAGCTACATCTCTGTCCTCTGGTGGGATAAGCTTGCTAGCTCTGGCTAATTATCTGGACTGTGGGCCGTCACAGTCTGTGCTGCAGCAGGAAGACAGAGCATGTCTGCTCAGATTGCCAGTGGATCCATCAGCTGTGTCTGGACCAGATGCTTCCAGGATGTTGTAGCAGGCACAGGAAGCTCAAAGCTGTGCCCATGAGGTGTCAGCCACCCTGAGGAGAAACAGGGACTGGCATCAGCCACATCAGCCCCACATTCCTCAGCCTACCTGGAGCCAGGAGATCTCAGGGTTCACCTAGAGACATCCCAAGGATGAGGAGAGGTCACTACTGTGCCCAGGCCCAGGCAGGGCCTTTAAGGTCTACATCCAGGGCACAGAAGCCGCCAGGAAAAAAGACCAACTGTGTGTCTGCTTTAGGCCACAGAGTTTGGGCCAGTTTCTAGACCTCAGCTGTCACATTGGATCATGGAAATTATTCAGCAGCAGACTGGTGCTCCAGTCCCTTCAGGAGTCAGGGCCCAGTCTACAAGCAGCGTGGTGACCCCCTGGGCCTTGTGACAGGGCACCAGCCTCTTTGAAATTTGAGCGGCAGCCACATATGGCCCTTTTCCACCAGCATGCCTTGGCCCTACTCTACTCTACTCTGCTCTACCCGGTTTGCGTTGTGTTTCCACCGGCACGGTACCACCCAAAACAAACCAGTTTTTAGTACCTACTCTGCTCTGGTTCTAAGCGAGCTGAGTCGATACTAAAAGGTGACGTCGACCGACTGCCGGCTGCTGATTGGTCAGAGAATGTCGTCACCGACGAGTCATGAGCTTGACGAGCTAGCTAACATGCTAGCGGTAGCTACCATTAGCTTACCTTCATACGTCTTTTCTTTGCAGCTCAATTGCACTCCTCCTTGGTATATATTCTCGCCGCCTGCAGCCTTCTTCTGCTTTCCTCTGTCATTCGGTTTGTGACAAAAAGCCATAAATCGAGCAGCAAGTATACTATTGCCTCCAAGTCCTCCATTGTTTTGATTGTTGTGTCGCGCTCAAAATGACGTGAACGCAGTGTTGCCCAGCTGTTTTATGGGGACCCCGCCCCCGCTGGGCATGGAACCAGGCTGGTGGAAAAGCAGCACAATACGAGTAGAGTAGAGCCAGGTGGCGTCGGGGAAAGCCGAGCCGAGTAGAGTAGGGTTAAGACATGCTGATGGAAAAGGGCCAATAGTCACATACATCTACCTCGGCTAGCTTTTACAATCTAAATGGGGCTGTCAGCATGTTAGGACCATAACCATGTCACAATTTGGTGATGTAACAGACTACAAAGTGTTGTATTTGTATTTTTTTTCATGGTTTCAGTCCAATTCAGTGTTTTCATCTCAACTCGTCAACTGTGTAACCCCCAAATTCCACATAACGCGAAAGCGCCGCGCCGCGCAGCACCGCGCTCTTGAATTGTACTGTGGAGCACTTAGAACCCACTCTAGTCTGTCAGGCAAATTCCACTGCCCGCGCCAGCATGCGCCACGGCGCTGGAGATTCGCTTCAGGTCTATTTTCTGCGCGGCCGCTTCAAAACCTCGTAAATTCCCTGTCGTTGAGAAAGCACCAGACAGGAAGTCAACATGTGGAGTATCCAGAACTTTCAATATAAAACACAATGGATGGACTCTTGAACGGAAATTTTCTCAATAGTTTGTCATTACTTCACAACTGGAGGCGCGAGCATCAGGTCAACAGTCGGTCAGAGGGTTCCAGAGGCAACACAACACCATGGACGAAGAAAAGTGACTCGTAGAGGTACAGAAATATATAACATTGTACATATGACACCAAACATCCTTTCTACAAGGATATAGGCAGATAGAAGTGAAATAAATCATGAAGCTGTAAGGTTGGGACCAACAAAGGGACCTTACAGAAGGAAGTGAGGTGTTGTTTACTTCTTTTCTCAGTCTATAACATGTTTTATTGAGAGTCCCGGAGAGTCACAAGAGCTTGTGACTCTCCGGGAATCAGCCCCCCTCCCTACAGGGCTGTGCGCCGCAGCGCTGCTCGGCGCGGCGCATTCAGTGGGGTTTGCAGGTCGGAGCAAGACCGTGGCACTGCGCGGCGCTTTTGCGTTATGTGGAATTTAGGGGTAAGAAGTCACTAAAGGAGCAAAGCTCTCTTCCTGGAGTTTGGCTGGCTGTTTATCTGAGTGAACATGAGAAGTAAAACACAAAGAGACAACAGTACAATCATATCTATTGGTTTGTTGTTGTGTTGTTTTTAATCCTTACCTCTCAGTGAAAACATGAGTCTCATTACTGCAGGACTGAGGACCCTCCACAGAGCAGCCATCCTGCACGTCGAGCTTCCTCCTGATAAAAACACAAAGACATGTTAACAGACACCACAGCACCCAGACTTCGGTGAAACAGTGGTTATAATCTGTTTAACAAACTGGTTTAATCCAGAAGGACCAAGCAGTGCATCACTGTACCTGTTCAGATACAATACAGACATCAGGAATGGCTTCTGTACTGCTGTCAAACACAAGATGGAGGACAACAAGTGCACCAGTCAATGAACCAATCCACACAATAATCTGTCAGCCCCAAATATCCACGACAGCAGCCAGGAGCTGTCATTAGGTGAGCTGAGAACTCCCACATGGAGACAACATGGGAACTCCACACAGAAATGCTGCTGACTGGGACTTGAACCTGAGTAATTCTTACTGTGAGGCAACAGCACAAACCACAGAGCCACTGTGCAGCCCTCTATAGGTTCTTCACATTTCCCTTCATCAATGGAAAGATTTCCAAGAAAACATGAGAACAGAGTTAAGGAATCTCATCCTGGCATCAGCAGCAGCTGTAGACTTGAAGAATTGTTCCCTAAAATGACAAGTCAGATCAGTCTCTCCTCCACCATGGTCTCATACAGTAATGTCTTCAACAACTGCACAAACTTTCCATGATCTAGTCTGAGTTATTTGGCCTTTCATTGATGTTCAGTGAATGAATAACAACGGCTGCAAAAAGTCCTGATGTCTTTATCCATGGTGCCTTTTGGGATTTTCCATTTATGGTGCAGTCAGTTTAACAACACATGACAACAGAACAGAGCAGAGGAGCCCTCCTCATGTAACTGTCAAGGCATCACAAATGATACAAGAATGAGGCCGTTTCCAAAACCACCTACTACAGACCACTGAAGAATGCAGTATTCAGTATATACTGTGAACTGTATGCTGCAGTCTGTGGTCTGACTGACATTCGGCTGTTATTTTGCAGTATGTCACTCCAGGACAAGTTTATTATTCTTCTTTTTGTTTTCTGAGAGGTGGCAACAATCAAACAATGAGCCTTACTGCCACCTACTGGACTAAAGTTTGGATCAGAACAACTATTTCAGCTGCACAGAAACTACATTAAATACTCCAGTCCTTTCAATTGCATAAACAAAGCTGTGTGCTTCCCCTCCCCAATCCAATAATTTAACTGATTTCTGTTTCTGGTCATGAAAATTAAAGTAAACAGAAGCTCAGAATCAATGCTAATGCTAATCCTACTAAGGCTGTTGTGGCTGTCTGCCATTTTCGACTGGTCTGACGCATACTGCTAATGTTTCCTGAAGGAGTCTGACATCTTGGTACTTTAGGCATACTGCAGATTACACAGATGTTCACATAAAATGGACAACATTTTGGCAAGGCACGAGGAACAGGTATAAAAAAGAACTCACAAGTTTTTGGGGTCAAACGAGGCCTCATGCTTATTTCCAATCGGCCCTCAGCTCCAAAAGGTTCAGTTAATTATTCACACTATTGGAACAAGAATCTTTTAACTAATGCTTGAAAACAAATGGATGATGGCAGCAAATGGCACCAATCACATTCATTTTCTGCCCCATCTGCAACTGCAACAACGTTTATTAATAATATTGTAACAACCTTTTTTTTTTGTGATCAAATTTTTATTACCATTTTCAAAGATATGCAACTCATTGCAGGAACAACAGATTGATACAAATTAAGGCATATCATAGAATTGAAATAAAATGAAACAAAATAAGATAACTGGTGACATCCCCCTCCCCAGATAGATCTCAATGGAAAACTAGAAAAATTGCATTTCCTTGCAGCAAATGCGTTGAAATGCTGAGTCTGAATGCTGAAAATGTGAAAAGAAATAGCTGAAAGCAGTGTGAAAAAAGCTGAAAATGCGACAAAAAAAAATTGAAAGCAGTGAAGCAAAGCTGCAAATGTGGGAAATGTGTAATAAAAATGGTTACAGTTGTGAAAGAAAGCGGAAAATGAATAAATGTGAAAGGAAATTGCAGAAACTTGCATACATTTTTGGCCACCATAAAGAAATTGTAATCTATGATTAAAAGAGCAAAATTTGTTAGTGCTAAAATGACAAAGATTGTAATCAGTAGCAGAAGTGTGAAATATGTTATGAAATTTGCATTCTAAAGAAATGAAAAGAATAAAGTTGTATGGAAGTGAAAGGTTGAATGACTGACAGCCTGTTACATCCAGACTGAGAGGACAGCAGCCAGATGCATACAGCAAGGAGCTGTAGTAATCAGCAGTCTGTATTGGACACACAGTTGAAAAGTACAACTGCCTTCACCAGAATTTGAACCCGGGCCGCCGGAGGGAGATAAAAATATATCAGTTTGTAGGCTACAAGTCTACAACACTAAGAACTATCCAGTGTAAAAGCATCTTACTTGAAAATGAATGTAAACAGTGGTGATTTTCATTGGAGGACAATAAGGAGTGGACATTAACGGTCAGAATGTCATGAGAAACTTGATCTGCTCAAGTTAACATCTAAGTCAAAGTTATCACTACTTCATTTTTACATCAACAAATCAATACTAGAACGTCAAACTCAAAGTAATAATAGCCTACATACATGAATTTGTAAATCTGGACAGGAATATCTGAGAAGAGAAATGTAAAACAGTGTAATATTTGTGTGTAGTCTGGTTTATTCTAGTGGGTATAATCTGACATACTCTGATGGATGTTTGTCCTCTTAGGGCCTCCATACACTGAAGACATTTTTGCCACAATTTGACCAGATTAATACACCGTCGACTGAATACAGCTCTGAGACCCACAATGGGCCTCCACCTACAGGTTGGGAACCGCTCCACTAGTAGACTGTATTTGAAGCTTGATCCTTCAAAGATTGTTCTGATATCATGGAGAATAAGTGATGGAGGATCCCTCAGGGTGAATTTATTATTTCGAAAACAGTGAGTGAGTGAAAACAAGAGCTGGACTGCTGAAGAATGTAGAGTTTTGATCAATGAAAAGCTGACTCGTCAATTTTTGAAGTCTTTGGGCTCTATTTTGTAGACCAGGCGCAGGCGGGGCGCACCTGTCCTGCACCGCGCCTGCGCCGCGCCAATGGGGTGTGTCCAGGGCATTTTGCAAGTTTTGTGCACGGCGCAGTCTGGCGCAGGGAGGCGCACCCACGCCTTTGTCTCTCCCAGCGGCGCAAGTAGCAGAGAGGGAGGAGAGAAGGCGTGAGTGGGTTTAACACAACCGAGTACAATCTTCACCAATCAAATGAACGCCTCTCCTTTAAAATCCTTCCTTTAAATGCGCTGTGGGCGAGGCGCTGTGACAGTTTCACCTCGGTGGAGAAGAAGGTCAGAGCCACTGTCACTTTTGCAGCAACTGGGAGAGCGCAGGGGCCACCGTGCTGCGTATCGGAGGACACGGTGCGCATCACCGTGTGGACCACCTTGCGGGTCCCTGTCTCATTGATATGAGTATAAATTAAGTGATAATTACATTTAAACACAGCAGCAGGCTAATCCATTCATCATGCTTGTGATCCACCTGCATTCCTGGTCTGTCATTGCTAAATAGCAGAACCTTTGGTGAAATACACCCCCCCCATATCTCCTCCTCATCCTCCTTGCAATAATATACTCCATCTTTTTAGATCACGTTACGAATAAAGATTAAAACAGGGAAATATGGGCAATCACAGGTAAATCCTTAAGACACCGAGTGACTTACATTTTTTCAGTGAGCTTCTCTCTCTTTTTTCTTTTCTATTTAATTTCATGAGATGAGAGAAGCTGGATACTCCGTATAGGATGATGTGGCTGTTTGTGGTTGGCTTGACAGATATGAACTTGTTAGTTATGACAAACGTCTCTGATCTGACATCAGATGTGACGGGACAATTACTATAGATACAAATGTATGTGCTGGTTCAGACGGTTACATTTAATAGTGGTTGCTGTAATTGTTTATTGCATTGAAATGTGCCTGACACTCTGGACACCTGCCTGTGAGGTTTTGGTGACATGTGCGCACAGCGCGCCTGTCAGCCAAATTACCGCGGCCCGGGGTGCGACTCTCCTGCTCTGAGAGTAGACCAGGTTGGAGCTGGCGGGCTTTCAGCGCACCTTCCACACCAATTTTTTTGGCACGAAATTGTCCCTGCGCCAAGCTGAATCTTTCGACACCTCCCCCGGTGCACCGTCGCACCCATCTCGGCGCAGCCGGTCTACCATATTGCCAAATTGGCTGCGCACTGCGGTGCCCCGGACAAAATTACCACTTTGCGGGGTGCGCCAGGCTGCGCCAACCTGAGTTGCGCCAGGAAATTAGAGCCTTTTGTGTTCACTTAAACCGGGCACATGAGCTGTCATCCCTGTGACTGATTATCCCTCACTGTCCCTGCGATGCGCGTCTATCTGTGTCTTTAAGCTCACCGGCAGACGGAGGAACGCACACAGACGCTGCTATAGGTATCCTTGCACGTTTTGTTGTGGTTATATGGTATTTCGGGGCGTTTTCTAGTAGGTATATGGCGTATACCTGCGTATGCACCCAGAGTCTGGCGGACTGTGAGCAGAATTTCCGCGGACGTCAGAGCTGTCATAGTCGAGCTCACTTCCGCGTAGTATTTTCTTGTGAAATGAATGTGAAACACAAACCTTGCGCATTGTTTTTCATTTCTCTGTCATGACGCTGTACACTGAGGTCGAGGAAGAGGAGCTGCTCTGCCTGCTGACTTTGCAAAGCACTAACATGAAGAGACGGAGGTGTTGTCACATTTAATGTGGGTCAATGATGAAGCTGGGTAATTCCAGGTAAACGAGCAGACGCTGTGCCAAAACCGTAATAGCTATCAAAAAAAGGGATGCACCACGAGCATCACACGAAGCTGCTGAAACAACTGATGTAAGTTTCATTTCTGTTCATTTCTGTACTGTAGAAAATGTTGACACGAGAGCAGTTTAAAAATGGCCTTCAAAGTGAAGTGATCAGCTCTCTGAGGATAAGTGTTATAATTGCAGCATATGGAAGACTTTGCGGGATACCTGTGGCTCTGATGCTCACTGAGACAAAACGATATCAATGTCGAGGTTGAAACAAATTTCAGCTGAAAGAGGAGAAGTGTACCTTTATTTTGATGTATAAATCATATCTGTGGATTAAAGTTTTAGGCTTTTATTGCAGTTTTTCGGCTACAATTTTTGGAATCTTCAGGCGAAGCTCACGCTATAACAGGTCACATGATACTCTCTAAGAGCTGAGAATTTTTGGCTCAAACCTCAAAACTTAGTGTTGCTTAAACAGTGATATCTCAAAAACTGTAGAAGACAGCAAAAAGCTGAACACATGTAAAAATAGTTGAGAGATCAGTAAATCTTTGAAAGCAAGAATGAAGTCTGTAGGTGGAAGTATGCCGAAGCTGTACAGCCTGAAAGTTGGAGCACTTTTCAGCAGACCTGCAAAAATCTCCCATTGACTTCAATGCAAAAATCTGCCGAAAATGATTTTTACTGTAAAAACTGTAACAGTTAAACATGTGAAAAATACAAGCCCACCTCTCCTGAACATGCTGCACTGCTCAATTTTTTTCTGTGAAAATCTGTGCAAATTTGAAAGCTGTGAAAAGGTCCAAATAGTTGAGGGATGAAGAAGAAGAAGAAGAAAGTAGAATATGATAACAGTGATAAATAGTGATAGCTGGTATTAGTAATTATTAGAATTACCACGTTTCAGGCAGCCTTTTATTCCACTGTGGGTGTGACTAAGTCCCCCCATATGCATTCAAATGGAGGTACACTGATATGGCAGCGGCAGATGAAGACCAGCCCCATCCACCATCAACATATCTCCACCTAGCGACTGTGAAGAAGTATCAACCAAGAAGTGAAAGGCAGATACTGTTCCCACCACAAAAAGCACATTAACACTCCATGGTTCACAGAAGGTCAAAGGTCAAGGCGTTGCATGAAAATGAACAGGTGCAGGAAAAAAAAAAAAAAAACATAAACATTTTTGGATCATGCCTATAGATTTTTTAAAGTACTTAGCCATTGGGATTTTGTAAGAGAATGTGGTGGCTTCAATCGTGTGGCCAACATTTTTTTTGCTGCTGTTAAGCCAGCAAGTGAAAAACATTTTTTAGAGAAAGATATATTTAACATAGATAAGTCGCTCAGGAGCAAGACAGTGGGGGTACATGGCACCACATTAAGGCTGTCACTTTTCCTACAAATCAAAGTTGAACGGTTTTCGAATATACACCCAAATAACCGAAGATATTCGATTATTTTGCCAAGCAGTCACGCGGGGTTGAACTCTTGACGAAGTGCCGCTGCACTCGGCTGTAGGCTTTAACTTGGATGAAAAGCCAACGGCAGAGCCTACAAATTTGGTGTAGAGGACGAGTGAGTCAACTGTTTTGCACATAACCGACACACAGCCCGTTCTTTGATTTTAAAGTTTGCCATCAATGGCGTAAAACCCAAAACATTACCACATAGCGTTCCTCAGATGATTCGGTGCTGTTAATGTCCGCTCGGAGTGGCAACTCTTTGTTGACTGAGGTCAAGAGAGCAGCGGATGTGGCTGAGGGTCAAGCTGTACTGAGAGCGCCCTCTGTTGGATGAAACGGTCCACTGCTCCAGGCGCCCTGATGTGCCGCTAAACTCAATATTTTACATTCAAATATTTATTTACTATTCGATTACGGATATTTATCCCCATATTCGAACGATTATTCGAATATCGAGTATATCGAATATAAAGTGACAGAGCTACAACACATAGTCCAAGATTTCTGTAAGCATAGAGTTGACTACTTTCCAAAAGTATGAAACACCTTTGTATGTCCAAAACATATGTATGAAAGATCCAACGAGTCCATCAGAACACAAAGTACATATTGGTGATGATGTAAGTTTCATTAGAAGCCTTTTCCTGGGGGTGAGATAGGTTCTGTGTAAGAAATTAAGATGAATTTGTTGATGATTTGGGTTCTTAGAAGTTTCAACGATACATTTCCATATGTTATCCCAATCAAGTGGGTGCAGTTCTGACAAGTGTACAAAATCTTTTGTCCACACTTGTTCAATACTCAAAGGTCTGTATGAAGAGACATTTAACAATGTATATAGTTTAGATACTAAACCCTAAGTTTGTTCTTGAATATTTAAAATAGAGGGTAGGCGATGTATTTTGAGCAGTTCATTCCATGGAACACCATAAGCTTTGAGTGAAGCTCTTAGCTGCAGATAAAGAAAAAAAAATGACCCGGGTAAATCATAATGACTACTAATATCATTAAATGCTCTTGGTCCATGCTGATCAAAAATATCTGCCAGTTTATATATACCTTTAGAAGACCATGTTTGCGATTAAAAAGGTATTCCCCCAGAGAGTAAAGAATAGTTATTAAAAACTGGGCTGTTAAGGTGCCATTTAAGAGTTGTTTTAGACTCCTTCTCGACATTACGCCAAGTCAGCAATAGAAATGATACAGTTGGGCCAAGACATAGTTTGGATTGTCGAAGAGAAATATTGGAGTAAACTAAATCTTCTAATCTACGTGGTGATGCAAGGTTTTCCTCAATTGGTTTCCATGAAACATTTGCTTCTGGATTGAACCAAGCAGAGAGGGGTCTCAAAACAAATACTTAAAATCCGGAACTGAGAGACCACCCTTTCTTTAATTTATCTCTTTGCATTGTGGACCTCTTGCCCCGGGATGTTTTCTGCCCCAAATAAAAAGAACTGATTTTATTCCAATAGTTTGTTGGAGGAGGAAGCGGTAGCATAGATGAGAAAAAATTAATCCTAGGGAGGATATCCAGTTTCACAATTGATACACGGGCTTGTAGAGATGTAAGAAAATGAGTCCATCTGCTGAGATCAGATTCAACCTTTTTTTACATGTCCAAAAAATTGTGAGAGGTTATGGTATTTAGTGAAGGAAAAATTTCAACTCCAGGGTATTTGAATTGATTAACAATAGGTATATTCACTGGTATAGTGCTTGGTGTAATAGCCTGGTTCAGTGGTAAAAGAGCAGATTTTGTCCAATTTATTTTGTACCCAGACAAGGAGCTAAAATTTACGAATGTTTTTAAAATGTGAGGAATAGAGATAGAAGCTTTCTCAAAATACAGTAAAATATTATCAGCATACAATGAGATTGAGTGCCTGGTGTTATTGAAAGTGAGTGGAGAAATAAGTGGGTGTTCTCTAATAGTTTGTGAAAGTGGTTTGAGTGATAAGGCAAATAGGAAGGGACTGAATGGACAACCCTGACGGCAAGAACGCGAAATTTCGAAGTAGGTGGAGGTAATACCATTTGTTATAATCATAGCTGTAGGATTTCTATAAAGTAATTGTGCCATTTTGATAAAATTAGAACCTAATCCAAAATGCTTCAGCACTTCCCAAAGATAGTCCCACTCCAGCCTTTCAAATGCTTTTTCAGCATCCAGGCTAAATACAGCACTTGGGGATGGAATGTCTTTGGTAGCATATATAATGTGCAGAAGTCGGCGCATATTGTCAGAAGCCAATCGGGACTTAATGAAACCTGTTTGGTCACAGTGAACCAGTTTGGTCATGTATGGTTCGAGACAGGATGCCAAAATACAAGCAAACACTTTTATTTCAGTGGTTAGGATGGAGAGTGGTCTATAATTGCTGCAAAGAGTGGAGTCTTTGCCAGGTTTAGGTAGTACAGATATTACAGCTAAATTTATATCTTTTAGAAAGGCTTCTTTTTCAATTGAAAAATTATCATGTCCAAAAGAAACTGACCCAACAGATCCCAAAACATGCAATAAAATTCTGGGGGACTACCATCCCATCCTGGAGATTTTCCCCTTTTCATTCCAGTGACAACCGTTTTCAACTCTGTTAACGTTATAGGGGCACCTAAAATATTAGCTTCCCTTGTAGATAGTCAAGGAAGTGTCACATTTTGTAAAAAGTTGTCACATTTAGTTTTTTCCAAGGGAATTTCAGAGTTATATTGTTTATAATAGAAAGAGTAAAATTCTGCATTTATATCTTGGGGGTTGGATAAGACTTTCTGGTCATCAGTAGTCCCTACATTATCAGAGAGAAAATTGGAAAGGGCAGCTCTAAAGAAACTACAGAATTCATTGTTTCTAAGGAGCCTTTTATTGAAACGCCACCTGGTGGATCTAGTAGGTGCATGCGTAAGGGATAATTTACTTGTAACTATACTATGATCTGACAATGCAACAACAACAACAAGCTTTATTTATATAGCACTTCTTATACATAGGAAAATGCGACCCAAAGTGCTTCACAAAATAAAACAGAATGAAATGACAAAAACATACAACAATATAACAATATATAGACCCGACAAAAAAAATCTTTAAGAGTGCTGTCTCGGTACTGTGGTTTATTCTAAACCAGATTGATATTTCTCTAAAATATTGTTTGTATTTAAAAAATCGTTTAATTGGTTAAAAACCAGTTTTTCTAAAATTTTACTTAAAAATGGTAAGTTGGATACAGGTCGGTAGTTATTAAAAATGTTGAGGTCTAGATTGCTCTTCTTCAGAAGGGGCCTCACCACCGCCGTTTTAAAGGAGGCAGGGAAAACGCCTGTCTGAAGAGAGCAATTCACTATGTTTAAAATCTGTTCCTCAAAGAATCCATAGAACGACTTTAAAAGTGATGTGGAAATTGGATCTAAAAGGCAGGTTGTGGGCTTTACTTGGGAGAAAATTCGACCAAGTGTCCTTGCATCAACCAGGGCAAAACTCCCCAGTATTCCTCGGATAAAAGCGACTGTCCAGATGTGTAAAAAATTACATTTTGATGTGTTAAAAGACTGGACCTAATGTCATCGATTTTACTTCTGAAGTGGTTTGCAAAGTCCTCGCAGAGAGTGTTTGTTGGTGCCTCTGAGGGTTTTTTAAAATTGGTATTAGTTAAAAGATCAAAGGTGGAGAAAAGAAATTTAGGATTGTTTTTATTATCTGCGATGAGTTTTGAAAAATGAGAGATTCTTGCCTGTTTGACGGTTTTATTGTAGGATTTGAGTTCTTCACGTAATATTTCATATTGAACTGTAAGTTTACTTTTTCTCCATCTTCTCTCCGCACTCCTGCATTTTCCTTTTGATTTTTTTGATTTCATCACTTCTCCACAAGGGTTTAGGTTTACTTTTTATGGTTTTTGTTAAAAGTGGAGCCACAGAGTCCAATGTAGATTTCAATTTACTGTTAAAATTATCGACAATAAAATCACAAGGTGCGGGTAAAATTTCAGCAGGAGTGCTCTGTAAAATCTCGATAAAATTTGCAACCACTACAGAAGTGAGGTAGCTTTTCCTTACCGTTCTCACTGGGGCCTTTTGGTGATTAAAACTGGTGACATCAAAAAGCACACAGTAGTGGTCAGACACAGCCAGCTCAACAACAGAGGACACACCAGTGGACAGGGCATAGCTAATGACCAAGTCCAGGGTGTGTCCTCTGTTGTGAGTCAGCTGTGTTACATGTTGGTTAAAATCCATACAGTTTAAAAGATTTAAGAATTTGCTCCACAATGGGTCGGAGATGTTATCAATGTGCAGATTAAAATCACCAGTTATTAAAATTCTGTTATTAGTGGCGTGTATGATTGATAAAAGCTCCGAATATTCACTGATAAAAGAAGTGGAGCGGTGGGGTGGTCTGTAAACAGTGATGCAAAGGACAGAAGGACTGCTAAAAACAAAGGCATGAAGCTCAAATGATGAGCAGCTGTTAAAAAACACTTCCTTTGAGTTTAACATAATTTTAGAAATCGAAGCAGTTCCGCCTCCTCTTTTACCACCCCTGGTAGAAAATAAAAAATTATAATCTGGTGGGCAAGCCTCGGTGAGAACAACTGGTGCATCTGTGCCAAGCCATGTTTCTGTTAAAAGAATGCAATCTAGCTTACTGTCTAAAATCAGATCATTCATAATAAAAGATTTGTTTGCAAGGGAGCAAACATTTAAAAGTGCCAAGTTGATGGTGACAGGTGGTCTACGGACTGTACAGGTGGATTGTTGATGTTTTGGGAGAGGTCTGAGGTTACTGAAGTTCACAGAGTGAACATTGTGAAATTTGATTTGCAAGCGCTGCGTGATGATGACAGGAATTGGAGAGTTGTTCGTGAAAACAGAAGGTCCAAGTCCAGTATTGTGTGTGTTATGATCAGAGGTGGAACTAAAAACATAGGAACTGGGACAGGGGGGACATCAATCAGTAGCGGATGGGTCAGTCTGTGTGGATTTGGGGTGGTGGGAGGAGAGTATGGTATGGTGCGCATGTTGCACACCGTATGCCAGGTTGGCGGACAGCACGCGGGTGCCGGCCCTGTTGAGATGGAGGCCATAACTTCCAAAAAGATGTCTCCTCTCGCAGAACACATCAAAATTGTCAATGAAGCCGACGTTGTGGGTGCTGCTGGCAGAGGAGAGCCAGGTATTAAGGCTGAGCAGCCTGCTGAAACACCCAATGCCCCTGCCACAGGTGGGGGTGGGGCCGGAGATAAAAACACACAGCTGGGACTCTGAGAGTCTGTTAAAAAGCTGGGTAAAGTCATGCTTTAATATCTCGGACTGTTGTCTGGAAGTGTCGTTGGTGCCCACATGAACTGTGACACGGCTTACCTGGGGGTGAGAATCCAGAATGCTTGGGATTTTCTCTGTTATATCCGTAACGGTGGCGCCGAGAAAGGACAGGGTGAGCGCCCCCCTCAGACGGACATTCCGGAGGATCGAGTCCCCGATGATGAGAGTTGTAGCCCGTTGTCCAGGGGGGATGGCCAGTTCGGTGAGCTCATCGTCCCCGTTAGTGGCCCGCTGGTGATGCGTATCCCGGTAAGGAGAACGTCGGGGGTGCCACCGCACAGCGTCCCTGTGGAGCCGCCTCCGCTGGGTTGAGGAGCTGAGGGACGAGGGCGAAGGTGAGCGGCCCGATGATGGGCGTCCGTCCGATGGGGAGCAGACAGCCGTGAGTGGAGGGAAGGCTGTGGTGTCAGTCAGCGAGGGCATTACACCCGTCGGAGGGGAGGCACCGAGTATTTGTTAGTGAGGGGAACAGTGAAGGAGGAGGGAGCCCAGCTCTAAGCGCCGCCAGGAGCCCTCTTCCACAGTAGACAACAACTTCGGTCCAGGGAGACCTGTTGCTCGGAATAGAGCAGGAGGGCCGCTGACAGGTGGAGGAGGAAGGCTCCCAGAGGACGGTGTAGCAGCAGCGGCACGCTGTTGTAGCTCACCGGTCTGCGAGCTCTCCGGCCAGCCAGACAACGTTGGGAGCCGAGCTTTGAAGGTGGCCAGCAGTGAGTCCTTCCTCCGCAGCTCATCAGATAGCTGTCCAATGTCCTCCAGAAGGTCAGCAATCTTTTTATGAGCTTTAGTCAGCTGCTTCCCTACCTCTGCAGGTAAGGAAGTGTCCACAGTGATGGCGTCCATGGTTGCCATGTAGCACTGATGCTAGAAGCGTAGAATCCAAGTGTCCGATGACTAAAACCCTATACCTAGTAAAATCAAAAGTTATAAGAAAACGTTTGCTAAGAGCTCAAAGTATAAAAGCGTTCAGAACCTGATTAAAACTGGATAAAAGCTGTTAAAACCGGGTAAAGCAGGAGCTATCTTCTGCGGCTGTCCACAGAGCGTGTGGACTGCAGTGCAAATAATACTAACATGGTGTATACATGAAAATGTATTTGGACTGACTAGTAGGTAATCTATTCTAGAACAACATTTGTGTCTGTTGGAGAAAAAGCTATATTGTTTAGAGGTAGGGTTTACAGCTCTGAATAAGTCAATGAGGCCGAAGTCAGACATAAAGTCACGAAAGGCAGCCATAAGTCAGTTGTGACAGTAAGGTGAATTGGCCAGAACGATCAAGATCTGGGTCTAGAATTGCGTTCATATCGGCACCTATTACAACAGAGAAGCCTTGTAGCTTTGTTAAAATATCGGTAATGTTACTGTAGAAATTCAAATCAAAATGGTTAGGGTCATATAGGCCTACAAATGTAATTTAACATCCCGCCAAAATAGTCTTTATATACACAACACGGCCGTCAGTGCTTCCAAATGTTTCCACAATATTTATAGAGAGGTTGCGTTTAAGGACCACTAGTACACCACAGCTCTTAGAGTTTAGTGATGCCGCAGCGGCCGTATAATAGTGTTTATTCGCGAAGCGCTGTTTATCCTTACTGGCAAGATGGGATTCCTGAATTAGCGCCACATCGACTGACTGCCTCTTCAGGAAGTCCAGACATGCAGATCACTAAGGCCACTGACATTCCAACTTCCAACATTAATAGTATTCATGTTGAGTTGATTATGTAATAATACAGTTTAATAGAGATTGAAAGCAATTTGCTTCGTGTGAAGGTGTCCAATAATTTTAGAGATCTTATCCCCCAGGTCGCCATATGACCCAAAGAAAAAAAAACAAGACAGAAAGAAAAAATAAAAAAAACTTTAAAAAAAATTCCTATAAATCCCAATAGTAATTGAGGTTCCCCCCCGACCCAACATAAGACACCTGACCTGAGAAAAGTTGGCTCAGCATCCTTAGCTACTGCTCTTCTCCCACTAATTATTTATATTTTGTCATTTATCTAATAACTTGGTATGTATCCAAAAGCTTCCCTTTTCCTTTAATTCCTCGAAACAGAAAACAGTGTTGGCTCTTGGCCACGCCGGGGAGCATTAGGTCAACTCAACAGTTACAAAAAGGAAACTCAGATACACTCTATGTAGCCTTTTTCTCCAGTCCATTTAAATCACAGGTATTTGATGGAGGTATAGAGAAGGAACATCAACAAAGAAAAGGCACTCGCGTACCCTGCGAGTATCGTATGTGATATCTATATTTAACTATAACACTTAAACAGAACACATACCAGTAGTCCAGCATTACAAGTGGCTACAACTGGTAAATCAGTCACTGTGAAGGAAATCTTCGGCTTCTTTACACGTGCCGAAGATGTGTGTCTCTGATCCTCGGGTCAGTTTTAACTTAGCAGGATAGATCAGGAACGGGTTGAAGCCTTGTGTCCTGGCGTCCTCCATGGCTCCAGTGAACGCTTGGTGCTGTTTCATGGTGTGGTTGCTGTAGTCCGCGGAAAAACGGATAGCTTTGCCATCAATGGTCAACGGAGTCTCCCTGGCTGCTTTGAGGATTCTATCCCGGTCTGTGAAGCGGAGCATCTTGAGGATGAAGGTGTGTGGTGGTCCTCTGGCGGTGCGTTCAGGGCCAACTCGGTGTACTCTCATCACCTCTACCGGATCCTCTGTCAGCTTGGGAAACGTTGAAAAATGACAAAGCGTGGGGACCTTCGATCAACTCAGGTAAATTAATGATACGGAGATTATCCCTTCTGCTCTGGTCTTTGTGGAACGCCATGGTCTCCTCCAACACCTGGTATTTGCGCTGTAACGTTTCATTCATTTTATCTACTCTAGCCATCAAGCCTTTGTGCTCTGACTTCAAGTTTTCCAAGTCTTTAGTGTTTGCAGAGACTTGAGATTGTATTTTTTCCAAACGTCCTTCAAACTTGGAAAACTGGCTTTCAATAAAGTCTCGTTGGTCTCTCAGCGCTGATTGAATCACGTTTGTCAATGATTGTTTGTTGGCATCCTCCTCTGTTGGTTTAAAGTTGATTTTAGTTTGTCTTCTAGTCCTTTCTGCCATAGCGTAAGTTTAAGATTGTTTCCATGTTGAAGACAGTTGTTTAGAAGATCAAATTTTATCTTTAAAGAACCTTAAAGCTCGAAAGTGGGTGAGAGGAGAGCAGGAGCGAAGTGCTACACAGCCATCTTGGCTACAGGTCACGTGTTTTAATATTGTTCCAACCATGATAATCGTCTTAAAGCACCAACACTACTTTGAAGTTTGTCAGCTTTCTGCAGTTTGTTCTTGTTTTGTGTCTTAATGTGGAGGTGAGCCATCTGTCCTCTTGGCTGCATTTTAGTCATCCTGACCGGGGGCCTGTCATGTGGGGGCCATGGCCGACCGCTGCCTGCTGACACCCACACTCTGACACACAGAAGGTGAGGTACATTAAAGTCATCTGTGTCATTTTCTGCATGTGGATTGTGATGAGAAAATTTAAGGTTTCAATTTCAAAAGGGATATTCACACCAATCAGATTCTTTGTGTGTTTGGATCTCTTTGAGAAACATGCAGAGCCTCCCTGTAAACAGCTGATCCTCACACTGTCTGACTGCCTGAGCACAGAAAAGTGTCTATTCCGGTCTGCACTTGTTTGTGAGTCTTCTTTAGGCAGCCCAACTCATCTACCAGACTCAGAGACATTTTTGTTCCATACTCATGATACTTTCTGTTACTGAAGAGGATCAGTACTACATCTCCAACATAATTATCAGCTAAAATGCACTTTAGTCCTTCAACGACCGTGGTACTTCAGTGGCCAACAGAACTGTGTGTGTGTGTGTGTGTGTGTGTGTGTGTGTGTGTGTGTGTGTGGGGTGTATGTATGTGTGTGTGTGTCTATTAAACTTGGCCCATTGTTGGCTCTCTGCAGGATCAGAGTGATTTTGATCTGCAGCACCATCTCATCTGAAGCTCTTCACAGAACCACATTATAAGTGCTGCTCACAGGGTCGTACTGATGACATTTTTGATCATGGGAAAATAAATGTATTTGTTGTTAGTGGGGACTATTTTAATTGATATCCCATAGGCCAGACTATTTAAGATGTTTACAGACCACATTCATAAATTTTCAACAGCTGATCTAAAGACCTCACTGTCTCTTCAAAGCTTTGTCCCTGTAAATGTGAAAATATACCTGTGTGATAACACCCAGCTCTGTGGACGGCTGAAGTACGGCTGATGTCAGGAGACTATAACACATTATAGACAATAATTACTGTGGAGATGCATTTTCAACCATTAAAGTAACAGAAAGTATCATTAATACAGAACAAAAATATCCCTGAGTCTGTCTGAGTCTGTAAAAATGCAAATGAATAAATAAATACCTGGAATATTGTGTGGTCATCAGCTCTAGTTTATAATATCCTTAGCCTTCATTTTACCTATATAAGTTAAGAAAGGCTGCCAGATGACAGAATTTCTGGACACTGCCTCCTGTGGTGTGTCGTGTTTTCTCAAATGTCAAATGATGAATAAAATAATTTAGCCAGGATTTACAAGTTGGAGGGTATGTCTCTTACCATTTAAACAGTATCAGTCGACGTGCAAGGAGAGAGACAAAGGCTATTGTCATTTTTGACTGACGGCTGAGATGTAGATCAGGTGGTGCAACTCCAAAAGTTGCTGTTATAGGAGAAGGTTTTAAGGATATCTTCAACACATCTGCAAAACTGTGAATATCAATTTCCAAAACCTGTCTCGTTTAAGCAGAACCAAAACATATGAGAGGGTGCCTGGTGTCTGTCTGCATTGGTCACATATGGGATCAGAAGCAGGAAGAATTTTACATAAACTGACTTTGGACCAGTGGAGACGATGAAAAACCAAGAACTGAATCACAGCGCATCTTAAGCAAAAACAAGAAGAATGTATTTTTTCTAAAGCTTCTTCACAGACTCAGAAACTTTTGTCCCCATTTCATCTTCCCAACAATTCTTTGACTGAGTCAAAGGTTTCAAGTCATGAGAGTTGATTAAGGAATAAATGAACCCAATGGACCCATTTGAGGACGGATTAAGTTCCAAAATAGAGTCTAGGAGAGAGCTGATCGGTTTGTATGGAAAAGAGGAGATGGATGATGATATGAAGTTACGAATTTGAAGACATAAAGAAATGTGAGAGAGGGATATTGAACTTTGATGTTAGTTGATCAAACATGCAAAAGTATTGTTAACAAACGTATTTTCTATTGGAATTATTCCTCCTTTAACCCAGATATCAAAAGCTCTGTCCATGATTGATGGTGGAAATAGGTGGTTTTTCATTATGGGTGTATAGAGATATGTCTGAATGAAAAAATCTTCAATCAACAAAATATTTTGAATATCAAAAAAACATCACTCTAATCAATTACGATATTTTCAATCAAAGAAAAAAAAAGGCTTCAAATAAATTTTGTGGGGTTCGACTTTGTTTTTGCATTCAAACACTTTTTTTTGAGGGGAAAAAAATTTGAAGTGCTTGGTGGGTCCTTCATTGGTTGGGTAAAGATTTTATATTCCTCCTCTAAAGCCGCAGTTCGAACCAATGATATCTCTTCTTCCCCATTCCCTTTGCGCTGTGGCACGAGACAGGGGTGATCTCTTTCCCACTTTTGTTTACTCTAGTCATAGAACCATTGGCTATTTGGTTACAATCAGAACCTGACTTTCAAGGTATTGCCCGTTTAGGTACAGTCCATAAAGTTTCCTTATATGCGGATGACCTCCTTCTCTAAATCTCCGACCCTGTTAATTCATTTCCCATAATTTTTAATATTCTTGATGAGTACAGTAGTGTCTCTTGATATAAAATTAATTATAATTAAAGTGAGATCTTACCAATAAATGGCTTGGCTAAGCAGTTTTCTCGTTCCATAGCCCTTTTCAGATGATCAAGTAGGGGTTTACGATATCTAGGTATTCATATCACCACCTCTCTCTCGGATCTTTATCGTAACAATTTAATTCCCCTGGTTGAAAGGACTGAAGGGTATTTTGTACGCTGGTCGCCTTTACTTCTGTCCCCTGTGGGCCAGATTAATTTGATTAAGATGGTTGTGCTTCCCAAGTTTTAATACTTTTTTCAGCACCTCCCTGTTTTTCTGATTAAATCTTTCTTTGACAATTTCGACAAGGAAATTTCAACATTTTTATGGTATGGCAGTCCTGCAAGGATTCGCAAATCAGTCCTGCAGTCTCCAACAAGCAGAGGTGATTTTGCCCTTCCTGTGTTTAGACATTATTATTATTGGGCGGCCAATGTCCAAGAGCTTTTGTTTTGGATGGGGGAGAATCAAAATCCCTTGCCTGTGGGGCTACACTTAGAAAATAAAGCCTCTCTGTTCTCATTGCGCTCAGTCATAAGTGCTCAACTTCCTCTGTCTGTGTCGGGTGTAACCAGCTGTCCTATTATGGCGGTCTCCGTAAAAATCTGGTTTCAGTTTAGGAAGGTTTTTGGCCTTCTGGGTCCATCCATCCTGACTTCCATATACAGAAACTGTACTTTGAGCCATCTAGAATCAACTCGGCATTCCAGGCCTGGCAAAATAAGGGTATAAAGTCAATTACTGATCTATATACGGATAATGTCTTTTCTTCTTTCACACATCTCCTAACAGAGTATAGTCTCCCACGCCACCATCTTTTTCGCATTTTTCAGGTCCGTGATTATGTTAAAAAACTGTTTCCTCATTTTCCAAACCACCCTCCAGAAACCTTGGTCGATACTCTATTAAATGCAGATCCCACCACTAAGGGATGCATTTCTCTTTTATACAGGTCCATTATGTCAGCCTCTTCGACTTCCCTTGCGACTGTTCAAAGTATATGGGAAGAGAGTCTCAACATTAAATTAACTGAACAGCAGTGGGAAACTGCACTCTCTCTTGTTCATTTGTCATCAATCTGTGCTTGACACAGATTGATTCAGTGTAAGGTTGTTTTTTAGGGCACACTATACAAACGCTAGACTTGCGAAAATATACCCCTCTGTTAGCAATTCCTGTGGCAGATGTAATTCATCTCCTGCGAGTCATGTACATGAGCTCGAAAACATATGTACATGACTCGCTAAAGCCATTTTGGCTATCTATTTTTGACACATTATCTAGGCCGTATGGCTACGCTGTCAGTCTATCCGCAATTTTTGGTATTGCTCCTTCTGTCCCTAAAAACTTGAAGCAAGCCTTGGCGTTTTCCACCCTGATGGCCCATCAGCTGATTCTCCTTTATAGGAAACTCCCCAGTCCCTCTTCACATTCTCGTTGGGTCCATGAGGTGCTTTATAATTTAAAGCTTGAGAAGCTTAGGTTTACATTGAAAGGCTTGGTGAAATCATTTTAGGCCACATGGGATCCCTTTTTGAACTTTGTACCATAAATTTTGGGCTATGGAGCGCACCTGAAGATAAGCCGCACTCACTACATTTAAGAAGAACTCCACACATATAGGCCGCGCTTCTCTATATCTTCTCTATAGGCCGCAGGTGTTCGGTGAGTGCAGCCGAGGGGGAGCGCGAGAGGAAGGACTTTGGCCAGAACACAGAGGGTTTCTTTTCTAAAAAGCTGGAGCATCACCTTATCTTTCGCTCCTTCCAGCTCCACTTTTGTTCCGGTACCACTCACATCATGCGTCTGAAGCTATTGGAAGTCTTAGTGGAAGGTGGAAGGATATTTGGGGGGGAGGGTCCTCTGAGGATGAGCGAGCACATGAACAGCTCTGTACGTGAGGAGCTGGAATTTCATTGCTCCACTCTGCTCACATGCTCTGGCACTGTCCACGTTGTAACATGAGATATTTACACACATATACTGTATGATACACAGACAGATTTTTGAACCCTAAATTAAATTTGATGTGACGAGGCTAAATGTAATGTAAAAATACTTTAAATTAGCCGCATCAGAGGGTTCAAAACGTGAAAAAAAGTAGCGGTTTATAGTCTGGAACTTACGGTACATTCTCTTGATTTCTCCTTTGAACTGAAGGATTAAGACTTGTGTTATTTAGTGATTCTTGAGTGTTTATGTCACATAATTGCATAACTATTATTGTTTTTTATTCATTAAGTACTATTGTTATTATTTATATATACCTCTTTTTTTTTCTTCCAAAGGTTTGGCCTAATAAGGGATGGTGGTTGGGGGTTGACTTACAGATGTGACGTTTCATGGACGGTTAACTTTATATTTGTATACCTCATACATTATGTCACACTGTCTGTCTTCTTTGTTTAAGATGTTATATAAATAAAGTTGGGAAAAAATTGAAGTCCTTTTTTTTTTCTTTTCAATTGATTCATTTTGACACAAACATCCCGCAGTGGGCGGACGCTTCCCCATTGGTCAGGCAAGTTTGAGTGACAAGTGTTTACACCAATGATGAATCTCTCTCTAGACGAAGCAAGTCCCCATTTCCAATGTACCAGTATGCGGTGGAAATCCATTTTCAATCTCCGTTCTATCAACTTTTCAAAAGACAGCATTTCTTTTCCAAGGACGAAATGTGATGCCTTTTCAAATGTACACCGAGGGCTTTGTTTACTTCAAAGATGTGGACATGTTTTGTAAAAAGGAGTCATAAAAAAGCCACACAGCGAAAGTGAGAGTCTCGCTCGTTAATCATAAACAAAAGGTGGGTTAAATGGATAGCTGACCATTTTGTCAAATGGGCCTGTTGCATCCCAGATGCTCAGAGCTGGACTGTTCACCACATGTTCACCCTCAAAACTAGTCACATACACCATCAAATGATTCCAAACTAAGCAAAGACTCATTCTTAAGAGAGTCTGTAGTATAAAATTTGGAATAAAATTTGTGAAAACAATAGTTAATTTCTAAATTATCCTTGTGTCTGAATCCAAATTCATAATTTATCTCTGCTATAATTCATACTGAGGATTTCTGATGAAGTGGATGGGAAGGATTTTCCCAACTTTCTCACCAGATTCAAAAGTTTGACTCTGTGTTTTGGAAATGAGATTTTCAATATGCTTGTTGACAGAAGGTTAAACTCAGTTAGGAGAACTAATATTTGTTTAAATAAGTCATTGTATAGGCTAGAGGGGAGAACTCTATCTAAATGTAAAATATCACTTATAAATTGTTCAAGTCTTGCATTATGATTTTTCTCAGCTTTGCACTGGATGGAGTAGATTGTCCTCTAAGATATGCCTTCATTAACTCACAGACTGTTGAAACAGGCAGTCCTGGGGTTTGATTGTATTTGACAAATGAGGTAATTTCAGTAGTAAAAAAGCTGTTAAAAGTGTTTCTTCAGTAACTGCAAGGTCACAGAAAACAATTCCAACATTGATGATGTTTGGAGCTCAATACATATTTATTTGTTATAATTAAATCATTCTGTTGATGTGGAACAAAATACAGTCCTGGAGTTTTAGGACACAGTTCTGTGGATGGCTGATTTATGGCTGTTGTCAGTAGACTATAACACCTATTAGACAATAATTACTGTGAAGATGTATTTTTAACCACTAAAATAACAGAAAGTATCATTGATACAGAACAAAAAATGTCCCCGAGTTTGTCAGATGAGTCTGGGGTGCTTTGGGGTCCTCTGATCCTGAAACATCCTGAAGTGTTTTTACCAAGTCACTCTGATATTTCACTGAATTTGACATCAGAGCACCCCAAAAAACAACCCTAATGTCCTACTTTGTGACCGTGAAGGGTGGAGTGAGACACTACAGTCCACCAAGAGAGGGGACGGCTGGCAGTGGAAACACAAGCTAGGTCAGAGTTCACTGAACCAAACTGGAGAGCCTGATGGAAACACACCAGAATAAAACCTTGGTATGAACATTTTACCTTACACGGGGCCGATATCCTCGAAAGTTTATAAATTCATCTTTTGACCAATCGCTCTTCAAGGACACACAGCTGGGATCAGGTCCTGGTTCAGCAGAGGGCACTTTGCCTTTAGTCCTGTGAGACAATGAGAAGACCACCAGAGGTTAAACTTGACCTGTTTTTGGCTCTCTGATTGGTTCACTGACCAAACAATCAGAATTAGAAAACCCTCTCTCATAGCAACTGCTGCCAGGCTACTCCAGTCTGACAACCGTTTTTCTTAGCAGAGTCTTTCCTAATGCATTGTAGTAAAATAGCCATCTTAAAAGTGTTTCCTCATTAAAACACTTCAAGGAAAGTTACAAAATCTCAACACTAATGATGTCTTGAGTTCAATTCATATTTATTTGTAATGATTAAATCATTGGGCTCTAATTTCGTAGACCAGGCACAGGTGGAGCGCACCTGCCCTGCGCCGCACAAATGGGGTGTGTCCAGGGCATTTTGCAAGTTTCGGCCACGGCGCAGGTAGGCGCAGGCAGGCACACCCACGCCTCCGTCCTTCCCACTGGCGCATGTAGCAGAGAGGGAGGAGAGAAGGCGTGAGTGGGTTTAACACAGCTGAGCGTAATCTTCACCAATCAAATGAACGCCTCTCCTCACCTTTAAATGCGCCGCGGGCGAGGCGCAGTGACAATTTCACCTCGTTGGCAAAGAAGGTCAGAGCCGCTGTCACTTTAACAGCAACTGGGAGAGCGCAGAGGCCACCGGGCCGTGCATCGGAGGACACGATGCACGTCACCGTGTGGACCAACTCGCGGGACAGATGTCATCTGTTCCTCTCTCATAAATATGAGTACAAAATTAAGTGATAATTACAATTAAACACAGCAGCAGGCTAATCCATTCATCATGCTTGAGATCCACCTGCATTCCTGGTCTGTCATCGCCAAATAGCAGAACCTTAGGTGAAAATATATCTCCTCCTCATCCTCCTTGCAATAATGTACTCCATCTTTTTAGATCACGTTATGAATAAAGATTAAAACAGAGAAATATGGGCAATCACAGGTAAATCCTTAAGACACAGAGTTGTTTATTCAGCGAGCGTCTCTCTCTTTTTTCTTTTCTTTTGAATTTCATGAGATGAGAGAAGCTGGATACTCCGCGTTGGATGATGTGGGTGGCTGAGAGATGTGAACTCGTTAGTTTGCGTCACTCTTCCAGCTGCTGTCAGGTTGATTTTCTATTATGACAAACGTCTCTGATCTGACATCAGATGTGATGGGACAATTAATATAGATACAAACGTATGTGCTGGTTCAGAGTTACATTAAATAGTGGTTGTTGTGATTGTTTATTGCATTGAAATGTGCCTGACACTCTGGATACCTGCCTGTGAGGTTTTGGTGACGTGTGCGCACTGTGCGCCTGTCAGCCAAATTACCACTGCCCGGGGTGCGCCTCGTCTGAGAATAGACCAGGTTGGAGCTGGCGGGCTTCAAGCGCACCGTCCGAGTGTTTTTTTGCACGAAATTGTCAGTGCGCCAAGCTGAATCTGTCGACACCTCTCCCTGGTGCGCCGTCACACCCATCTCGGCGCAGCCGGTCTACCAAATTGCCAAATTGGCTGCGTATGGCGGTGCGCCGGACGAAATTACCACTGCAGATGGTTCTCAAGATGGAGATTGAATGGAGGTGGTGTTTAGGAGAGCTCCTGCGCCAATTCACTGATTTTTGCATTTTACCCTAAAAAAACATCACTCACTGCCAGCTGTAATAGCTTCGTTGTGTAATATGAGCATCAATAACTACTTTTTGAGACAGTCTGACAACATGTCACACCGGAAAAACAACTCTGCAAACAAGTCTAACCTGCAAACGAACAAAGCTAGCACAGAAGCTAACACTAGTGTCGGCGCTGAAGCTAACACCAGCTCATTTGAACCAGCACTTCGGGCGGCAATCAGTGAGATTACCTCCAACATTACCAAGGTTATGGATGAAAAACTTGGGCCGCTTACACAACTTCTACAAGTACATCGTGAAGAGCTAGATGGCCATGAGAGGTGGATAACGGAGGCAGAGGCGAGGATTTCGGCCATGGAGGATGCTATCGACCCAGTTGAGAGTAAGCTGGGAATGCTCGAAAAGCTGGTGGCCAAACTGAGTGAACGTGCGGAGGACTTGGAAAACAGAGGGAGAAGGAAAAATATACCTATCGTCGGACTCCCTGAGAGGGTGGAAGGCGATGACTCAACTCGGTTTTTCAAGACCTGGCTTCCTGACACTCTGAACATAAAAACAAAGTCAGGTAAACTGAAGCTGGAGAGGGCACACCACTCACTAGCACCGGAGCCCCCCATCAGCCAGAGACCGCAATCCATGCTGGTTCGATTTCACAACTATCAAGATGGGGAAAAGAAACGAAGCGCTGAAACACGGCAATGCCACTGTGATGATTTTTCAGGATTTTTCAGCTGCTGTCCTACGTAAACGTAAATGTTTTGACGGAGTAAAGAGATGTTTGAAGTCAATCGGCGTGGACTACAGGAAACTCTACCCCGCCTCGCTCAAAGTCACTCATCATGGCTCCACTAAGGTGTTTCAGGACACGGCTGCAGTGGAGCAGTTCATCCAGTCGCTGGAAATCAACCCTGCTGATGGTGTTTGATCATTGGACAGAATCAGGTGTAATTTCACTACCTTATTCTTAACTACGTGGCGAGCTAATTGTTTCTTTTCATCAGGCCGTGAGTATATATGTGTTGTGGGACAGAGCCCTTCTTTCTCTTTCTTTTTACTATTTGTTGTTTTCCACAATAAGCACACACGGGGCAACTTTATGGTGCTGCCTCTCGGCGACCCGATCAGACTGTTCCTTTTGCCGTTAGACAGCCCTCTCACTCGAACTTCTCTAGGTTAAGAGAAGGACAGTGTTTATGTATAACGCCATTGTCAGGCATGTGGCACCTTAAGTGCATTTACTGTGTTCTATCTGGTGATGGTTTTTTTTGCTAGTTCTGTGTTGGTTCTTTCTCAGCTTCTTTTTCACTTTAATATGTTCATGTATCTGTGGAAGAAACACTCAGGGATTTTCATGCTTTATATTCCATTATTATGGTGTGTACCTGGAATATAAATGGGGTGCATACACCTGTGAAGTGAAAGAAGGTCCTAAATTATCTCAAAAAGGAAGGGGTTCACATTGCGCTATTGCAAGAGACCCACTTAAATGACAATGAACATTTAAAATTACAACAAGAAGGATTTGGCCAAGTCTTTTTTTCATCGTTTACCTCAAGGAGTAGAGGTGTAGCCATTTTAGTTCAGAAAAATGTATCTTTTAAGCCCCTAGACTGTATAAAGGACACAGGAGGTCGTTACATGATTGTGAGAGGCATTTTGTATGGAGAAGAAATAGATTTTTTGAACATCTATTATCCTCCTGGTGTGATTTCATAACTAACACCTTTTCTAAATTTGTAGACCTTAATGTTAGGAACTCTTATATCGGAGGAGACTTCAACTGTCATTTGTGCCCAATTATGGACAAATCTCCTCCCGGTAAAGTGTCTCGTTCACCTCAGGCCAAGAGTGTCATTGCTATATGTGAAGAACTGGACTATGTGGATGTATGGAGGGCTCAACACCTGGCAGATATGGAGTTCACTTTCTTCTCTAAAGTCCATACTTGCTACACAAGGATAGATAATCCTCAAGGGGATAATCCACCATTATCCCGGTTCCAAAAAAGCCAAGACCCAGTGGACTTAATGACTACAGACCTGTCGCTCTGACCTCTGTGGTGATGAAATCTTTTGAGCGTCTTGTGCTCTCTTACCTGAAAGCCATCACAGACCCACTCTTGGACCCCCTGCAGTTCGCCTACAGAGCCAACAGGTCTGTAGACGATGCTGTCAATCTAGTCCTCCACTTCATCCTGCAGCATCTGGACTCAGCAGGGACCTACGCCAGGATCCTGTTGGTGGATTTCAGTTCTGCCTTTAACACGGTCATCCCTGCCCTGCTCCAGGACAAGCTCTCCCAGCTGAGTGTGCCTGCCCCACCTGCAGATGGATCACAGACTTTCTGTCTGACAGGAGGCAGCCCGTGAAGCTTGGGAAGCACGTCTCTGAAACCAGGACCATCAGCACCGGCTCCCCCCAAGGCTGTGTTCTTTCCCCACTGCTGTTCTCCCTGTACACCAACAGCTGCACCTCCAGTCACCAGTCTGTCAAACTCCTGAAGTTTGCAGACGACACCACTCTCATTGGTCTCATCTCTGATGGGGATGAGTCTGCTTACAGACTGGAGGTGGACCATCTGGTGACCTGGTTCAGCAGGAACAACCTGGAGCTCAACGCCCTGAAGACAGTGGAGATGGTGGTGGACTTCAGGAGAAACACAGCCCCCCCTGCTCCCATCATACTCTCTGACTCCACAGTACTCACCGTGGAGTCTTTCTGCTTCCTGGGATCCATCATCTCCCAGGACCTGAAGTGGGAGCTGAACATCAGCTCCCTAATCAAGAAGGCACAGCAGAGAATGTACTTCCTGAGGCAGCTGAAGAAATTCAACCTGCCAAAGACTATGATGGTGCACTTCTACACGGCCATCATCGAGTCCATCCTCTCCTCCTCCATCACTGTCTGGTACCCTGCAGCCACTGCTCGGGGACAAGAGCAGGCTGCAGCGCATCATCCGCTCTGCAGTGAAGGTGATCGGATGTAACCTGCCATCTCTCCAGGATCTGCACACCTCTAGGACTCTGAGGCGTGCAGACAAGATCTTGGCCGACCCCTCTCACCCTGGACTCCAAGTTTTCGAGCCCCTCCCCTCGGGCAGGAGGCTGCGGTCCATCAGGACTAAAACCTCACGCCACAAGAACAGTTTCTTTCCCTCCACTACATCACTGCTGAACACTGCCCATGACCCACCCCGACTCCCCCCAACCACCTGATACAAACTCCATTGGTAACAACTGTAAATAACTCTGTATATATTTAGCCTACTTTATTTTATTATTTTATTTTGTTCTATATTTCTATTTCTGATTACTCTTATTACAATGCTTGCACCTTATTTTTATTATTATCTTTTTACTTATTGTCGGTTTGTACTTTGCACCAACAGCACCAGAGCAAATTCCTTGTAAGTGTAAAAACCTACTTGGCAATAAATCTGATTCTGATTCTGATTATTTTTTTACTCCAAAAATGTTACTACAATCAGTGACTTCCAGCTCTATTGAGAATATAGTCATATCCGACCATGCTGCTGTCTTCATCCAATGTGACCTCAGGAACCCAGCTACTCAGTGTAGACACTGGAGGCTGAATCCTTTCATTTTGAATGATAAAAAGGTCATCTCTCACTTTGTGGAGGAATTCAAATCCTTTTTTTTTCTATTAATTCAGCCACTACAAATGACTTATCACTGTTATGGGAGACATCTAAAGCCTACTCGAGAGGTATTATCATATCTTATATGTCAAGTAAGAGGCGCAGGCAGGCAGAACAAAAGGAAATGTTAGAATCCAAACATCTCTGTTTAAACTCAAGGAAATCACTGCTCTTCGTTCTGCCCCAGATTCCCTTTTAACTAAAGAGCAGAGGGCAAAATTAGATTGCCAGACAAAAGATGTACGAGCATGGGGATAAAGCAGGGAGATACTTGGCTTATCTAACAAAGAAAAGATCTGACTCCCAAACTATCTCTTCAATTGCTAATGAAAATGGTAAACATGTTTTTGATTTAGTGGCAATTAACAACATGTTTAAGAGATTCTATGAAAAACTATATAACTCCGAGACACACAGTGATGCTCCAAAGTTAATGGAGGAATTTTTCTCTTTCCTTGAACTTCCTAGCCTCTCAGAGGATCACAAGCTCTCCCTGGCTGCTCCTATAACTAAGAAAGAGGTTCTAGATGCTATAAAAGGACTACAGTCCGGCGCCTGGGCCAGACGGCTCTGCAGTGAGTTCTATAAGGAGTTCCAGAATATATTAGCTGACCCCTTTCTAGATATGTTTAATGATTCTATCAAAAAAGGTGTTCTACCTGTATCCTTGAGGGAAGCAAATGTATCACTAATTCTAAAAAAGGGTAAACGACCTGAGGACTGCACAGGCCCATCTCTTTATTAAATGTAGATTTGAAAATCCTTTCTAAAATACTTGCAACACGTCTAGAAGGTGTACTTCCTTTGCTTGTTAATGAAGACCAGACAGGCTTCATAAAAGGCCGTCACTCATATGATAACGTGCAGATTGCTTAACATAATTCAGCTTTTTCAGCAACAGTCAATGCAGGGTGTGGTGCTTTCTCTTGATGCCAAGAAGGCATTTGACCGTGTTGAGTGGCCCTATCTATTTAATACATTGCATAAATTTGGTATGGGTGAAAATTTTATTAGGTGGATTAAGCTACTTTATAACAACCCTCTCTCTGCAGTACTCACTAACAGGTTGTGATCTTCCAACTTCCAAATTCAGAGGGGCACAAGACAGGGCTGCCTGCTCTCACCCCTGTTATTTGCCTTGGCTATAGAGCTGCTCGCTGAGACAGTTAGGGCAAATACAGACATACATGGTTTGACTATTAAAGGCAGGCAGCATAAGATAACACTTTACGCAGATGATGTCCTGATTGTTCTGAAGAGGCCTGAGGTATCTATTCCCACTCTTATTGAGACCATTAATAAGTTTAGTGCATTTTCAGGTTATAGGATCAATTTCGCCAAATCAGAACCGATGCCATTGGGCAATTTAACACAGAAGCCTCCAATCCCATCTCCCTTCCCATTTAAATGGTCACCAGGGGGATTTGTATACTTGGGTATACATATAACACCACTTTTCAACCAGATGTACAAAATAAATTTTCTTCCTCTATTTGAACCTATCAGACTGGATTTAGAGAGATGGAAATCCCTCTCAATATCTTGGTTAGGTTGTGCTGCTCTATTGAAAATGAACATCCTTCCGAGGTTGTTATACTCGATTCAGATGGTTCCAGTTATCTTCCCACACAAAGCTATTAAAAACCTAAATAAGTGGTTTAGCTCTTTCGTTTAGGCTAAAAGAAAGCCTCGCCTTAAAATAGCTACATTATGCCTCCCCTCCTCAGAAGGAGGCCTTGACCTCCCTGATATTCAGAAATATCAGCTCAGTGACCATTTACATATATTATGACTGACTGGACACGTAGTAAACCTAGATCTCTCTGGCTTGATATAGAAAATTTCATGTCTAAACTTCCCTTACAAAATTTGTTATTCATCAGAAATATTAAATCCCTGAAATCAGTCTGTAATAATCCAATTACACTTTCTACTGTTATGGCATGGCGGACAATCAGGAGATTAGAGAGTAGATCTCGAGTCACCTCTGTCTTTACACCCATATGCAATAACCCTGATTTTCTGCTTGAAATGACAGACAATGGTTTCCAGATTTGGGCAACAAAAGGGATTTCCAACCTGCGAGATTTGCTGGAGGGGCCCACCCTGATGTCCTTTAGTCAGTTAATCCAAAAATCTAACATTTCAAAACAAGACTTCTTTCGTTACTTACAAGTGAGAGACTATATTAAGAGGGACTCCACAATTCTTACAAATCAAAACACCTCTAATTCTGAGAGGCATCAGCTAGACGGCTCCATAAAGACTTCCTATCGTATGCTAAAAGGGTATGACATTACAAACACTAACCATCTTAAAGAAACATGGGAACGAGAACTTAATGTGGAGATTGCAGATGAGGAGTGGGAAGAGGCCTGGATGAGTGCTAAAACCCTGAGTGTCTGTAACAGAGTTAAAGCAATTCAATTGAAAACACTACATAGGGCTCACATATCTCCCTCACAACGCCATAGATTTAATGCTGACCTCTCCCCACTTTGTCCTAAATGTAAAATAGAAACAGGTACTCTTACCCACTGCCTGTGGTCTTGTAGGAAAATACAGCGTTTTTGGTATATTATTGGGAAGGAAATTAATACAATGTTGGATGTTACTGTTGAATGTAACCCTTTGTACATGCTTCTAGGGATATCAACTGCCTCCATCAATGATAAATACAAAGCAAAGCTCTATACAATGCTGACATTCTGTGCAAGAAAATGCATTCTATTGAACTGGGTAACAGACAAAGACCCATCTAAAACACACTGGCAAAGGATTATATTTGATTATGTATCACTGGTCTTTCTGACATGCAGGTTGCACGACAAGAAGAATGCATTTCATAATATATGGGAACCTTTCCTGACATCTATAGACCTAGATATCTCTGCTGTTCTCACAAGGGGGTTTGTTTAGATAAAAGCTGGAAACGTACCTAATGGCTGACGGGTATTTATTTATTTATTTATTATTATTATTTATTTATTTATCTTTTATTTGTATCCGTACTGATATTGATGTTTATGTATTTTTATACATATTTTACTTGGATCCTGAGTCTTCCACTTGTTAGTCTGTCTGTGAATCTATGAGCTGAGATCTTCTGTCCTGTTTTGTTTCTATTTGGTTGTGTATGTTTATTTCTGTTCTCAAAAATGAATAAACATATACTGAAAAAAAAAAAAAAAAAAAAAAAATTACCACTGCGCGGGGTGCGACAGGCTGCGCCACCCTGAGTTGCGCCAGGAAATTAGAGCCCATTTTGTTGATGTGGAACAAAATATAGTCCTGGAGTTTTAGGACACAGATCTGTGAACAGTGGAATTACGGCTGTTGTCAGTAGACTATAACACATTATAGACAATAATTACTGTGGAGATGTATTTTTAACCACTAAAATAACAGAAAGTATCATTGAAGGTGTAGTCAGCGATGTGGGAGAAAACAAGAGAGAGGTTGTTGATATTTTACGTTTAAACTAATACAGACCCACCTCTCCCTTCATACTCCACCCCCGGGCTACACCCCTAAAGTTAACGGACGCACATTGTCATGGAAATGGTCATAGAAACTGTGTAGCTGACCAACATGACGGATGCCGGACCAGTCAACGCTCCAGGGTCACTTCCGTGTCTCTTTCTTACGCTAAGTGTGCACGCTACGCGACCTACTACTCCCTCTCCCCCCTCTGACTGACCTGCGCACGAGTATGAACCAACCCCTGGGCGTGAGGTGAATAACAGATAAAATTATGGCATGAAGGAAAATGAACTCGTTCATCAAAATAACAGACAGCAAAACAGGATACTACAAGTGTGTTCATTTGCCTCTAACTCAATGGCTTCAAACTTCATTTTTCATTTACAGCCACTCTGCTCTCCCAAACTCTTCATGGTGACAGCTGGTAGCACATGCAAAATCCTCCTTTAAAGGGGGCGGCCCACACCGCTTTTGCACCTGTTATCAATTGTGCTTGCAGTCATAGTAAATCACTCGCAACAAGCCCACTAATAGCATGTGCAATTTTTTAGGTTGCATATGCAATTTAGCACCCGCTATTTGGATCTTATCAGATCAGGACCAAAGTGTTTGTGTTGCAGATGAGAGTTTAAGCTTCATAAAATGACTCTCAGATATAAAACTGACATTTAAAGCCTTGTTAGAAGTCAACTCATCTCAACTCAAATCTATTTGCAGAGAACTTCACATACAAACAGAATTTGAGCCAATGTGCTGTACAGCAGGAAGATTTACAAAAGAATTTAACAAGAATTAAAAACATAAGGAGCAATGGTCCTCTACACAGCAGTAGAGATTTATGGTTGGATATGTAGGTTAAAGTTCATCAAGGGGACATTTATACTGATTTAGCATAAACGTCCATTAAGTTACATGATGGACGGCATCATTTCTGCTGTCCAGACAAAATGGAGCAGAGTGTGACGTCATGTTCAAATGGTCAATAAGGGTTAAAGTGAATGTCTGGGGAACCCTCTGGGTTTTATTTAAGAACTTTTCAAGCTTTAAATAAAAAATCATCTCTCACATTGAGGAATGAGTGGAATTCCCATCTACAAGAGGACACCTGCCTGTGTTCACATTTAACCACCCACCTGAAGAGTTGGTCACACCAACCAGCAGGAAACAGCCTGGACGTGGCCTTGAAGACAACAAGCCCAGTGCATCATGGGTGTTGGACTATTTGAGACATTTGGGCATAAAAACACCTTTTTTGGAATTTCTAAGCCTGTGAGAAACGATCTAAAAATGTTCTCCACTTTCTTTCTGCAAAAACAGACTGGTGCACATGACAATGGCTTAAGTCTTCAGTTAAGAGTCAACAGACTCTAACACTGAGCCACTGTACCCCCAAAAAGATCCTGATGTCCTACTTTGTGACCCTGAAGGGTGGAGTGAGACACTACAGTCTACCAAGAGAGGGGACAGCTGGCAGTGGAAACACAAGCAAGGTCAGAGTTCACTGAACCAAACTGGAGAGCCTGATGGAAACACACCAGAATAAAACCTTGGAATGAACATTTTACCTCTTTGTACCACGGGGACGATGTCCTGCAAAGTTTATAAATTCATCTTTTGACCAATTGCTCTTCAAGGACACACAGCTGGGATCAGGTCCTGGTTCAGCAGAGGCCATGTTGCCTTCAGTCCTGTGAGACAATGAGAAGACCACCAGAGGTTAAACTGGACCTGTTGTTGGCTCTCTGATTGGTTCACTGACCAAACAATCAGAATTAGAAAACCCTCTCTCATAGCAACTGTTGCCATGCGACTCCAGTCTGACAACTTTTTTCTGAACAGACTCTTTCCTAATGCATTGCAGTAAAATAGATATCTTAAATGTGTTTCTTCAACAAAACATTTCCAGGAAAATCTCAATATTGATGATGTTTTGAATTCAATTCATATTTATTTGTAATAATTAAATCACTTTGTTGATGTGGAACAAAATACAGTCCTGGAGTTTTAGGACACAGTTCTGTGAACAGTGGAATTACGGCTGTTGTCAGTAGACTATAACACATTATAGACAATAATTACTGTGGAGATGCATTTTTAACCACTAAAATAACAGAAAGTATCATTAATACAGGACAAAAATGTCCCTGAGTCTGTCAGATGAGTCTGGACAACTTAAGAAGACTCACAAACAGCAAATCGAGCACAGACTGGACTGAAACAGCCGCTGAGCAGGTCTGAATGATAAATGACAGAAACCTCAATGGGAACTGGAGGACATGAGGACATCCAGGTTACCTGATGATGCAGATGTTTACATTTTGGGCTGATGTTGTCAAATTCAGTCAAATATCAGAGTGACTTGGTAAAAACACTTCAGGATGTTTTAGGATGTTTCAGGATCAGAGGACAGCAGCAGCTGATGTGTGTAAATCTGCAGTCTGTGACTCTGTCATGCAGATCCTCCTTGATTTAATGAACATTTATACTTGAACAGACACAAATCAATGTTTTACAAACTCAGAAGACAAACCAGAAAAGTCAAACGGAAGTTTATCTTCAGGTATTCAGCTCACACTGAGGGCTCTAATTTCCTGGCGCAACTCAGGGTGGCGCACCCCCTGCAGTGGTAATTTCGTCCGGCGCACCGCTGTGCGCAGCCAATTTGGCAATTTGGTCGACCGGCTGCGCCGAGATGGGTGTGACAGCGCACCAGGTGGAGGTGTCCACAGATTCAGCTTGGCGCACTGACAATTTCGTGCAAAAAAAACACGCGGACGGTGCGCTTGAAGCCCGCCAGCTCCAACCTGGTCTATTCTCGGCGCAGGAGAGGCGCACCCGGGGCAGTGGTAATTTGGCTGACAGCCGCACAGTGCACACACGTCACCAAAACCTCACAGGCAGGTGTCCGCAGTGTCAGGCACATTTCAGTGCAATAAACAATCACAGCAACCACTATTTAATGTAACCGTCTGAACCAGCACATACATTTGTATCTATATTAACTGTCCCGCCACATCTGATGTCAGATCAGAGACATTTGTCATAACTAACGAGTTCACATCTCTCAGCCAACCACAAACAGCCACATCATCCGATACGGAGTATCCGGCTTCTCTCATGTCATGAAATTCAATAGAAAAGAAAAAGAGAGAGAGACGCTCGCTGAATAAATTACTCGGTGTCTTAAGGATTTACCTGTGATTGCCCATATTTCTCTATGGAGTAGCCTACATTATTGCAAGGAGGATGAGGAGGAGATATAATTTCACCTAAGGCGCTGTTTTTGGTGATGACAGACCAGGAATGCGGATGGATCACAAGCATGATGAATGGATTAGCCTGCTGCTGTGTTTTAATGAAATTATAACTTAATTTTGTACTCATATTTATGACACAGGAACAGATTACATCTGTCCCGTGAGGTGGTCCACACGGTGACGCGCATCGTAGCCTCCTATGCGCGGCCCGGTGGCCCCTGCGCTGTCCCAGCTGCTGTAAAAGTGACAGTGGCTCTGACCTTCTTCTCCACTGAGGTGAAATTGTCACTGCGCCTCGCCCGCGACGCATTTAAAGACGAGGAGAGGCGTTCATTTGATTGGTGAAGATCACACTCGGCTGTGTTAAACCCACTCAAGTCTTAACTCCTCCCTCTCTGCTACGTGCGCCGGTAGGAGAGACGGAGGCGTGGGTGCGCCTGCCTGCGCCAGACTGCGCCGTGCACGAAACTTGCAAAATGCCCTGGACACACCCTGTTGGTGCGGCGCAGGCGCGGCGCAGGGCAGGTGTGCCCCGCCTGCGCCTGGTCTACGAAATTAGAGCCCTGATTGTTAATGGATAAAGACACAGCCATGTTTTCAATGATAACTTTACTGAATGATTGCTAGCATTAGCGTTAGCCCACAAAGTATTTGTAGAGATAGATAGACATTTTATTCCAGACTTAAAATCCATATCATTACAGTAAAAAAGTAAAAATACTGGTAATAAAAAAAAAAGATTAAAATCCAAAAGACATTTGCGCCAGTGTTTTCAGTAACAAGAGAAATATCGAGTATCACTAAATGAGGGTGAGTGAGTGACATCAAAATTTCATTTTCTGAAGCAGTTAATCGGCACATTTATGTTGCAGATGTTAGTTTAAGCTTCATAAAATGACTCTCAGATATAAAACTGACATTTAAAGCCTTGTTAGAATGGTCCTCTACACAACAGTAGAGATTTATGGTTGGATATGTAGATTTAATTTCATCAACGGGACATTTATATTGATTTAGCATAAACGTCCATTAAGTTACATGATGGCATCGTTTCTGCTGTTCAGACAAAATGGAGCAGAGTGTGACGTCTCGTGCAAATGGTCAATAAGGGTTAAAGTGAATGTCTGGGGAACCCTCTGAGTTTTATTTAAGAACTTTTCAAGCTTTAAATAAAAAATCATCTCTCACATTGAGGAATGAGTGGAATTCCCATCAACAAGAGGACACCTGCCTGTGTTCACATTTAACCACCCACCTGAAGAGTTGGTCACACCAACCAGCAGGAAACAGCCTGGACGTGGCCTTGAAGACAACAAGCCCAGTGCATTAATGGTGTTGGGCTATTTGAGACATTTGGGCATTAAGACACATTTTATCAGGCTGTGAGAAACGATCTAAAAATGTTCTCCGCTTCCTCTCCGCATAGACAGAGAAGTGCACATGACAATGGCTTAAGTCTTCAGTTAAGAGACAACAGACTCTACCACTGAGCCACTGTACCCCCAAAAAGATCCTGATGTCCTACTTTGTGACCCTGAAGGGTGGAGTGAGACTCTACAGTCTACCAACAGAGGGGACGGCTGGCAGTGGAAACACAAGCGAGGTCAGAGTTCACTGAACCAAACTGGAGAGCCTGATGGAAACACACCAGAATAAAACCTTGGTATGAACATTTTACCTCTTTGTACCACGGGGATGATGTCCTCTAAAGTTTATCCATCGATTATTTGACTGATCACTCTTCAAGGACACACAGCTGGGATCAGGTCCTGGTTCAGCAGAGGACCCTGTCCCATCAGTCCTGTGAGACAAAGAGAAGACCACCAGAGGTTAAACTTCAGACACAGAAGCTTCTGGATTTAACTCTAGTTCAGTCAAATTCAGAGCTGAATGACTTCATTGTGTGTTTTTGGTTCATGTTAAAGTCAAGTTTGCACTAACTGTCAGCTCCATGTTCAGCTCCCCTCATATCTTAAACTGTATTTTTGTTCAAACACATGAAGAGTCTTCAAAGTCTTTTATTTACTTATATGAGGTCTGAAACTTCCCCGTGGCACTTTAAGAACAAACAAATCTACACTGGCTGCTGACAGGCACACTGACCTCAAAGACCTCCTTCTGTCAGGGGCCCACAGTGAGTGGTGGTTCTTACTCTGAGGCCCTTGAACAGGATCATGCTGACAACAGACTGAAGAGCTGAAGAGGGACAGACCCCCTCCACCACACAAGACCAACATCTCACATGAGCCTCCAAATCAGGGGCTGGCAAACAGCGGCCTGTGGGCCAAACCTGGATCACCAGAAAAAATTTCCAGCCCTCACAAAGATCTTGAAAATAGGGACTAAGACGAGGTATTTCATGCAACCTCATGATACGATATGTATCCAGATACTGAGGCTACGATTTGATATGTATACCTTTCAGTGTAAATTGTGGACATTTATTATGCCTTTATCAGAATTCCCGACAACTTTCAATTAGTTTTTTCATTGCAAAAAGAAAAAGATTGTTCTACAATTCAAGACACTTAAATTTAGGTCCTCAAAGGCCTTAGACCTAAGTTTAAATTTTGAACATGTGCTTCATACATAAAGTTTGGCTTCGACTTTAAACTGTGCCATTGTTAACATCACCCAAAGTGTTTTGACAACAGCTGTCACAGCATTTGAGGCCCTATCGACTGTGTAGAATTAGTATCCATACACGTATCGGCAAAGAGTTAATGACGATATTTCGCTGTATCAATAACCCCCCCACCCTCCCCACCCCCCACCCCATGTCCATGATGAAGACCCCTCATCATCATCTCTGACGTCCCAGACAGAGAGAGAGGGCGTCACTCTGGAGTCTCTCTGTGAGCAGCAGCCTTTATTTAACCAAACCTGAACCTCTGTTACCTGAGCCAGGTGAACATGAACAGAGTTCTCAGGGTCACAGTGTGAGGATCTGAAAACATCTTTGATTTGAAAAGAAGAAGTGACAAAAAGAGCACTCATGTAGAGGAGTCTGGGCTCTGTCTGTAACACACACTGAGGATCAGGACGCTGTCATGGTCTGAATGGTTCTTTGTTTCAAACGCTGGTCTCACCTCAGATCTTTGGCTTCAGAGCGAGGAGCTCCTCCGTCTGCGTCCTCACACTGACTCATGTTCCTGTTCAGCTCACACACACACCTTCATCTGCAGAGGAAACACACACTGTTCATCACACACCAGCTGATTCAGCTCACACACACACATTTGTCTCCTCTGCTTCAGTCTGGACACACGTCTGTGTGAGGACATCAGCTACACCTCCATGAATGCTGCTGAAAGATCAGGTCCTTCTGCTCTATGATCCAGAACCTCTGCACCAGAGACTGACCAGGGGCCTCATTTATAAAACCAAAGATAACCACAACAGTAATCTCTCCAATGCACAGTTTTGAAAATTTTGGAAATATCGTTATTTTCAAGATTTTATTCATACTCTATAAAATTGTGAAAATTTTAAGTGCTAACATCTAAGGGCCCAAATGTTAGTAATTAGAAGCCTAAAATAATAATGTGATCGAGTGATTATGTTCATATTTAAAAAATATTAATAATAAAATTACTGTTATTAAAAACTGTGAATACAATGTGTGTGTGTGTGTGTGTGTGTGTGTGTGTGTGTGTGTGTGTGTGTGCAGGAAGCCTGCTGACTAGAAGATGGCTTCATTAAACACAGCTCAGACTCCACACAGTGTTTGCTCAAGAGCACAGTGGAGAGGCTGAGCTAAAACACTTCAGTCCTGCTGGTCGTTTCCTCACCCACCAGGGATCTGTCCAATCTCTTTGAGTCAATCATATTGTCATAGAGGAGAAAAAATAATAATACACACATTTACAAGCACAATTTTTCATAGGTATTATATCTGGAACAACTGTAATATCTTTTATACGAACCAGTCACTATGGTTCAGCAGTGGTATAATTTAAGTCCAACAGCTGTTTAATAATGAAGGTTTACTGCACAACTACTCAGAATTTCCCACCAGGTACAATATACCAGAGACTCCAAAAGAATTTTCCAATAGTTTCTGATGCCATCCCATCTGGTTTCTGCGTGTTATTTAGATGTGCTGAACACTTTTCGCCCTGTCAGTGTCACCTTCTGACTGAGCAGATTCTCCATTAGGTAAAGTCTGTTTGTCCTTTAATTTTAACAGAGGTAGGAACACCAGAATCAGAGCTTTATTTCTGGAAGATATGGTTTCCACTCCCACAGCAGCCGTCTACTGGAGTAAATTTGTTAGTAATATAAACTGGAAAAAACTTTGTTCCTTACCAGAAAAATCTTCAAAAGTGAAAAAAGTTTCCTTTTGTTGGTTCATAGATTCTATCCTGTCAAACATTTTTTGCAAAAGTTAAAAAGTGATATGATGTAAACTGCTCTTGTTGTGGTTTGTTCTGGTCTTGTGAATTTACATACAAACTGTGGAAAGATGTTAATGATTTCATTGTTGCCAAAATTTTATCTCATTTCTCTCTTTATTATAGAAATATTGATTATAGCGACAAGGATGGAGATGCATTCTTTCTCATTAATTTAATTCTGCCTCTTACTAATGCTGCGTTCCAGGTAACTCGGAAATTTCCCAGTTGAAATCTTCGAGTTCCGACCTGAAAGCGTTCCAGGCAAATTAAACAAAATTAATTATAAATTAAACTAATTAATAAACTAAATTAAATCAAAACTTCAGTTTGAGCACAAGGAATTCTGGTATGTTAACAAAACAACATGGCAGACATTATAAGATTCATGCTTAATCATTTCAATCACCAAAGAAGCCTGTAACTTGATCCTTTGAGTGAAACGGAGGAGGTGAAACGGTGCAGAAGGTAACAGAAGCTTATACTTTAAATTTTACGGCGTCGTTACTTAGAGGCTGCCATATTGTTTAGGCAGTGATGTGACGTCACAAGTCGTAACTCGGAGTACATCGATCTGGTACGAGGTGATAATAACTTTTTTTTGTTGAGTCAGTTGTTTAATCAACATGGGCAACTTTACAATTATGCTGAATTCATTCATCATTATGGTATACCTGTTACACCTAAGGATTTTTCTGTTGTATTTGATGCTGTGCCTTCAGGTGTTATCACACTGTTTAAAGACTTTAAAACAAACGACACTCGCCCTGCACTACCAGACATAACTAAAACAGTTGTTGGAGAAGCTTGTTTTTCTTTGAACACTAAGAATAAAAACAAACTTATTCGTCGACTTTTTCAGCAGGATATTGTAAGCACACCCTCTGCTATATCATACTGGTCCTCTTTTGTTGGTGACATTTGTTGGGATAAAGTCTGGCTACTACCTCATAAATTCTTCTTGACAAACAAAGTCAAAGAAATAACATTCAAAATGCTCCACAGATTTTACCCAACTAATCTTTATCTGCAAAGACTCAAAAAAGACATCGATGTGAGCTGTGCCTTTTGTGGATTTTCGAATGAAACACTTGTTCATTTATTCTGGTCTTGCCCGCACTCTCAACTGCTGTGGAAAAAACTGTCACGTTACATTATTGACCATATCTATCACCACTTGACTTTATGCTAGAAAGATGTACTGTTCGGATATACTGAATTTGACAAGAATCTTATCTCTCAATTTTATGTAATTAATTTGCTTATTATAGTAACTAAATTTTATATTCATAGATCTAAATTCCTAAACAAGAAGCCAAACTTTTTAGAGTTGTCTGCGTATATCAAACAGTACATTTCTTCAATTTCTGACTGTACAAACAAGAAAGCAATTAAAACCTGTAATGTTTTCAAGCTTTACAAAATATTTATTTAGATATTCCTTTTATTTCTATTTCATTTTCGTTTTTCTTTTGTATTAATCCCCCTGGCGTATTTATCACACTGAACTGCTTGTAGTTTCAGTTGTATACACTAACTTTTATTGTTAACGCAGCATGAGTTTCACATTCACAAATGTAAATTTACGAGCAAAAAAAAGTAATTATATTGTGCTTCTAAAGGAAACAGAGCTCCACATTTTGACAATATACCCTTCACGGAACAAAACAACAATTCATACAATTAATGTGTGCAGTTCTTTTAACATGTTTCAGTGATCATCATGTGTCACCCTCACCCTCTGTAGTTGTACTGTGTATAACTTTTGTTTAGCGTTCTTATATGTTTTACTTGATGTTATGCTTGTCAATTGTTTATTTTCATTAAAGTTTATTTAAAAAAAAAAAGTAACAATAAACACAAAGAAGACCAACGCCCTTGTTCCTATGATACTCTTCAACTCTTCTGAAAATAGGAGGAAACACTTTGTAGCTAAAATCTCCTCTCAGTCACAGTCTCTGTGAAAACATCAGGATTGAAGCATCGATCACATATCAGAGGATTATTCCCTTCAGATCTGATGGATTATTGATTATTAGTCAGTCCTCTCAGGGCCCTTTGAAAAGCTTGAATGTCATTAAAATGTCTGATTGTCCTCCCCGTCCTCTGAATGTCTCCTGCTGCTCTCTCATCGTTAAATCTGGAGAATCTCAGAGCTTCATTTCTCCTCTTTTTCTCTTTTGGAGCTCAAACGGAGACACGCAGCTGCTTTTCAAATGTCTGACGGTCACCGTGTTTCTCCAGAGTTTACCGTAAAGTCGAAGTTTAGAGTTTGTAAAAAGAGCTCACTTGAGCTTTTAGACGTTCACCTGAAATGAAAAGAGACTATTTGAGCCAAAACAGCAGTTTAGAGGAGTTACTTTACCTTCATCTGGAGGATCACACCGAGGAAATCAACTGCGCCACACAGTCTGTGAAAGTGAAAGTAAACCTGTAAGCCTCACCCACACGGTAACGATACTGTACTCGAGTATTCTTCAGTTTAACAGGAACTCAGCTAAAACTATCAGGACTTCACTGACAGCAAGGATCAGGGCTCGAGTTTAGGTTTAGTTCACAGGATTAAACCAGGTTTGGATTTTTACAGAGTCACCGATCATTGGGACAGACTGACAGACTGATGGCTAATAATAATTATAATAATAAAATAAAAAATAAAAATAATAATAATTGTATTATTTTTGCTGTTATTATTTTTATAACAATAACAACATGATGATGATAATGAATTTTATTATTATTACTACTGCTGTTGTTATTCTATTTATTTTTATTGCTATAGTTATTATAATCATTTTCAGTATTATTTATTTAGTTATAATTATTTTTTCGACCACATAAATAAAATAGAACAATAATAATGATCATTTATGATAATGATAATAATAACTCTTACATATAATACTTTTTATTTTAATAATAACAATCATGATGATGATAATTCTTATAGTAATGATGCTAAAATAATAAAAGAAATAATAGTGACAAGAAGACAATGATTGCTATTTTCTCTACTGTCATTGCTGTTCTTCTTATTGTTATTGTTATTGGTCCGTGTCTCTTTTGGTAATTGGATAATAAGTTTAGAAACAGATATCAAAAATAGAAAAACGACTGGATATTTGATTTTGGTTTTAAAACAGAAACATCAAAATTGAAATACAGCTTGATTTTATTTTTTGTTGTCTGAAACGAGTAAAGAAAAGTCAAATAACGGTTTGATTTTCAGTTTCAATTTCTAACAAGAAAATACAATACAGCACCAGACACAAATCGAAAAATGGCCTGTATAATTGTTTTGGCTTACCGGAAGTTGTCGCAAAAAGAGTATTGCTAATATTGACCAGAAGATGGCGACAGCGGTGCCTATAATATACGTAGATGCCTCATTTGGAGCGTGACCCAGCGTCGCCGCCTTATTGGATGAGTCTCTGCAATCCAGTCCAGCACCAGAAACACCTGGAGTCAACGTATTTATGTCCGTATTTTGTGCAGCCTAGGTTACAGTAAACGGCGCAGCATAGAAAGCAGATGACGTGTTTCAGTTTTATTCAAACACAACTGAGTAAAAAACTTATTCAAAGTTTAATACGCATGTCAACAGGATTTATATGAGATGTGTGGTTTGTGTGTGTATGAGCCAAGGTACATTTGCCTGTGCCTGAAATAGTTACATTGAATATACTCACAGCACACAAAAACATAAATATGAAAAAATTCTTGTTATTGGTGTGTACAGAAGAGTCATGATAGTGTGTGTGTATGTGTATGAGAGAGAGATAAATTAAAATGAATAAACTGTTTCTTTATTCAAATATACAATTAATTCATTTATACATTTATCAATATGCCAAATAATCTGTCTTTGTCAAACAGCATAATACATAATACACCCATAACTAACACATACTACAATGACAGCGATGATAATTTAAAAATAAAGTAAAATAAAATTTAAAAGCAATTACTTTGAATGTTATATTATTATTATTATTATTATTATTAATAATAATAATAATAATAATAATAATGATAATAATAATAATAATCATTATCATCATCATCATCATAATCATAATATTACTGTTGTTATTACTATCAACATTACCATCATTACCATTATTACTTACTCATCAAACTTACTCATCTATTTGTTCATTTATTTTCTTGATCCCCTTCTTATATTTTTGTAATTATTATTTTTATTTTTGATTATCAACATTCCTTTCCCCTTTTCTCCTTTTCAAATATCTATTCTTCATTCCTTTACTTCATCTGTTTTACTATATTTTATCTATTTACCTACTTATTCACTGTCCCCATTACATCTTCTCTCCCTACAGCCACACCAATGACAACCCCCTTCCCCGACCGTCATGTCACTTGCCGCTAATACTGTTATTGTTCCTCTTCTGCTCATTAATACTCCCTCCAATGTTTATATTTATTACTCTTTTATTTTTTATTTTTTTGATTATTTTTACTACAATGTATTTATGCATTACCATTACTATTATTATTACTGCAGCTGCTAAGGTTAAGCGACCCTTCTCCCTTTTATAACAAACTATTAATACTACTGTTGTTCTAGTTATTATTATTTTATTTGTCTGTTTTTTTCATATAAGCATCCATACAATAATTTTATTTAATTCACTATTATTGTGCTGATGTTGCAATCGTTATTATTAATTTTAACTACAGTTAATATTATTATTATTATTGTTGTTGTTGTTGTTGTTGTTAAGACAAAATGTGTTACGCTGGTGAATTTCTCATTTACATATATATATTTCACTATTATTGTTAAAAAAAAATCTAAAATATATATATCTTCTATTTTTAGTTTTGTTTATTGTTCCTTCTGACTGTCTAGTTTTTTATGATTATTGTTGTTGTTATTATCATTTTATGATCATGAAAGCCTTGTTACTACCATTTTCCTTAACCACCATTAAAACCATATCTATATCTGTGATCGTAATGCAACTGTAAATGTCACCAATCATATTCTTAGCACACACACACACTCACATCACTACAAATGTTGTTCACACGTTGTTTGTCCGTCCGTCTCACTGTACTGTCTCAATGCACAATAAGAAGTACAAAGTATTAAGTCTATGATGTCTGTGGGGTTTCTGACGGTTGGCATGTGTAGGCACCACGCTACAAACATAAAATCAAGCTGTATTTCTATTTTGTTGTTTCTGTTTTAAAACCAAAATCAAATATCCAGTCGTTTTGATATCTGTTTCCAAACGTTTTATCCAATTACCAAAAGAGACACGGACCGTTATTGGTATTTCTATATTTCTATTTTAATTTTTATTATAACCACGTAAGCTGCCTGGGGATTTTGACCAAGGTACGTTTTATCAGTATGTTTCATGGGTATAAAAGACACAAGCAGAAACAAAAAACAAGCTGTTTATTCGTTTTTCTGTTTTGTGCAAAAAAAAAAAAAAAAAAAAAAAAAAACAGGAAATGGTTTGTTCTTTAATTTTTTGGTTTTGAGCAAAAAAAAACAAAGAAAGAAAGAAACTAGGAAACGTTTCATTATTTCGTTTTCACCAAAAAAAATGAAAATACCACTCCTTATTTCGTTTCATTGGTGGGCGGGACTTCGAAGCCCGCCTGTACGGTGCCCATCAAAATAAAGGTCCTACCCTTCAAAATAAAGCTCCTGCTCTGGCAAGCATGGAGAAACTGACTTTCATTGTTTTGCCTGCCCCCATATGCATCTATTCTAAATTAAAGCAAGTTGTGTAAACAGTACAGGGTTTACACGGAAGTAGGCTATCTATTGAGTGAGAGAGAGACATTTATCAGCGACAAGACACAACAAGACAAGACCGACGAGGCACTCTTAAAGTAGGTATTTAAAATGACCAGCAGGTGTCGCCGTGTGTTAACGTTGCCATCAATCATCCCCAGGGGTCTCAAACTTATGGCCCCCTACTTGACATCAAACTTTTGTGTTAGAGCGGCCCCTGCATGTTTCTCACACGCACATTTTTGCTGAGTCGTTGTGAATGCCATGCTTGCTGTGGACTTTTATATTCTTTTCATCACTTATGGCAGGGGTCTGCCACCTTTTCACTCAAAAAAGGCCTTTATCATTCAGTTTGTCGGACAGAAAGCTTCCTCGCCACTGACTACTTTTTCTGTCATTCTGAGTTTTTATTGAACTCTGGCAGTTTGCAGTCTTACATGGAGAAGTTCTGTTCTTCTGTGACCATAAACAAACAGACACCTCACTGAGGGAACCACAGAGCCGAGGTGCACGTTGACATGAAAGAGAGAAAAAAGCGCTGACGCTGCGCAAAAATCAAACCTAAACGGACGATCCAGCTCATTTAAAGAACTAATTTGTGACGGTTTGGTCCCTTGTTTGCTCATCGGGAGGATGATTTATCATAATATTATCTAAATAAATGTGGATTTACTGTAACAGGCTTTCTGTGTCCATCTGGGAGATGACAACCTGCGAGGAGAAGCCCAGCGGTAAGATCTCAATTTCTATGTGGATTAAATTAAAAGTGTCAATACAAGTTTATGAAATGGACAGCTACACTATATATTTACACATGTATTGATAATACGACGTAAACCGCTCGTTAGTCTCTCCCGTCTGATCAGGACGTCAGGCACACATCCAGCTGCGGAGTAAGCGCACATATTACGCCCCTCTGAGCTCCCAGAACATGAGAAAAGTTAAACATGGCTGTGATAAAACAGACAGAGACGGACGGGACAGCTAACGGAGTTCAGTATGATTCATAAATGAACCAGCAGACACCGCGGTGCTCTCCATAACGGCACAGCCGTGCGTCCTGACGCGCACACACCTTCAGGTCTGTGTGGACAGGTCTGACTCTGTCCATAGCTAAAAAGATAAAAAGTGTTTCCCTCAAGTTTTTATGTAAGAAAAGAATCAACACTAGTTCAAATTACTATAGGCCCACTACTGATTGATTTATATTGATTTAGGGGAGACCGGGGATGGTTGTAACACTAGAAGAGTTTTAACGCCACAGTTTTCTCCTGTCAGGTGTAAGATAGGAGTCACATGATGTTTCATTTTTTCCTCCCTGATCACACACAGGAGTTGTCAGGGCTGGAGACTGTTGCGTGTGGACTTTACAGAGAAAATAAGGTTAAACAAGAATTGAACTACATTTGTTTAGTTCTAATACTTATTGTAACTGAAACTGTTCTCTCTCAGGCAAATGTGATGCATTTTCCTCTTTCTAATTTCAGCAACTTTGCTTGAACAGCTCGCTAAACACTGGCTGATAGGGGTGGGCTGGGCTGTAAACAAAACAGAAGAAAATGTAGGCAGTTAAAATACATAAAATTTCGGCATAAAGGCTGGTGCTGTCTGGCAACTTTTTTGAAAAATGCTGGCAAGGAAAGAGTTAATAATAACGATTAGGAAGATTGGATCATTTTTCTGTTTTTTTTTTTTTCATTGGGACCCTTAATTGCAGAATACTTTATGCGACCCAGCCTCACCCAGACTCTGGCTCCAGTGGCCCCCCTGGTAATTTGAGTTTGAGACCCCTGCTCTATGTACAATACCAGAGGCATGAATCAGTTTTTGGCAAGCAAAAAAAGCTGATTTTTACTTTGTAATGTCCCTTTACTCATTTTTAAAGTGGTATAATGTACTGGTTGGGGTCAAATCTTGCAAATGTCACTCTGCTGTGTTGTATTAAGTCATTTTGGGGCAAAATATCCATCTATGTACAATACCAGAGGCATGAATCAGTTTTTGGCAAGCAAAAGAAGGTGTTTTTTTACATTGTAATGTCCCTTTACTCATTTTTCAAACCGTACAAAGCACTGTTTGGGGTCAAATTACTCTATTGAGGGATCTAATGTAAATTTGGTGCAGAAAAACAAAGCTCCGTCGGTGACAAATATCTTTATTTGTGCAAATGCGAGCCAGATTTAAATCACCAACTAGCCTATTCAACAGCAATATAAGGCAACTGGACGCACAGGAGGCTATCAACAGCAAACACAAATAAACATCGTTAGATGATCATAAACAAACTGGTTGTTTGAGCCCGATGAAGCCTGTCGCAGAGCCACAGAAGCTGCGCTTTCAACTATAACGACTGTGCGCGCTCCCATGGACCGGAAATCAGTTTCTGGCAAAAATCAACTTCTGGCACGACACCTGTCCTAGAACTTTGGGGCCAAATAAATATTTATCAGATTGAGCCCTGTTCACTTCCCAATTTCTCAGCACAAGCATCTTAGGAGTACATTTTTTAATTGTTACGACGGTACATACTTTTTTTGAATACACAACCTATAATTATTACAGTCCATTTATGTTGTTTAAAGACATACATAAGTTCCAAACAGTGGGGAAAACACTTAAATTAAAATTATAGGATAAATGGAGAATGAAACCAGATCTTAGAGGAACTTTCTGGCATTTGGACCACTTTAAGCATTTAAATTATATCTGTTTATCATATAACCAGTCTTAAAAAGATTTAAAACTTTTGGAGATCATACATTTGTCTTACTATATTACCTGTGTTCTTCTAAATTGCAGACTGTTTTTACATGCTGTTTGTTTGACTTTTTTTTTAAGATAATTATTTTATGAGTGTGAACAGAAGCAAAAGTGTGGAACCCAAAAGATTCATAATTAAATAAATAAAAACAACATTTTGAAATAAATACCATTTTGATAAATAACAGACAAATATATAATATGGCCATTAAATTGTAAAATAAGGCAATATTATTATGAAATATGTTTTATTATTCTTTAATACCGAATTATTAGAATTAAATATTTCATAATGATTATTTTAACAATTTCGTACTTTTTAAAATAATGACTTTTTATTTATTTTCCAAGCTTTTATAAAATAAAAAAAACGTTTTTTACAAAGTCCATTTTTATTTCATAATGTCCTTTTCCACAATGGCCTTTTTATCTCATAATGTCGTTTTTCAGCAGAATGACTTGGTCTGTCAATCAAAGCACATAAGGCGGAGCCAGTTCAGTGATTGGCTGATCCTTTACACACATTGCAGCAGCTCTTGCAGTATCGATTCAGACGTGGAGACTTATCACTAACGCTGAGGAGCCTGGATCTGGTGTGCTCAGAGATGTCTACAGTAGCTTCTGGGCAGAGTTTTATCGACGATGCACCCTTGGAACAACTTTCACGGTGCCTTTTCTAATACATGATTTCAGTGGTACTACATGGAAAGCAATTGGTTGAATCCTTCTGAAAGGATTTAAAGATTGCCACTACTTACCAATCAAGCTAGCTCCACCTTTCCTAGAGGAAGTATTTTTGGGAGAGGAGCACAGTGACCTGAAGACATGCTTTCTTCAGTTTGTGAGCAGTCAAGAGCAGGAAGTCCTTCAAAATGCTCTAGATGATTTTTCTTCTGTAGATTCTGACGACCTTCTAGAAGTGCTCGACACTTATTGGTGTCGGAAGAGGGTCACTGCTTCTACACTGCCAGAAATTTTGGATGAAATATCTCACAAGGAACTTGTGCAAACAGCAAATTTTGTCATGGATTGCTGGAGAGAGATCGCACAGCCCCAAATGTAGTTAAGTTCTGGGGAGCTGATTAAAATGTACAGTGACCTCAAACCATCACCAAAGAAGGTTGTAAGTGTATTAAGCTTTCCAACTGTGATGGCATCAAATGAAGAAGAGGTTGCCCCGTACCTTAAAAGATACGTCAGGGAACTTAATGAGGAAACTCTCAGAAGATTTTTGAGGTTCTGCACTGGATCTGATTTGTTGGTCTCTGAGCTTATCAATGTGGAGTTTATTGTCCAAACTGGTTTTACAAGAAGGCCAATTGGACAAACATGCAGGATGCTCTTGCAGCTGTCTGACAGCTACAATCAATTTCCCGATTTCCAGAGTGAGTTCAATTCTATTCTGGAGAGCAACATTTGGGTTATGGACATTGTGTAAGAAGGAATCGTGATGTTGAATGATTTTGGTCCATGTCATTTGGAAATGTATTAACACAACCAGCATACCTCTGTACTCATCATAACAAAGCAAGAACTCATTATACTAACACATGAAAATGCATTTCTGTTATTTGATCGAAAGGCTATTTTGAGACACTGCTCTGTAGTGTTTTGATTACAGAAAAGTTGACTGTTCAGTTATAATCCAAGCATTAAATGTCAACGGTTAAAGCAGGGGGATTCCAAACATTTGGAAAGGATTTCAAAAGGTAATGATCTTCATTTGCAAATGGAAAACTTCACTCATAATGTTACTGTGATTGTCATTCTTACAGTTGAGCAAATGTATTCAGGTCAGTGTTGTTTTTGTACTGAAAAAGTTTCAAGCCTATTTCTCATTGTTGTTACATTTATTTCAAATATATGTTCTGTTAAAAGTGGAATAGTTGTGTCACAGTTGACACATGACACCTGTTGACCTACCAGTAACTTCAGTCCATAATACTCTCGAAGATTTCTGAAGAAACTTCCAAAAGTGTAATGATTTTGTCACACTGTTAATGGTTTAAACTGATGGATTACTTTCCTTGTTATGGAGTTAATATACGTTTCAAAAATAAGTATTTTCTTACATTTCCAAAGTTGTTGCATAACAAAGTTTTATTCTGACTACTTCAATGATATGAAAATAATTCAATTGTAGCACTTTTTTTTGTCCTTTCAAGAGTGGGACCTTTTTTGGTTTTACATTTTTTACTCAGGATTTGGATTTGAGTCATGCACTTCCTTTGATTAAATTGTGCACCTTCACTTTTTACAATATGTTCTCTCTACCTCACAAGTTTGTAAAATATAAAATTTGATATTATCTTTGTGTGTTCGTATTTTCCTCATCATAGAGGGCCTCAATCAAAGATTTCCCTTTTTTCCCATTTGTTTTTTTTCTTTTACTTCACAAACAGTATGAGGAAAACTTATAACACTCAAGGGGCATTTTAAGAAACTGGTGTTTATATACACTTAAAATTAATATTTTAATGCGTGACTTTTAATTTTACAGCATATTCCAGTATTACAGCCTAAAAGTATTATTGTAGAGTTCATTTTGAAGACTTATTCTGACAGATCACCAAAAGCATCAGCCATTGTTCATGTTGCAGGAACTATTTTAAGGTAATGTTCCTGTTGCTTCAGGTTTTGGCCATATGGGGTTAAAAAATATGGACTCTTTGTATAAAATATTTACTTAGCCCTGGAAATATGCAACACCAACTAAGACCAGACTGTCTCTGTTGTGTTCTCTATTTTATTTCAATTAAATGATCTAAATAAAATATTAATATACTAATTCCATCATTTATGCTCACTTACATGAAAACATTGTATTTTAAAGAATTATGATTCTGGAAGAATTCTTCATTCTGCATGTATGCACGTCTTTTGCACCAAGGCTATGAACATAGAGCTGCAACTAAGTTCATATTGTGGAAGCCTCTGAATGACCTCATACTGAACCGTCTTTTCCTTGAGATCCAAAAATAGGTGGACATTGTGAGGAACTATTTAGATACTGTCAAGTATTTCTCTTCTCAAGAGTGAATACAGTTGCACAGCACTATAAGCATCCACAGGAGCACTCCAACCATTTCCATCTATTAGAAGAGTGCAGAGTTCAAATATAGTCTCCTCACAGGGGTAAGGTCCTTTGGGGGTGTACTCCTCCGTGCAAACGGCAACTTCCTCTGGAAGAACAGTCTGGAGATCGCCCTGTGCTGCTCCATAGAGCTGTGGCATAGACAACATGAGTACGGGACGTCCACTTTGTGAGCCATGGCCAGGCCTTGATCCAATGTGGTGTGTATTCCATGTCCTCACAACCTCGTCAAGTTCATCCTGTGTGAAGAATACAATTAAATTAGTACAATACAGCAGCCCTGAAGTGTAGACCACAACGAAAAAACCCAAAATACATTTACAAATAAACAAAAACATTAACTTTAAATGGAAAAAGTTACTGCTGACGACATGAATCTTCTTTATATTTAACTTTATTCTCAACTCTTTTCAGTTTTTCAGCTATTAACTGTCATATATGCTTTATTTACATTAAAATAAAATGTTTCATGATCAAATCAGAAGTAATTGCTACTTTCCTGTTCAGAGTTATGGTGGAAAAATTAGGCTATTGAAAAATAATTGTATGTTACTATGAAATAATAACCTTTAATAAGTGCTTGCTGTGTGTATAAATATATATATATATACACACACACACACATATATATATATATATATATATATATATATATATATATATAGACACACACACACACATATATATTTTTATATATATATATATATACACTTTATACAATTATAAATAATATTGAAATATCTAATAAATTTGTTAAAATGTACATGGCGTCATTTCAGTTTTTGAAAAGATATCCTCACACAATAACTGCACACTTTTTGTGTTGTGTTTTGTACATAATGGCCACCTTAGTCACTGGACATACTGTTTAAGTCAGTTCTGTTGAGTTGTAATTGTGTGGTTTCGGACCAACTCGATAGACTAAAAAAAAAGTGTAGTCTATTGAAACTGCTGTGGTTTTGAACTGGTAATAGGCCTTTATGAATAAACGTGACTCAAACACACACTGAAATGTACGGAAGTGCATTGCATTCACTGGATTAAAAAAAATAGACACCTTATCTCATAATCACGAGATCTTTTCTCTTAATTATGAGAAAAGATGAAGAAAAAGGAAACGTCTGTAAATCCTCTCACAGTGGCAATGATGGGGCTGTCGCAGTTAATCTGCTATTACCATCTTCTTTGTTTAAGACTTTGGGAAATACTGATATTTTTTTAAAAATGAGGATGTTGTTAATATTAGTATGTCAACACTGCGCAGGCATCTCAAGTCTCTCGGACTGTTCAGGCGGAAAGCCCAGTCTGAAGTTCTGGATATCGCTGTCTTTCTGCAGGAGCAGTTCAACCAACACGGGATGCTTCAATAAGTTTATGCCATGAGTTTTCCTATATATATTTTATGTTTGTTTTCTGAAGCTTACGTAAGGTTGTTTAATGAAGCACTAAAGATTTCTGAGCATTTATTCCTCCAACCGCTGCGGAAAGAGACATAATAATGCATTTAGAGGAGTTGATTTTATGGTGGTTACAGCAAGAGCTGCAGCAGCGACACGGGCCAGTAAACAGGAGGCAGTGCCAAATAAACAGCCTGTGAATAAAAATAAGACCCTTGTCACCTGCAAGTGACCTGCACTGTGGACAGAGAGCTTTTGCACTGTAGCTGCGCTGTCCGCCAAATTGAGCAGATCAGCACCTGGACAGCGCAAAAGCTCTTGGTTCGCGGTGCAGGTCACTTGCAGAGGACAAGGGTCTTATTTTTTATTTATTTATTTATTTGCACAGTCTGTTTATTTGGCACTGCCTCCTGTTCTCTGGTGTTTGTGGCTGCTGCAGCTCTTGCTGCACCACCACAAAATCCCCTCCACAAAATGTATTATTACATCTCTTTCCACAGCGGTTGGAGGAATAAATCCTCAGAAATCTTCAGTGTTTCATTAAACAACCTTACATAAGCTTCAGAAAACATACAAAACATATATTTAGGAAAACCCATGACATGACAGGCTTGTGATCAGACCGCCGTGGTGGTTTTAGTGTTGACTGGAGTAGCAGCGCCCACTAGCCCCGACCGTCAGAAAAAAATCTCCATTAAAATCTAATCATGGGTCAGGACACAACCATCACTTAGTCAGGATCCAGACCGAGGTCCGCCCTTTGGTGATGCCTGTGTTAGAACTTCTCAATGTTTTATTTGTGTGTTGCTTATCATGTCAGCCAGTCAGAAGCCTAGTGAGTGGCAATGTGCGATGCACATACAGCAGGAAAACAAACACACTGACGTCATTCATTCATTCAGTTGGCAGCCCCCACTACTGAAAACATTTCCCTGCGCGCCTTGACGTACAGTTCTCTGAGTCACTACCAAACTCGACTGGATGCATTTCAAATGCATGAATTTGTATCTGTATCCTGTGTTGGTTCAACTGCTCCTGCAGAAAGACAGCGACATGCAGCACATCAAACTGGGCTTTCAGTCTGAACAGTACCAGAGACTAGAGATGCCTGCCCAGTGTTGACATACTGACATTAACACCATCCTCATTTTTTAAAAACATCAGTATTTCCCAGTGTCTTTAACCGAGATAAAGGTAATAGCAGATTAACTGCGACAGCCCCATCATTGCCAGTGTGAGAGGATTTACAGACGTTTCCTTTTTCTTCATCTTTTCTCCTAATTACGAGATAAGGTGTCAGTTTTTTTTATCCTGTGAATGCAGTGCGCTTCTGTAGAAATGCATTAGTGTAAAAACTCATAAACTGGCTATGAAATGGAAAAGGCAGACAGTTCACACTGCTTCAGATACTTTGTCTGATATGAGCTTACTCAATTCTAAGATGCTCCGAAGTGATGGGGTTATTTTTAGCCCCGAATCTATAAAACAGCTGGCTCACCTGGATCAGGTTGAGAAAGCAGAACTGCATCAGGTTTTTGTCCAGAAAGTCACCACTGAAAGTCCATCATCTTTGATGGTTTGAAAGACTTCAGTCCAAAATTATCACTTTGTCTGCGTAAGACCCCCCACCAAGACTCTATCCTCTGATTCGCCGTACTGCATCCGTATATGAAACTTCTCTCCCCTGCGTAGTGATCCAAATGGTTTCTGTGCAGGAACAGCTGCATTTCCCTGACATGACTGTTTTCTGTACCTGGGTCGGCACGTAGCCGCTGTGCGAGTTATTTGATTATCTTGGGATCACTGTTAGTAGTGTATGCCTCCATCCACATTATATGACGACTAAATCCGTCAATGCAGCCATTGATTCCTATGCCATGCGGCTTTAGTTAATCATATGAATCCATGTGCCACAGGGCAGCATTGGTACATGAATTCAGTCATTCAGCTGCAGATTCTGCTTTTAAACTAAGAGCTTTAAGGGTTTTGTACACTTTAAAAAAAATCATGTTATTTTGCGGTAAAAAACTGGCAGCTGTGGTTGTCAGAATTTTACTGTAATAAATACGGTAGAACTTTTTCTTTAATTACACTGAAAGGATAATAATGCTGTAAATTTTACGGTTAATGTCAGATTTTTATTCCAAAATTTACTGTATAATTACAAGTTTTCCCCATTTAAAAAAAACAGTATTGCCATATAATAAATATGATTTTCATGTTAGTTATACAACAAAATGGCGTATTTTTTTTACAGTAAAATGTATGTTTATACGGTAAAGTATGGTTTAAAACCCCAACCTTTTCTGTAAAATCAACAGTACCAATATAATTTTAGAAAAAGTTTTACCATATTTATTACGATAAAATTCTGGCAACCACAGCTGCCAGTTTTTTGCCGTAAAATTTACAGGTTTTCAATGTGCAAATGACAGTGTTTCAATGCAATATAAAAGTTTACTTTATTTTTCATAGATTTCCTTAAAAATGTATAAACAGAAGGTTTTGCCATTAAATATGACTGTGTTATAAAGTGAAATCGATGACATATTGATGTATTGTTTGCCGACTTACTCTGAATGTCTATAACCTGTAATCCAAAATCTTAAAACACGACATAATTTGCACAAAAAAATAACTTGATGCTTTTTCACAGTAAAATACTGGTAACTCTCCCTGTATTATATATCACTCAAAACACATCAATTAGCCTTTTTTGGTAAGAACCCAATGACTTTACATAATACTATATCACACTAAAAACATCCACACTGTAAAATAAAACAAGTTGAGTTTACTTTAAAAAATATGGAAACTCATTGCCTTAGGAAAATCAAGTAAAATGAACTTGATTTCTGTAAGTTCACATAAGCTATTTAAGTTCACAGTAATAACCCTAACTTAATTACTTTGAGTAATTAATATTTATGCTTACTTTTTTATGTTTAGTCTCCAACACAAATTTCAAATTATTCTTCATTACTATTAATTTTAATTATACTTCTTAATTTTGAGTGTGCATTCCTTGAACTTATTTATCTGTTTTAAGTGTTAATTTTTGTGCCTGTTTATTGAATGTTCAATATACACATTTGTTTACTCTAAACTTATCACCTCCGCTAAATCTATAACTAGAAAGCTCGTCACTGTGTCACTGCATCACGGATTTAGCAGCAAATTGATTAATATATTCTTTACTCACCAAATAACCGCAGACGGGAGGAGTCTAGCTGCAGCCCTGACCATGAGGAGAGGGAAAGGTGAGGCTGCTGCACCTGGACTTGTCCAGACACGTCCCGACAGCGCCAGAAGGAGGCGGAGTGATATGCGCGCCAGAATGATCGAGAATAGTGCTGCAGAAAGTAGTGCCAGACTGAGGCGGAGTGATCTGCGCGCCAGAATGATCGAGAATAGTGCTGTAGAAAGTAGTGCCAGAAGGAGGCGGAGTGATATGCGCGCCAGAATGATCGAGAATAGTGCTGTAGAAAGTAGTGCCAGACCGAGGCGGAGCGATATGCGCATAACTGAATGACGAAGGACAGTGGCGGCAAAAGCCAGCAATGGGAATCCTCCACAGAAACAATACAAATATTCAAAAGGCTGAAAAGCAAACAAACAGGACCATTTTGAAACTAGATGCCTTATATTTTCAATAACTTGAGCATTTAGCTGACAATAAGCTGGTGTAGATAAATAAAATAAAGTGAATCAAACTTCATATGCCATAGTAGTAGGCCTATATCATTAAAGGGTTCAGTAGGAAAAAATATAATGCCTTTAATTTGGAAGAGTGGTGAGTGAAAAAATGTCCAGTCAAGAAGTGGTTTTAGCTGAAAAATGATGGGTGCGGGCAAACAACAACAACAAAAAAATAATTCAGACAGAGAACAGCTAGCATTTCATGACTGTTTACTTTCTCCTCACAAAATATATAATATAGTATTTTAATATTTATTGTCCAGATTTGAAAGAGAAAATAATAAGCTTTTTTTAAAATTTTGATCCATTTATCAAATGAGATGATGGAATATGGCCCAAAGTGTAGGCTAGAGCAAAAGAGATTTGCTGCTCTATTTCTATGGGCAAAACAAACAAAAACAACAACAACAAAATCAAACATCCCTGAGGTTATTTCAAGTGAGTTGATTGATAAAATGTGAAGATGAAAATAGACTGTGAAAGTTGATATTTCAGGCAAACAAAGTAGCCTGAATTTAATGGCCACAAGCTGTTTTTCTTTTTTCCAAACATGAATGTAAAAATTAAGGTATTAGCTGTTATATATTACAGCATATTTCTGTTATCAATACAAGGTTAGTAAACTTAACAGTGACAAATTGTAATTTTTGCAAAAAATTAATGCAAAAATTACAGTACTGACTGTTACATGAAATACGGCTCGTTATAATCACAGTTCAAGGGTATTTAACAGTGGAGTAATGTATTTTTTTCCAGAAAAAAAGTGTAGAAATGACGGTTTTGACTAATATATTTATTCACAGTGCTTCACCGTTCAAAAAACTGTATTTTACCGTTTTATAGTTAACAGTTTTTTACTGTCGTAGTTTTACAGTTTTTTACCGTAAAATTTACAGACTTTTTTTTTTACTGTGTAGTTGGTTGAACTGTAGCAGGTAGACTGAATTCTTACTTTTGTGTTTGTCCCATTTATAAGTTTGTCTTCTTTGAATTTATAACCTATCAGGTTGAAATGTGTGTCAGTGAATGAATGACAATTATCAGTGATTTATCCATTTTTAAGAACAAATCCTTCATGAAATAAATATTTCAAGAGACATTGCTTATAAGTAAATAGAAATACACATATAGAGAGTGAAAAGACACAGTAACACCTGTGAAGAGGCTGTTTTTCATGATACGTACATGGTGTGTCTTGATCTTTTGGCCTGATCTTAGGTGTGCATTGAGCAACAACAAAATAAAATAAAACCACTGCTATATTGTAAATCCAGTCCTTTATACAGGGAGCTGTGGAGCTGTGTGGCAATATAGAAGTCATTGAGTGAAGTCCTTTTACAGATGAGCAGTACATCAATAAGTCATTTGGTGAGGCCCAGGCTTTACTGTTTTGGACTGAAGTAAACAAGACTGTGTTTGTTAAAATACCAAAACAAGTCATTAATTCAATAATAGAAATAAACTGTAAATAAGCCCAACCTTAGTAAACTACAACAGTCAGCACGGTTTTTGTTGATTATTTTGAATGTATTTATTCTGTATTACATTGCATTAAATCATATACATGATATTTTCTCAAATGTTCTTCCCTAAAGTTCAGCCGCCTTTTTTTCTTTCATAATCAATGAAATAATTTCTGCTTGTCGAAATATTTTTCTATTCTGGTTAATTTCAGGTGTCACTCTGAATGAATGTTTAATGGTTATTTTAACCAACCTCAATTACATGAAAGATTTCTTTGTGTTATTTTGATATCTTATGTATGTGCAAGTTCTTGAATGTTCTTGTAGTCATCAGTGTTTTCTGTGAAGCACATTGAATCTTCATCCATGAGTGGTGCTCTATCAAAGATGACAGAGTGTGAAGTTGTCCTGGCCGATGTCCTTCCTGTTTGATACTGTAGAGCTGCTGACATGATCTTATAAACTCAGACATTTACCTCGCTGATGAGGAGGAAGTCTTAGTGCTGGACTCTGAGGAGAATATGAGTGAAGTTTGAGTTCAATGTGTTTTGACAATGTTTCTGACATTGTTCTGTTTTGATCTTACAGACGACTAAAGAGAGAGAAAAGCACAAACAAGCAGAGTCAGGACACATCGGATCGAGGAGCAACACCAACGAAGAGGAGAGACTGAAGGCGCCGCTGGAATAGAGAGAGAGAGAGAGAGAGGAGGAGAGACCGGTAAGTATCCAGGAGAGGAGCAAGAAGGAGCGAGGAAGGAGAATGGAACAGGGGCTGTCAGTGAGACGCAAGAGCAAGAAGAGGAGGGAGGAGATCTACAGAAAAGAGGAGGAGGAGAGGCAGAGAGAGGAGGAAAAGATGTTGGAGCAACAGGTAAGAATGTTGGAGAGAGAGAGAGAGAGAGCGGAGGAGGAAGAGAAGGAGAGACAGGAGCGGGAGAGGAGAGATAGACGAGATCAGGAGGAGAGGCAGAGACAGGAGGAAGAGATGTAAGCAACAGGCAAGAATGTTGGAGAGCGAGAGAGAGGGAGAGGAGGAGGAAGAGAAGGAGAGACAGGAGAGGAGAGATAGACGAGTTTGGAGGAGAGGGAGGGACAGGAGGAAGAGATGTTGGAGCAACAGGCAAGAATGTTGGAGAGCGAGAGAGAGAGAGAGGAGGAGGAAGAGAAGGAGAGACAGGAGCAGGAGAGGAGAGATAGACGAGATCAGGAGGAGAGGGAGAGACAGGAGGAAGAGATGTTAGCAACAGGCAAGAATGTTGGAGAGCGAGAGAGAGGGAGAGGAGGAGGAAGAGAAGGAGAGACAGGAGAGGAGAGATAGACGAGTTTGGAGGAGAGGGAGGGACAGGAGGAAATTCAGAGGCAGGAGCAGGAGGAGAAAGAGAGGCAGGAGATAATTAAGAAGATACAACACAGGGAGGAAAGGGGGAGACAGGAGCAGGAGAGGAGAGAAAGTCGAGATCAGGAGGAGAGGGAGGGACAGGAGGAAGAGATGTTGGGGCAACAGGCAAGAATGTTGGAGAGCGAGACAGAGAGGAGAAGGAGAAAAGGAGAAGGAGAGACAGGAGCAGGAGATACAGATGAAGGTTATGGAAGGTAGGAGATGGGTGGAGGAGCAGATGATAAGGCGGCAGGATGAGAAGGTGGGACAGAAGATGGAGCAGGAGGACCTTGAGAGACTGAGAGAGGAGCAGGGGGAGGTAAAGAACGAGGTAGTCATGAAGAGACTAGCTACAATGAGGCATTGAGGAGACATAACGAGGAGCACTACCAGGAGGAGAAAATTGAGAGTAAGAGGCAGCAGAGAGAGGAAAGGAGGAGACAGGAGCAGGAGAGGAGGGAAAGACGAGAGCAGGAGGAGATGGAGAGGCAGGAGCAGGAGGAGAGAGAGAGGCAGGAGAAATTTGAGAGTAAGAGGCAGCAGAAAGAGGAAAGGAGGAGACAGGAGCAGGAGAGGAGGGAAAGAGGAGAGGAGGAGGAGAGGCAGAGACAGGAGGAGATGGAGTGGCAGGAGCAGGAGGAGAGAGAGAGGCAGGAGATAATTGACAAGAGGATACAGCAGAGGGATGAAAGGAGGAGAAAGGAGCAGGAGAGGAGAGAAAGACAAGAGCAGGAGGACCTTGAGAGACTGAGAGAGGAGCAGGGGGAGGTGAAGAGCGAGGTAGTCATGAGGAGACTTAGCCACAATGAGGCATTGAGGAGATATAACGAGGAGCGCTACCAGGAGGAGAAAATTGAGAGTAAGAGGCAGCAGAGAGAGGAAAGGAGGAGACAGGAGCAGGAGAGGAGAGAAAGACAAGAGCAGGAGGAGAGGGAGAGGAAGGGGGGGAGGGAGAGGAAGAGACAGCAGAGAGAGGAAAGGAGGAGACAGGAGCAGGAGAGGAGAGAAAGACAAGAGCAGGAGGAGAGGGAGAGGAAGGGGGGGAGGGAGAGGAAGAGACAGCAGAGAGAGGAAAGGAGGAGACAGGAGCAGGAGAGGAGAGAAAGACAAGAGCAGGAGGAGAGGGAGAGGCAGGAGGAGAGGGAGAGGAAGAGGCAGCAGATGGAGGAAAGGAGGAGACAGGAGCAGAAGAGGAGAGAAAGACAAGAGCAGGAGGAGAGGGAGAGGAAGGGGGGGAGGGAGAGGAAGAGACAGCAGAGAGAGGAAAGGAGGAGACAGGAGCAGGAGAGGAGAGACAGACGAGAGGAGGAGGAGAGGGGGAGGCAGGAGGAGAGGGAGAGGCAGCAGAGGGAGGAAAGGAGGAGACAGGAGCAGGAGAGGAGAGAAAGACAAGAGGACGAGAGGGAGAGGCAGAAGAAGATTGAGAGGGAGAGGCAGCAGAGGGAGGAAAGGAGGAGACAGGAGCAGGAGAGAAGAGAAAGACAAGAGGAGTAGGACCTTGAGAGACTGAGAGAGGAGCAGGTGGAGTTGAAGAGCGAGGTAGTTATGCAGAGACTTAGCTACAGTGAGGCAATGTGAAGATATAGAGAGGAGCGCTACCCGGAGGTGCATGAAAGAAACAGGCGAAGGGTCAGAGGAAAGGAGGAGAGGAAGGAAGGGGAGCAGGAGGAGAGGAAGATTAAAGGGAAGATTGAGAGGCAGGAGCAGGAGGGGAGAGAGAGGCAGGAGAAATATGAGAGTAAGAGGCAGCAGAAAGAGGAAAGGAGGAGACAGGAGCAGGAGAGGAGGGAAAGACGAGAGCAGGAGGAGAGGGAGAGGCAGGAGGAGATGGAGAGGCAGGAACAGAAGGAGAGAGAGTGGCAGGAGAAATTTGAGAGTAAGAGGCAGCAGAAAGAGGAAAGGAGGAGACAGGAGCAGGAGAGGAGGGAAAGACGAGAGGAGGAGGAGGAGAGGGAGAGGCAGGAGGAGATTGAGAGACAAGAGCAGGAGGAGAGGGAGAGAGAGGAGGAAGAGATGTTGGAGCAACAGGCAAGAATAATGGAGAGTGAGACAGAGAGGGAGGAGGAGGAAGAGGAGAGACAGGAGAAGGAGAGGAGAGATAGACGAGATCAGGAGGAGAGGGAGAGACAGGAGGATAGAGAGAGGCAGGAGAGGATTGAGAAGAAGAGGAGAAGGAGGGCTTTGGAGCAGGACGAAAAGAGGAGACTGGAGTGAGAGAGAAGGGAGAGACAGGAGATGGATGAGGAGGAAAGACAGGAGAGAAGACAGGAGGAGGAAGGAGAACCACAGCAGAGACAGGAAGGGGCTCAAGCAGAGGGAGAGGAGGAGGTGAAGACAGAAGACTCTCCTCCAAAGATGGGCCTCATTTCCAAGTTGAAGATCTGGTACCTGGAACACCAGAAGGAGCAGGTCCTGAAGGCCATCTCCAAGAGCCAGAAGAAGGAGGCGCGCGTTGTGGCTGGAGGTAAGAAACTCTTCTCCTCTCTGTCTGTTTTTCAGGCTCAGAAATGGAGGAGTTTTTGCATCTTCAGTGAGCAAAAGATGAATTGTTGAGAGTTTTTCAGCAGAACTCCTGGCTCACTCTTGACTCTCTTTTGCTTACAGGAGGTGAACTTGTGCTGAGGGAGGTGGAGAAGGAGAAGGGGAAGAGGCGCAAGCTGTTAAAGAAACAGGAAGCTCTGGAGGAAAGAATCAGACACAAGAAAGAGAAGGCAGTGAAGAAGAAAACTAAAGAGGAAGGAGATGCAGGAGAACAGAGAGAGGGAAGGCTCTCCAGGGTCTTTTCTCGGGGATTTGATTTTGGATACAGAGATACAAATCTGGCTCCATTACTCTAAACCACCTGTTTAATGTCAGGACCAAAAACAAAAGATTCAGGCCAGAAAACTAACAATAATTCAGAGATAACGTCAGGGTTTAAGTACAAGTTCAATTAAAGTCACGTAGATACATTCTGGAACAATTTGGCCCATTATATAGCTCAAATATCTTACTTCAGTTTTCATATTTATCTTGCGTAGGATAGAAGTAGTTTGAATGGTCGTTGATAAGACAGCTTCTAAAATAATACCGGAGGTTCAAGATAAAGTATATTCGTCGTCTAAAAAGAGGGGCTGGTTGTGGGTGTAATGATGAAAAAACGAAAAAAGAAGAAGAATCAAAGAAAACACATTAAATGTCAACAAAATGCTTAGACACAATTATATATGTCATACAAAATGATTGCGTGCAGAGGCTATAATTATCATCAAGACCAAATGTATTCAAATCCTCTTGGTTTATTTTAACACAGTAAAATATAAATAACTGTAATGAAATAAAATCTCTTTATTTGTGAAAGTTAAGTGTCTGATTATTAATTAAACTTTCAGTTAATTAGTCCTCCGATGAGGTGGGGTGATGGCGGGGTTAAAAAAACATATAAATACTTTGGTTTGAACTAAAACTGCCTCGTAACATATTTATTGAGAAAGAATTATATAAAAAGATTGAAAATGTAGGTAGAAGATTACCGTAATGAATGTGTTATGAATAAAAATCTTCTAGTAAACTAAAAATATTCAAAAATTTGAGACATCTATAAAAATAAATAGGCCTAAAAGCAGTTTGAGACCACAAACCCAATTTAATCAATTATAAAATAAACGAGAGTGAAAATTTAATCATACTTATATCATTACATCCATTACCAAGTCCATAATGTAATCCAAGCAGGTGGTGGTCTTCAATAAAGTTTATTTGTCCTCCGATGAGGGGGTGGTGGAGGGGTTAAAGAGCATACAAACACTTTAGTTTAAACTAAATCTGCTTCATAAAAATGTTAGAAAAATCTACAAACCTATGAAAATTAACAGCCTTAAAAAAGTTTTAAGACAACAAAGTAGATTTAATCAAATTTAAATAAATATAATAATATTCATATAGAAAGCAATTAAATCGAACATAAAATAGTTTCAAAGACATTGTTATTTCATAAGTGTAATTAGGTGTAGTTCAATGTAAAAGTGTTTTCTGGTCCAACAGCAATAGAGAATAAAGTTATTAGTCCTCCGATGAGGGGGGGGTGGTGGCGGGGTTAAAAAACATAAAAATACTTTAGTTTAAACTAAAACTGGTTCATAACACATTCATTGCAATAAAATTTATCTAAAGAGACTGAAAATATACGTAATAGATTACTGAAAACTAAATAACAACAACCTAAATTTAATCAATCGTAAATAAATTAATAGTATTTTTATCATTCGACATAAAAGATTACTGTAATGAATCTGTTATTAATAGAAATCTTGCAGTCAAATAAAAATGTTAGAGAATCTACAAACCTATAAAAACAAAAAAACCTTAAAAGAAGTTTTAAGACAACAAACTTAATTTAATCAATTTAAACAAAGGATGTCCTCATTGTTCATTGGGGACGTCCCTTTAATATTTATGTTGGAACTATTTCCTTTGGCAAAATTCCCAAGGTGGCGTTGTCCAGCAATCATTGTTTTTGTCCTGACTCAAAAATAAAACCTGCTAGTCACTGACCATTTGTGTTTGTCTGTGTGATGCCCACTAATGTGTGCCCACATTTATGAGTGTATTTTTATTTTTACAGGGATCTTTTGTTTTGTTGTGTTTGTGACATTATTTTTTGTTGTTAAAAAGATCTTTAATATTAAAACAGTGTGGTTTACAAATGAGGGAAATGGACATGTAGTGACGGTCCTTCAGCCAGCAGGAGGCACTGTGAGGTTTAACCACAGCTCCAAGCTGGTCACTGTCTAGCTGCGTGATCCAGTGAAGAAGAAGCCCCGATGTAACTCCAACTAGAGTGCCTGGAGAGAGAGAGTGGCGACAACGGAAGTTCAAAAAGCTGGCCGATCACGTGGTCCATGTAGCCTCAAAAAGTTCCCGGAAGTGGTTGGCGGGCAATACAAAACTAACAGGAAAACCACGATAATCGGTAAATAATGTCAAATAAATGCTTTGCTTTGTAATATTTTTCTGTTTATGTTAATTGCTTTGAACTCTGCTAAGTTTACTAAACCTGTAAATTCGTTGAGAGCAATGAAATCATAATATTTCTGTTGATTTTTTAAAGACGAGTGCGGCAGACGGACAGATGACAGTGATTTCCCAATTGACTACTGCACAAAAATTCTGACTCACAACAGCACAATAACTGTGTTATAATATATGAATTCATTGCAAATAAATTGAATTCTATCACTTTTTTTTATCTCTTGTTCCTTATAAATTATATTAATTGCTGTGACTTGTTCTCTCTTTACTAAACCTGTGTATTTGTTGTCAGCAATAAACTGGTATTTCCTCTCTTTTTTCTACTTTCAGACTTGAGTGAGGCACACTAACAGGTGACAACCAATTATTTGTCAGTTAACTATACAATACGTCTGGACTTACAGCAGCATAATGATAACTGTGTTCTAATATATGAATTAATTGCAAATAAATGGAATTTTATCATTGTTTCTTAACTCTTCTTCCTTATAAATATATATGCTTGTGTTAATTGCTTTGACCTGTTATAACTTTAATAAACGTGTATTTGTTGGCAGCAATAAACTGGTATTTCCTCTCTTTTTTCTAAACTTTCAGACTTGAGTGAGGCACACTAACAGGTGACAACCAATTATTTGTCAGTTCACTACACAAAAGGTCTGGACTTACAACAGCATACTTGTAACTATGTTCTTATATTTTAATTCATTGCAAATAAATTGAGTTCTATCACTGTCCAACTATTCCTGCTTATCCCAAACTTACTCTGAGGGATGCATAGTAAATCACACAGTCACTTCTTCCCAATGAACTGAAGACCACAATGAATTCCTTAACAACGTTATTTACAGAAGTCAAACAGATAAGCATGACAAGCTGTTTGAGTCATTTCCACTATGATGTCCTTGATACAGTCTTCACGATGGTGCACTGCGCTGCATGGGGTTGCTCCAGCCGCTCAGAGAAAGGCGTCCGCATGTATGGCTTTCCCAAAGACAGGGACAGAAGACAGACATGGGTGGCTAAAGTCAGAAGGAGTAATTTAGCTGTGACAGACAAAGATTTTAACAACAAAAAAATATGTGAGGTAATCACATTCAAACAATGCATTTGCACACTGACACACTTTCAAATACCAGACCACTAGGAAATTTGAAATTTATAATATATAAATATAATGTACTATCTAAATCCCAATTCCAGTCCAACCCCCCATGGACTCATTGACAGATCAAGTCAGCGAATGAGCCCTTTCTGCCCCCTTAATCCCTGTAAGTCTGACTTTGCATCAGGAAATTACCCACAGTTTAGAGTCTCGTGAAGACAAATACCGTCAGATGCCATCAGTAAGTGTTTAAAAAAAAATGGGGGGGGGGATAAACAAACGTAGTCAGAGCTCTGACAGTCTCTTTATTGTTAATGGACGTGAGCAAAAAAAAAAAAAGGAAAAGTTTACTGTCTGCATTTACATGTGTAGTTTGTGATTATTGCTGATTTGATCAGATCTGATCCAGGAACATTTTGTTTTGAGTCGGTCCCCCTCACACACCCTGTACTGTTAAAAGTAAACTGTAAATTACCAGTCAGAGACCGGTGTCAACAACATTTTGTTGTCAAGGTAACATGTCATGAGAGTGGGTAAGTGCTGCTCTATTCATGGTTACAGCATTTGGACCCTTAGTCACTTACAGCCGGCGTCAGGTAATAAATTATATAATAATTATAATATTATATATACACTAAGGGAGTAATGTCAAGAATAGAACTAGTTACATGACACACATTATAAATATGTATGAAAAATATAACTATGCAGATAAACTTGGTTTGTGTTCTGTCAATTATGTTCTGCTCTCTTCCACTCCACAAAAACAGCTGATAACAGCTGCAGTCACAACCCCTACACATTAATCTTGCTACTATAAATAGACAGGGCTGAATTAAGTTATAGTTACAGAGCAAAATTTACAGTTATCCGCCTGTTGCACGGGTTGTTATCGTTATTCAGTGTGCTAGCTTAAACTTTTACCTATTGACATTCTCTAAATCCTAAAGATGGACGGGGAAAATACGCTAACGTAATTAATTATTCGTGCCAATTTAATTCCGATGCCCTACTGATATAAAAATGTCATTTTTTTAAAAATGTTTTGCCTGGAACAAGTGTTGCTCCGTACATGCTCTCCATTGAAATACATTGAGCGGCAGTTAGCTTGTGCTAACTTCCGGGAACTTTTGAGGGGCTCCATGTTCTGCCATTGCAGTGAAAAAAACTGAACCATTGCAGTAAACGTCGTTTTCGCCACTCTCTCTCTCTCCAGGCACTCTAACTCCAACTATGTCCCCAGTGACCCGAGGTTTATTCTTTTAGGTTTGCAATAGCTTAAAGGGACAGTTCAGTTTTTTGAAGTGGGGTTGTATGAGCTCCATATGGCGACTAAGTACATTAGAAGCAGTATTAGGAATCCAAGATCTTAGAGCAGAAGATATTCATGAAATGCTGAGATCAAACAGGGTCTCATGGTAATGGTTAATATCTTTCTGATAGTTATTCACTTATTACAGTGGAACACGAGGAGCCTCATTGCTAATGGTCAAGAATTCAAAAGATATGTTTCAGAACTTCAACCTCGACCAGATGTATTATGTGTGCAGGAAACCTGGCTAAAGCCTCATGTTGATTTGTTCTACCAGGCTATATCTCGGTACGTTTTGATAGAATAAGCAATCAAGGAGGAGGATGTGTCACTTTTGTTAAAAATAATATAGCGGTCTGAAGGTTACCATCACCAACAGACATGAAATGTGTAATTGTTGAAGTGTGTAATGCAGATGTCAGATATAAAATAATCAATTTTTATAACCCATGTAAGAAGCTCAGTATTTAAATGTTTAATAAAATTGAGTATGATAATGGAAAAGAAATTTGGTGTGGAGACTTTAATGCTCACAACAGTCTATGGGGAAGCCAACACACTGATCATAATGGAACTGTTGTGGAAGAACTACTGGAAGAAAGATCTCTTGTTTGTTTGAATAATGGAAAAGAAGCAAGAATCAATATTCACAGGAACAGCACAACCTGCATTGACTTGACACTGGTAGCTAGACACTTGGTATGCTCATCTGAATGGTCTGTCGATGAAAACACTAATACAGGAAGTGATCATTTCCCCATTCACTGCTCTATAGACCTTAGCAGTGCGCTACAAGAAAGGTACAAGATGAAGAAATGGTGCTTTGAAAAAGCTGATTGGGGAAAATTCCAAGAAGAATGTATAGGAAAAACTAACAAAATCTCAATGGATGGAAATATAGAAGAATGTTGCAGCCACGAACACAGACGGACACTGCCAGAGGGTTCACTCGTGGGACTTTATTTCGGCACTCCCAACAAGAAACAGTTTCTCTGTTACACTCTCCCTGCAGTGTCTTCATGTGGCTGCTCATTACAAAGCTACGGTGCTCCAGCTCACTTTCTACCGTCTCGTTTCTCTAGCAACAACCACAACAACGTCTTCTTTTGCACCTTCTATGTTCTGATTCTGTGTTACTTGGACGCAGGCGCCACCTGCTGGTGTGATCATGCAACCCAATCTACATTTCCAAAACATAACACTGCAGGTATACAGAGGACAAACATTTACAAAGTTGAACCAAACAAAGACAATAGCTGTGTATGGGGGGTCACCAACAAACCAGGTCCAAAGTGACAATATGAACACAATAACTGGGGTTACAAACAACCTCCCACATTCTAACTGACTGTTTTCTAACAAGAATGTGCTTTGGCAGTGACCAGCCTAATACTGAGCGCTGCATACCTATGAGTAAGATAACTGGATAAAGAAAAATTGTACCTTGGTGGAATGAGGATGCACTAATGCAATAAAAGAAAAAAAAAAATAGAGCTTTAAAAGTATTAAGGAATAACCTTGTAAAAAATGATTTGAACTTTGTACATATTGTATATATTGTATATATTGTTTATAGTGTTCTCATGTATTTGAACATCTCCATCCTGATGCTTGTATAACTATTCTTCGGCAACTGCATTCTTTCACACACACAGACACGACACAACCTTGCACAGATCATTCCTTACTCCTTCTTATCACCCTTAATTACGACTGAGTGTATCTTCGAGACCAGCTCGAACCGGCACAAGAAGAGGATCAGAGCCTGAGTCAAGGACACTCCACTTCTCCCCCCTTTCACTCCCTCTTACATGATACACACACACATGTCTATAAAGAGACAAGACTTTTGTATTAGCTTCAGATCAACACCTCAGACTGCTTGACACTCTGTATTGTTGTTCTCCTTGCTGCAAGTAAAACTTCGCTTGATTGCATCCAGCTGTTCTCTGCATCTTTATTCTGAATTATGTCAGGTGTTGGTAAGAACCATGAAAGGCGCCACTGACCAATCTTAGGACTGTGAAGGAAAAATCCTGACATAAACTTGGTCCTTCGAGCCGGATCCTCAACATCTGTGACCCCGGGAGAGAGGGAGCCATCGCGAAAATCCGCGCACGGTTTTGAAGAAAATCTCCAGCATTGAAAAGCCCGCCTTGAGGGATCGGTGGTCTCCACTCTCGACTGGGGCCCGTTGATGAGGATCCACCCGAGAGACAGCTGACTGCAAGCTGGTGAGCATAGATCTTTTGTCTAGACGGTAGGGTAGTGTGGGAAGTTTCAGAGAGGATTTACAACCCGCTATTTACCCCATACTACAGCAGAATGGGACGTTTTAGAGTGATTTGCAACCAGCTATTTACCCTACTCTTTGCGGTGTAGGAAGTCTTAGAGCGGATTTGTAACCCGCTAAATTGCCCTACACTAAGAGTTTAGGATGTCTGAGAGATAGGTTGTAAATCTGTCTATATTGCCCTAAACTAGGATAGTTTAGGATGTCTGAGAGATAGGTCTTCAATCTGTCTAAATTGCCCCAAACTAGGATCCAGCTCCTAAGTGATTTTAACTGCGTTAGAAGGCAGTCTTGGGAGTGAAGACAATTGTGTGCAATTGTGTACAATTGTGTGTGTGTGCGACTGTGTGTGTGTGACTCTGTGTGTGTGTGTGACTCTGATCAAAATTGAGAGGCTGCAGAGGAAGACAGCTACATCCGCTGTGAATTAGTCACAATAGAAGCTTGGTGTAGTGGACGATCTTCTCTCTGATAGTGGCTGATCGTTGATCACTGTCTGAAACTGTAAAATGGGAACAGGAAGCAGTAAGTTGAGTAAACAAGAGAAAGACAGAATAAAGAGGAGGTTTAAACATAATGGAAAACTGATAAAGAAAGAACAGGGAGGAAATCCACCTGTGGATCCCCTAAAGTATGTGGTCACAAGCAGCAGTAAATGCTGAAAAGAAGGAAGAACAGGGAAAAATTAAACAACAAGAAATGTTACAACAACATCAGAAACAAAAACAGCTAGAAGAAGACATGATGATCTGGTATCTGTCTAAAAAATCACCACTCATGACTGATAATAAGAAAGTTGTTGTTACAGAGGTAAGCGAGGAACAGTGTGAGGAGAAAACCACACCTAAACATTCACCGCCACCTACTCCTGAACATTCTCCCCGTGTAACTAGGGGCAGAAAGATGGAGCAGGGTGGTGCAAAAACAAGGGAGAAGAAAGGCGTTGCAGAAACATTATACAGCGGATTAGCTGCTGAAGTAAAAATGATTGGCAAAAAGCGGCAATGAGGAAGATAGAGAGACAATGGAGCACCAAAAGGCGATGCAGGAAAAATTGTTGGCGCATAGAGCTGATCAAACATTACTAAATGATGAATCACCTGTTGAAATTTGTTATAACTCCATGCTCCAGTCTCCAACTATATTGTCCTAAATGTAAATGGTGAACTGATTGAACTCCTATTGGACACAGGTGCAACTAGAAGTACTCTGAATAAAGTGTCAAAACATGTAATGTTAACCAAATCCACCATTTGTGTCAAATCTGCTAGTGGAGATTTGACCACAGAATCTCTGACTGAACCCGTACCTGTTACGGACCTTCACACAGGAAAAACTGCTAAAGTTCAGTTTATCCATTGTCTTTCCTGTCCAGTGAACCTTTTGGGAAGAGATTTGCTTAATGATCTTGATTTGACCATAGGCAGAAAGAAAGATGATTATACAGTTTTAAGAACAGAAACTGCAAGACAACTTTATGTCACCCCACCAGGATACTGGTATGGCTTTAACATTGAAGGTGACCAAATGAAACAACTGCAATCAGATGCTAAAAACATACTGACTGGTGCTGGCATGGACATTACAGAATTAGACACTCCTGTCCAGCTTCACACCACTATGGCAGTTTCATTAACAGATGTGACATTGGACCTTGCCAAAATTGACCTGAAACCACTATTTTACAATGTGGTTCACTTTTATGGACATTAGAGGGACTGTTGTTTCTCAATCCATTTACAGCCCGAAGTCCAATCTCAGTTTGAAGGCAAACGAGCACACATTTCTATGTATAAACCAAAAGACATCAAGTGGAAGGAATGTTGTGATCTTACATTAACAGCAGCCTTAATACATGACTGGACCCCTGTACCAGGAACTTTTAACCTTAAATGGTCCCCAAGTGCCCAGATCTTTAATAGATTTTATCCATCACTGTTACAGGGCACCAGAAAGTGCATTCCTTTGACACAAGTACATCTAAGCACTACAGAATGACCTCTAAAAGAAGTTCCTGAAACACTTTGGTCTAAAGGTCTATCTGATGTAGGTCTAATGAAAGAAGTAGAATCTGTAATAATTATAGCTAAAAATGAGAACAGGCCTAGACAAAAACAATATCCATTAAAGCCTGATGCAATAGCAGGTATTACACCTGTAATACAAGACTTGTTAAAAGCTGGAGTCATAATACCATGTGAGGACTCACCTGTAAATACACCTATTTTTCCTGTAAAGAAAGCCCTACCCAGTGTTGGATGGAGAATGGTGCAGGACTTACAAGCTGTAAATAAAACTGTTCAAACACGTGTACCACTTGTGCCAGATCCACACACATTGCTTAATAATCTATGACCAAAGATGAAATATTTTACAGTAGTGGATCTAGCAAATGCATTTTTCTCTATACCTGTAGATAAAAAATCACAATACTGGTTTGCATTCATTTTTGAAGGTAAAAGGTATACTTATACCCGCCTTCCTCAAGGCTTTACTGATTCACCAACTATATTTTCCCAGGCCATGACTGCAAACCTTTCTTAGGGCACCGTCTCAAACCCGAGAAGAAACCATCGCCAGGTCTCTGACCGGCCCCAGTGTACTATAGGGAAATGGCTCAAAGATGGACCCCCTGCTTCCTGACTACTCTGCTGTGCGTCATCGTCATCATCTGGATCCTGACTGACTGGCCTCTGGCTCCTCTGGCTCCCCCTGGTGGACATGGACTGAACAAGCGTAACCATCTTGGAGACAACAGCCCCCTGGACCATCCTGAAGACAGCAGCCCCTTGGATTGGTATACCAAGGCTTTCAACTTCTCATCATCTTTTGAACTCAACATGTGGTACAGATATGCACAAACCTTAGCAAAATCTCAGAATCTAACTGACTGCTATGTGTGTACTTGGATGCCAATAGCCACAAGGAACCCTCACATCATACCCAAACCAGTAACAAATGTCAACACTTTGTTCCCACACATTCTCAGATCATCACTTGCAGCTACAGTTTTTAACCAAACACACTGGTCTATGATTTCAGGCCCTAGACCTAATGCTAAGATGTTAAACTTTACCCATCTACTTAAAACGAACCCTATTTATGGCCCAGTACATCTAACTAAGGATGTTCAATTTGACTGTTTTTACAACAATGAAAATTTTCCTAATTCGGCTTCCATCCCTATAGGTAATGTTAATCCAACATACTGCTTTAGTGTTCATAAATCGTGCTTGAAAAATGACTCCCCAAATTTACAGACAGCATGTTTATTCCACCTTATCAGCAGCCCCACCAATTGGACATGAGGAAACACAAATTTAGTTTCTTCACAGATACTATGTCTATATGATGCCTGTACAGAAAATCTAACTGAAGTTGTAAAAGGTTGATGTGAGAAGTGCATTGTTATCTGTTCAAATAATGAAAAACAGTGGGGAATGTTAAGAATGATTTGAACTTTGTACATATTGAATATATTGTTTATAGTGTTCTCATGTATTTGAACATCTCGATCCTGATGCTTGTATAACTATTCTTCGGCAACTGCATTCTTTCACACACACAGACACGACACAACCTTGCACAGATCATTCCTTACTCCTTCTTATCACCCTTAATTACGACTGAGTGTATCTTCGAGACCAGCTCGAACCGGCACAAGAAGAGGATCAGAGCCTGAGTCAAGGACACTCCACTTCTCCCCCCTTTCACTCCCTCTTACATGATACACACACACATGTCTATAAAGAGACAAGACTTTTGTATTAGCTTCAGATCAACACCTCAGACTGCTTGACACTCTGTATTGTTGTTCTCCTTGCTGCAAGTAAAACTTCGCTTGATTGCATCCAGCTGTTCTCTGCATCTTTATTCTGAATTATGTCAGGTGTTGGTAAGAACCATTAAAGGCGCCACTGAGCAATCTTAGGACTGTGAAGGAAAAATCCTGACAAACCTGACTCAAGAAAACTTACTAGAATATCAAAAGACAAAAGCACTTACCCGCAAGATCATCAAAACTAGCAAAAAGATAGCATGGAGAACATACTGTAGCACTATTGTTAAGGACGTGAAACTAGGTGATGTATGGAACATGGTTAAGAAAATGAGCGGTAAGAGGAAATTCACAAAATACCATTTTAGAGGATGGTGAAACTATAGGTATAACTGATAAAGAAAAGGCTTATTAGCTTGGAAAAGTTTTTGCCAACATACATAGTGGAGATCACCTAGATCAGGGGTTTTCAATTAAAAGTCACCGAGGTCCAGTTAATAAAGTTTCCACCGATAAAAAGTCCGAACCGAAGTCCAAACTGTGTCTTATAGCCTTCCCCTATGTCCACATTTTTATGGTTTCAGCAATATTTTTTGTCAATTTTTAATGCAGGATATGTTTTATTGAGTGCACAGCTATCTCTTTTACCATAAATAAAAATAGTCCTAGGCATATTAATTTAAGGCCTTTATTTCAGATTAAAAAAGAAAAACACATTAAGTAAAAAAGTCAACATCTTCAGAAAACAATAAATAAAAGGTGGCTCTTTTTAGGAAAAAACAAGTGCATACAGAGCACTGACTAAATATTTTTCCTCTTCTTTTTTCTTAAATAAGAGAGGTCACAGCCTTAAAAAGAATGAAGACCTACACTTCCAGTAAAAACAATCAACATATTCATAATACAAGAAATGAACTCTGATTAAAAGTGCAATCATTTGTCATTTGTTACTGCTTTTCTGCTGTGTTGTTGCAAAATAATGTAACAAGAAAGTGATAGGAAGATAAATATTTTATTTGTGCATGTTTCAGATTTTGCTCTCTCTCTCTTTGGCTCTCTGTCCTTAACTCTCTCCCTCTGTCTTTCTTTCTCTTTCTCTCACACACAAACAGTGCATTGCATGAACCCACACTCACATAGGCTAATAAATAAATAAACAGAACAGTGTTGATCGAACTTGCAAAATATGAAACATTCGGAGATAAACTAGTGCTAAAAACTGTAGAACTGCAACAATGAAAATAACACGACGTGTGAGGGGGGGGCCCCGCCCCCCTCATATACCACGCTCGACCGCCCCTTCCAGGTCATTCTCGCTTTCTTCCTCAGCGAAATTACGAGAGCTCCCTCAGTGCAGTCGGTTGTCGAGTTGGTTGCTAGCTTAACTGCTACCAGACGTCCCGTCAAGGGAAACGTTGCCTAGCGTGGCACTGACAGACGCTGAACTGTGCTGACGGTAATTCAGTGGGATTGCGACCGCGTTGTGGCGAGCTTTCCAGCAGGTCACCAGGTGCTCACCTACCCGGTGTCCTGTGTTAGCTTCGGGCTACGTTCACTTGAGCTTGGCTAAGCGCTAACATTAGCTTGTTAGCAGCCTTGTACAGAGCACAGCTAACGCGTAGCAGCGAGTTGTCCTCCACACGAAGGCTTATATAGTTAGGCTCACACCGACTATATATCCCAATAAAACTATCTCCCCCAGTGGACATGTCTGCCCCCGTCATAGGAGCCGGACACAAAGAGGGAAAGGGTTCTCCCCGCCGTTGTCCCACGTCATGTGGGGCAACGATTTCGGGCAGAGACCCCCACCCTATGTGCATTGTGTGCATGGGAGCTAAACACGCTCAGGTGTCGCTAGCGGACCCACAGGTCTGTGGTCATTGCTCCACCATGCCGACAAAGATTCTGGAGAGGAGATTGAGAGTGGCGGTGACCGGTCCCGATGGCAAGGATCCATGTCTCGCCCCGCCAGGGCCCGCTCAGGCCCCCGTTTCCCATCAGCCGCTAGCTTCGGGTAGCTGGGTGGACGTGATGGAGCAGGTTGAGCCCATATCCCCGCTGTTAGAAGTGGAAAACATCTTCGAGCAGGAAGGAGACGAGGATGCAGACGGTGACACTGGTTCTGACATCCTCGATATGGATGACATGGAAGAAGGAGAGGAGGATGCCACCTTTCCCACTCATTCCAGACCCCCCAGCTCAACCGAGGCTGCCGCTCCGGTGGATAACAACCTTTATGAGGTTTGCAAACGAGCAGCGGCCAAACTGAACGTCCCCTGGCCGGTGTGTCAGGACACGGAGGGGGAGTCGAGGGACCTTTATGAGGGGAAAAGGCTTCCTCCAACCCGCCCTCCGGCCAAACAGCTACTCTCGGCGGTGCCGGCCTGCATGGCCGAAATGAGACGGTTCTGGTCGAGCCCGTTCAAGAGCAAGGTAACCACACAGGGCTACTCCAAGCTGGAGGTACACGGCATGGCGGAGCTGGGGCTGGCCGAAACCCCGGCGGTAGAGCCTTCAGTGGCCTACCACCTTCACCCGAACCGCCGATCCATCTCAGCAGCGTCACACATCTCCTTGCCCGGTAAGACGGAGCGTACAGCAGCGGGTGTGTATCAGCGTATGTACAAATATGCTGCACAGTCGGTCTGCTCGCTGAACGCTGTCACACTGCTGTCAGCTTATCAAGCGGAGATTTTGGAGGAGATGGGCCGCCAGTTGGATTCGGGAACCCCAAACCCAAAGCTGTTGGACGAAATCTGTGTGGTGAATGACCTCATTCTGCGTTCTTCCCGCGGAGCAGTGCAGGGCTGTGGGCGCGTCATGGGCCTGGCAGTCGCTGGAGAGAGAGCTCTGTGCCTTTCACTGTCTGGGCTGAGTGACACTCAAAAAGCGGAGGTTATGGACGCCACATACGACCCCACCAAGGGTCTTTTCGGTCCAGCTCTGGAGAAAATGAGGGAAACCAGCACACAGAGAAAGCAGGAGGGTGATGCATTTGACCTGTGTTTGCCCCGAAAGCAGACCCCGAGGGTGCAGCCTCGCACCAGTTTCGCTGCCGCAGCAGCGAAGGGGAGACAGGGAGATGTGAGACCCGCTCACAGGCCAGTTGCCGGTCGCGGCGACCAGCAGCCGAGGACGGGGAATAACAAACCCTGGGGCAAACACTCTTACGCCGCGGTGGCGGCGAAACGACGTTCTCCCCAACCCCCGGGGGTGGTGAAGAAGCGGTCTGCCTGATGAGCTGTGCCCCTCATCACCTGTTCCTTCTCCAGGAAAGAGGAGAAGAGAGGAGTTCAGAACAGCGGTTCCGGTTTGGCTTCAGGAGCCAGCGGCCACGGTCTTCTGCCCTCCGCCAGTTCAGGTAGACGGGGAAGAGAGACTGTCATGTTCGCACAACGGTGTGCAGTTCAACAGCCAAGAGCTGTCCCCCCGAGTGTCACCAAGCACTCATTTTCATGTTCCCATGTTGACACAAATAAAGTTTACAGCTGTGCAACCAGGCCAAGAGCCGAGAGCGGGTTGTCCCACACAAAAAGTATCGACTCAAACACCTGGCAGCCCGGGGAGAGAGGTTCATATCTCCTCCCAGCCAAAGGAGGGCGCCATCGCGTTTTTGGAGAGAGGGCCTCTCGCTGGTCAGGCGACGAAATGGCGCGCATGCGCAGTGAATACATGGGTAATGCAGACTGTTTCCCGAGGATACAGGCTTCAGTTTGCTATGAAACCACCGAGATTCAACGGTGTTGTGATGTCAGTAACAGAGGGGGAAGCTGCACAGGTGTTACAGAACGAAATCGATTCTCTTTTACTCAAAAGAGCTATCAGAAAGGTCCCGATAGAGGAGAGTCAACAGGGATTTTACTCCCGTTACTTCTTCATCCCAAAGAAAGGGGGATCACTGCGTCCCATTCTGGATCTGCGTGTGTTAAACAGTTATCTGAGAAAATACACGTTCAGGATGTTAACGATCAAAGTGTTATGCCAATCTATTCGCCCCGGTGACTGGTTTGTCACAATCGATCTAGCCGATGCATATTTTCACATAGAGATTTTCCCTGCACACAGGAAATTTCTCAGGTTTGCTTACCGAGGCATAGCCTACGAGTACCGGGTGCTCCCGTTTGGTCTCTCACTGGCTCCACGAGTTTTCAGCAAGTGTATGGAAGCAGCATTGTCTCCGTTAAGGAGCAGAGGTATCAGAGTTTTTTCGTACACAGACGATTATCTGATATGCTCTCATTCATGGGAGCAGGCGCTAAAGAGATATGGAGACAGTGATGTCTCACCTCAGTGGTCTGGGTTTCAGAATCAACTGGACCAAAAGCCGAGTGATACCCGCTCAATGCATCACCTATCTGGGCCTCAATTTAGACTCCCTCAGATATCGTGCCACGCTATCGGAGGAGAGGCTTCAGTCATTCAATCAATGCCTGGCCCGGTTCCGACCAGGGGCAGCGGTGCAGTTCAGACTGTGTCTACGGCTGCTCGGGCTAATAGCATCGGTCATTTCAGTAGTGAGGCTGGGCCTCCTGCTGATGAGGGACGTGCAGAGATGGGTGGCATCATTAAAACTGTGTCCCCGCCATCATCGTCTCAGTGATTGTCTCTCAAGAGTGCACGGCAGCTCTCATCCAGTGGAGAAATCCAGCGATTTTCTCACAGGGTGTCAGCTTAGGGACAGTAGCGTCACGGGTTGTCATAGCAACAAACGCGTCCATGACAGGCTGGGGAGCGACATTCAAGGGCAGAGCAGTGAATGTCACCTGGTCAGCGGAGCTGGCTCAGGCTCATATAAACTATCTCGAGTTGATGGCAGTGTTTCTGGCCCTAAAACATTTTCTCCCTTATCTGAGAGGGCAGCATGTGTTGGTGAAATCCGACAACTCCATGGTTGTGGCATACGTGAACCATCAAGGAGGCACACGCTCCCTTTGGCTTCACAAGCTGGCTCGGAGATTGATTCTGTGGAGCGCTGGGCTGCCTCCCAATGTGATCGACACTATTCAGTGTGCGAGAGAGCTTCATCCACTCTCTCGTTATACAGTTCTAAGTGGCGAGTGTTTGAGGAGTGGTGTGAGGCCAGAGGCATTGTTTCCTTTCAGTGCTCAGTGAGAGACATTCTCTGTTTTCTCCAAGACCTGTTGGAGAAAGGAAGAGCTTTTCCCACAATCAAGGTTTATCTGGCTGCTATTTCAGCATGCCATATAGGCTTGGGAGATAAGCCGGCGGGCCAGCATCCGTTGGTATGCTGTTTTATGAGTGCGCCGTAAACTGCCAGTTTCCAGGCCTATGGTGCCTTTATGGGACTTGGCGGTTGTATTAGAGGCTCTCTCACAACACCCATTTGAACCTTTGGAGGCAGTGGGGCTAAAGTTTGTATCACTCAAAACTGCTCTCCTCCTCGCTTTGACTACTGCAAAGCGAGTGAGTGATTTACAGGCGTTGTCAACCCGCCCGGCTTGCTTGCAGTTTGCACCAGGCTTGTCTAAAGTCTGTTTACGGCCTAACCCAGCGTTCATACCCAAGGTGGTGGAATCTGCGTATAGATGCCCCACAGTGGAATTGAGGGCTTTTCATCCGCCACCCTTTGGGTCAGCGGAGGAGCGCAGATTGAACACTTTATGCCCTGTGTGTGTATTACGTGTGTATGTGGACAGGACGGCCAGTTTTCGGAGAACCGACCAGCTGTTCGTGTCTCCACGCCCCACAAGGGGGAGCCACTGTCCCGGCAGAGGCTGTCCCATTGGATTGCGGATGCTATAGTGCTAGGTTACAATTGCAGGGGCTTGGAGCCTCCTGCAGGCTTGAAAGCACACTCCACCAGGGGCATGGCTACATCATGGGCTCTGTTAAAGGGAATTAGGGTGGAGGACATTTGTGCGGCGGCGAGTTGGGCTTCACCGCACACTTTTGTGAGATTTTATAGATTGGACGTCTCAGGTCCATCCCTAGCTCACGCAGTGCTGGAGACTGGTGCTTCAGAAACTGGTTGATATCATCCCAGACTGAGCCAGATTGACTTCAGGAGAGTATGCAATCCGGGAGTGGTCCATATCTCCCATAGTGAAACACCGAGCGAAGTTAGAAAAAGAACGTTGGGTTACTTAACATAATCCCTGGTTCTTTGATAACAGAGTGAGGTGTTTCACCAACAATTCCCTCCTTGCATGTATGAGGGAAGAAACCGATAAGAATGACCTGGAAGGGGCGGTCGAGCGTGGTATATGGGGGGGGCCCCCCCCTCACACGTCGACCTGTCTGTCAGAGACAGACGTTGTGTCATTGGAGCTTCCGTAATGATCTCACCTGAAGCGATTCCCATAGTGAAACACCTCACTCTGTTATCAAAGAACCAGGGATTACGTTAAGTAACCCAACGATTTAACTGGGGAGCAGATAAACAGGCACTGCTAGATCTATGAGAACAGCAATAGATTATGGCTGCTACATTTATGGGGCAGCAGCCAAGTCACGCCTGAACGAGGTTGAAAGAATGCAAAGCAAAGCTTTAAGACTTTGTTTTGGTGCAATGAGAACAACTCCAACTAGTTCTGAACAGGTGGAACCAGGTGAATGCCCACTAGAATTCAGAAGGGTCAAACTTTCGCTGATGTATTGGATTAGACTAAGAGGCAGTAGGGATGGAAATGTCAAAAGTGTCGTAAATGATTGCTGGGAGTATAACAGGTTTAGGGGGAAGAGTTTTGGATGGATGATAAAAGATACAATAGAAAACTGTGGCATAAGAGAAATCAGTTTTAACCCATCGTTACCTCTTAGCATCGTTCCACCATGGCTCTTCCCCAAAATTAAAGTTGACTTCAATATCATGAACCTGAGAAAGCTCTGGATTGAAAGGGAAATTGGGCATTGTACAGAACATTACATAAAGAATCATTTCTTCAGTTATCTAAAAATCTATACTGACAGCTCAAAAGATCAGAATGTCACGTTGGCACGTTGGTCCACATACCATATTTCCAAACCCACCTATGCAACAGAATAACGGACAAACTGTCAGTTTACTCAGCAGACATGGTGGCAGTCATATTCACACTCCAGTGGGTAGAAGAGCTGAGACCAGATAGGGTGGTGATATGTGTAGATTCTGCAGCCGTGCTCTTAAGCTTACAAAATATGAAATCACAGAGAGAGGATCTGATGTATGAAATTCTGCAAAACTTGTTCAGGATCCAAAAAGTGGGTATTGATATCACATTTGGAAAAGGTGAAGGTGAAGGTGAAGGAAAAGCAAAGGTAGAAGTTACTACAGGATACAGACCACAGTCAGAGCACAGGGTGTCAGGGGAAAAAGCAGAAGAGAGGAAGTAGTTATATCCAGACTGAGTGTCAGGATCTGACTTGTTTTGTTATTTTCTATTTTGTTCCCCTCTTAGACCTCCTGGTGTTCCCTGTTTTACTGTCTTGCCCCTGTTTTTGATCCTACTTAAGTTAGCTGTTTTGGTGTCCTGTTTCCCTTGTCTCTCGCTTCCTGTTTTATTCTGAAATCCCTTTGTTCCTCGTGGTGTTTTCCTGCCCTCCCTTCTGTGTGTCTCTAATGATGATTATTCCCTCCACCTGTGTGATTGTTTCACCTGTGCTTGGTGTTCCCCTGTTGTATTTAGTCTCTGCTTTCCCTGTGCTCTTTTTTGGGTCATTCGTCTTCCTCCACACCATGTCTCCAGTGCTCCCTCATGTTCTCTCTACAGTTTTTTAGGTAGTTTCTGTTTTTGGGCTTGGCTTTTTTGTTGAACTGTTTGGAGTTTTGATTTTGGACTTGTTTTTTCCTGGACTTTGATTCTTTTGAGTAAAATAAAGCTTTTTGGTTATTTTCTGCAATTGGGTCCTGCATCTTTGTTTTTTGTTAGTTTCTGTTGGATTGATTCCCTGACACTGAGGTTTGACCACACAGGTTTGAACAAGGCACTATTTTTAATGGGAAAAAGTGGTCTCACAAGATTGCACATGCTGCCACGATGTTGAAAATGTCGAACACATTTTAATGCACTGTTGTAGTTCTGACGAAGAAAGGGCCAGGTTACAAGACAGGTTAAGAGAGGCAGCAAAGGAATGGAGATTGTCAGGAATACTAGAAACTAAGGGAGAAAAGGTGAGGGAGATTCAGAGAGGGATGATAACTTTCCTACAATATACTGGTTTATTTCACAGAATATAGCTGCTCTATGTGTTGTATGTATTTATTTACTGTTTTTTTGTACCATAAAAATAGACTGTAAATGTTTACTTTTTGTATACTCCCTCTGTTTCTATTCTTAATAAAAATAAAAAAAGTATATGGAAACTTATGAAGGAGAAAGGATGAGTATTGTGAGACTGTGAAGACATGGATATCATACTGTGTCAAAGTTTTTGGCGGGTATAAAGATATATATATGCTTCATAGTCAGGGCTATAAAAATAACCTTCAGATCATTTCTTTTTCAATCATTTTTAAATTGGTGGGCAGATGAACCATTGTTATAATTTATAAAGCACTTAATTTAAAGCATTTATTTATTCCATAACCGCCCACAATGTTGCTGAATATTAAACATACAGTTGTGGTCCTTGTTTCCTATTTTAATATTATATATTAACCACCACATTTCCATTTCTCTTAATTTGTTAATTAAATCATGTACATAATAAGACAGAACAACGGGGTCTCTAATAACATTTATTAAAAAATAATTATAGGACAAATAATGCATTTTACAATACTTAAAAATGTAAACGTTCACAATGATATATGCTAATGAAACGGAGAAGAGTGCTTCTGAAACATTCTGGTGTATTATCAGACCTCAGATTTTCAGTGCCTGTCAAAGATGTCAACATTTAGAGATGCTCTCACCCATGGACGAAATTTTGTTTCAAAAGGTGGGGGGTACACATGTGGCTTGAGCATTGATGTGAGTGTGTGTGTGTGGATGTGGGTGTGTGTGTGTGTGTGTGTGTGTGTGTGTGGGTGTGTGAGTAAGTACAGTGATCAGAGAGAGACTGTGTGTCCTGCTGAAAGCAGGGGTGAACCTAACCTTTCTGGGTGGGGGGCCCAGCCCCTGACTAAAGACTAAATAAATGTTTTGTTGGGTTGAATACCGGCCTACTGCGACACACCTGGTGGAGGTTTGATGGATTTTTGGCAGTGCCCTGAAATGCTCCTGTGGCTGATATCCTGTGTCAGCTCCACTGATCGATTAGTGAAGTGAAGATGTTCCTGACACAAGAGCAGCTGTTAGATCCTTCAGAGTCACAGAGGAACCAAGATCATCGTGGAATCCATTCCAAAACCCAAACCCAGGATACACAGGCTCAGTGAATGTGGTGTTGAAGGTGTGGATGTGGATCAGTTTGTCATCGTCGACTTCATAGAAGGACAGAGTGCCAGCAGGACAGTCCACATACACTGCTACATGGTGAGTTTTAGGAGAGATATTGATTAAATGACTTTCATTGTGCCAGAAATAGTAACCATACTCTTCAGAGCACTCCAGAAACCAGAACTGATATTTTTCTCCAAAAGCACAGTCCTGTCTGTCTCCTCTTCTTCTGTAATTCATGATTGTGTTAACATCTCCGCTCCACTCGAACTCCCAGTAACGGCGACCAGTCAGCTCGTCTGTACACAGCAGCCGAGGCCACTCGTCTCCGAATCTGTCTGGATGATCAGGATACGGCTGATCCTCTTCTACATGTGTCACAGTCCTGCTGCCACACAGTTTGAGGTTTCTGCTCACTGTGTTCATGTCGACTGTGAGCTCACAGGAATCTAAAAAAGAAAAGATTACAGGAACATTTCTCAGTTGGTCATCTGTCCATTGATTGGAAATGTGATGATATGTTTTTGTATTTTAAGATCAGATCTGTAACTTTCTTACACTTTCTCAGACCTGGTCTCAACCATTTGGCTCCAGCAGGCTCCACCCTGTTTTAATCATGGAAACAATTAAACTGATGCATAAAAAGGTCAAAGTTTAAACCATAGCTGCAGTGCTCTATAGACGCTTTACTGCACTGATTGATTGTTCTGTATTTATGTGTCATGTTCACACAAAGTGCCCGACCCTCATGGGTTTATAAGACACCAAAAACAAAGTCTCACTGGTTCAACAGTTCATATCAGACTAAAATAAAGCTGCATTTCCTCTTTATAATTCAGTCTTAAACATTGTGTTCTGCCTTTCCTCCCATCAGGCTCTGCAGGTAAAATCTGACACAAAAAAGTTTCTTCCCTGAGGCACAACTCAAGCTTTTCATAACCATCCAACCAGAAGTGATCAGCATCAGCAGAAGACATTTATGATTCTGGACCATAACTGTTCTTCAGGAGACAGGAAGTTCATCATTTTGGTTCACACCAAATATCAACAGACCACTCTTCTTTGCCCTTGATGAACAATTTGCTCCTAATCTCCTGAATATCACAGAGTGACCTATTTTGAAAAGTATATGTCGATCACTGGAGTAAAATACAGATTTCAACTCATTCGCCCAGAGATTTGTGGACAGGTTCACCTTCAGTGCTTTGATTAGCTGGACATTTCCTCCTATTTTGAGTTAAAGTGTAAAACTCGGCTCATCAAAAGGAACCTTTTTCTTATCAGAGGTGACAGTGATGATAATAAGGTTATTTTCATTGGTAAAGATCTGTCCAAAACTGGATCACCTTAATATCAACAGGAAGTTACTCTTCACTCTTCAGATGACCTCCTCTGTACCTCTTGTATACTCATCCAGTGATGATGCCCCTTTAATTAGATTGTTCACACTTGTATCTGCCCAGGGTCCAAACTGATCCATGCCAAGCATCAAACGTTGTTAGATATGTGCTTGTCAAGTAAAGTCAGGGGCCTTTTGGACACTTGGCAGGCTGAGTGTTTAGAAACAGAAATGTAAAAATGTTCACCTGTCAGAGCTTCTAGAGAGCACTCTGACACACACCCACACACAGCAACACTCACTCAGGAACTCCAGACATTTCTGAAGCTTTGAGGAAATGTTAACAGCCCTTCTTTCACAGTGAGGATCTTCATTTGTGGTTACAGTAGATACTCGACGTACCTGAGAGACTCCAGTGGATTCTTTAGTTCAGCAGACAGCAGCCTCACACCCCTGTCTCCTGGATGATTGTAGCTCAGGTCCAGCTCTTTCAGCTGGGATGGGTGACATTTCAGGGCCGAGGCCAGAGAAGCACAGCCATCTTCTGTAATAAGACAGCCTGAGAGCCTGCAGACACACAAAGGACACACGAGGGTTAAACAATATTGGTCAATAACAAACAAACAAACAAGCAAACAAACAAACAAACAAACTTACAAGCCTCAGAAAACCTGGTGTCTCTGTGTTGGTTGCCCTTTATAAAAATATATCAATCATTTATTTATCTATCATGACATTTATGCAGATGACTAGAAGCTGACACTGTAAACTTTGTAGAAAAAGAGAATAATAAGCTCTTGAAATATATTTCTGTCATCTTACAAACTGGTTGTTTTCTGCATATCAGAGCAGGTTGAGGGTGTAAAATGCTGAGTCATGACCTGACATGATCACAGTGCACCCATCACCATCAGTCTCTGCATGTGGCCTGGTAATTGAACATTTGCCCACAGTGATTGTGTATTTCATACAGCTGTCATCCCCTCTTAATCTTGACCACCAGTAACCTAGAGGCAGGTCAGATGTTTATGAATTCTATGATTTTCTCTCACTTCTCATATTGTTTGACAGTTTGGGCTCAGGCCTCGTCTTCTGTTTTCAAAAACTTCTCCTCACTGAACAATCAGGCCATGATCATACAAGACAAAAAAAATCAGCCGGCATCACTGCCATGTCTTAAAAATACAATCTGATGAGCTTTAAAAGCTTCATGTATTTATGTTTTCTCAAATTAGTATTCAAATGTATTAATGATCTCTCCCCAGAACCTCTCACTGAAAATCTCCATTGTCCACGTGCACGTTATTGTGTCTCTACACAAACTGCTCACAAATATCTGGACATCAGTGAAGAGCTTCTTGATTTCTATGAAGAGAAACTGTTCAAACATCTTTTTCAGAGGCTCTCTGAGTTAGTCTGACATGAAAAGACAAGTGAGAGAAAGATTCTGAATGATTCTGAACAAACTGGACCAGGATCTGACCTGAGAGTTTCCACTTTACAGTTTGGACTCTTCAGTCCAGCAGACAGGACCTCCACTCCTGAATCCTTCAGGTCGTTGTTGTTCAGGTCCAACTCTCTGATGAAACAGGACTGGGAGCTCAGAGCTGAAGACAGATCTTCACAGCTTCTCTCTGTGAGGAAACAGCCACTCAGTCTGTAAAAATAAGAGCAGAAGAAAATATAGATGTTGAGGGAGAGCCTGCTCAGACTTGATGATCTTGGGTGGTCCTGATCAAAGATGAAGGTGAGAGCACCACGAGGCAGAGCTGAGGATAAAGGAGCAGAGCAGATAAACAGGAGCAGAGCTCCACTATTTTTCTTCACCCCAACGTTCATGAAGAGAAAGAGTGAGTTTGTGTAAATATACTTCTGTTATTGTCTGATTGGTTAAACTGCCCCGTGCACTGAATTTATCATCATGTTATGAGGCATGAAGACATGGTCAGGATGACCAGCAGCTGAGTGATGCTGTCATGGAGATATGGACCAACATCTCTGATGATGTTTCAGCTCCTTGTTGAATCACCAAGAATTAAGGAGCTCTGAAGGTGAAGGGGGTCCAACCTGGGACCACCACGGTGTGCCTAATAAAGTGTCCTCTGAGTGTTTCTTGTGATTCCTGATGTATATTCATGTTTTGTACATTTGCTGTATGTTCTTTGTGTCAGAAGCTCACAAACACTTCTGCCTCCATGTTAAACATCAACAAAGCGTGTGCAGCGACTTCAAAACCAAACAGCTGAGAGGCTGAGGGAGGACGAGGAAGTTGTCTGACACGCTGGAGCAAAAATCAACCTTCATATTGATCCTTTTATTAAAGAATGATGAATTAACTCATAAAAACCAGCACTGACTTGCATAGTAATTACATTAAAGCCTTGAGAAAAACCGTGTAAATTCAGACTGAATATTTTCCAGAATAAGTCGGACATGTTCTTATACTCCCAAACCAAATTAAGGAAGGAGACAATAAGGCCCTTGGAGTTGGATATCTGGTAGAGGAGGTCAAGCTTTATGTGATGACCTCCATCAACTTTTCAAAAAGGAAAAAGAAGATGAGAGGGGAAAAAAACATTTCAGCGAAGGAAAAAACTTCAAATCCCCTCCACTAGAGGGGAGCTGTTAAGTCAGGTAGCCAGCATCTATGATCCCATCGGTCTTGTCACACCTGTGAAACAGAAAGGGGCCATACTTGTAAGAAAAGCATTTCAGGAGGCAGGAGGTGGAGGTCTGACTCATGAAACTTGGGACAGGCCATTGTCACCAGGCCTCAGAGAGGAAGCAATCAAGCTGTTTGCAGAGTATGTGCAGCTAAACCAAATCACCTTTCAAAGAAGCCTCACTCCAATCAAGGGGACTGGGAAACCTTGGGGGATAACTTTCTCAGAAGGAAGTGACAAAAGCTCTGGTGCCGTGGTGTACTTCAGGTGGGAGGCAGAAAACAGTGTCCAGATCAGATTGGTCAAATCCAAGGCAAACTCACACCACTCAATCAAAAAGGAGAAACTGTCAAGGGAGAAATCTGTGCAGTCTTTGCAGCTCAGAATGGAGGTAGAGCAGTAGTTACATCTACTAGACAGTCAAACAGCGCTGGGAACAATTCAGCGTGACAGTTATGGGTATCAAACCTTTTTCGCAAACAGAGTAGGTGAAATTCAAAAGTCTGGATCTGTTGAAGATTGGTGGTGGATACCAGGGGAGTCTTAAAGAGGAGTCTGAATGGCAAAATGGACCTTCATTCCTCAAAAGGCCCACGAAGGAGTGGCTAATAAAGTCAGCAAAAGAAGTTGCAACCAGTGCTAAGGAGGGCATTGAGAGACTTCAGACTGACCAGAGCTCAAGCAAAAATGGAGCTCAGTAATGCACCACAAAGCTCTGCTTGTGAGCCCACAGCCCCTTCAACACCTCCTGAAAGAACAGGAGAAGCTCCAATCCAAAGAGATCCAGCTGGTTCGGTGGTAGGAAAACTTCTTGATGTAGGAAAGTTCAGCAGTCTAACTAAGCTCATTAGAGTCCTTGCCTGGGTATGGAGAGCTGCAAAAGAGTGGAAGAGGAAGCTGCAGCTTTCAACTCTTCACAAAGCAAAGTGGGAGGCTGTTCCTTCAAAAGAAGAAGCAAAAGTAAAGGCAAGTAAAGCTGTTCTCTCTGTCGAAGAATACGATGATGAGACCTTTTCCTGGCTGTCCAAGAAGGAGTTACATTTAATGACACTACACTCAGCAGACTGGCTGTATACAGGGAGCAGAAATCAGGCTCTTGGTCTGTGGAGGAAGGATACAGTTCTTCAACCAAGACGAGGTTGCAGTGCCAATTCTACCATATGAGGCATGGATATCCACTCTCGTCGCTCAAAAGTCTCATAAAGCAAATCATGAGGAAATAGCAGGAACACTCTTAAGGATGAGAAGGAAAGAGGGGTGTGGGGGTGTGTGTTAGACGGTGCCCACACAGCTCCTGCACAATTTTATTTTTTTTAAGCTTCTGCAAACCCTTACATCCGTAATTTTTGCTTCTCAACCTCAAACAAGCTTTATAGTCTACTATCATGCCAAAAGCCGGCCAGAAGACAAAGGATTTGTCGTCTTTTTTGACGGCTGACACTTGGGCTAAATTAGCGGCTAGCCAATCCGACGAGCACCTCTCCCCTTCTTCAGTAGCAGCTTCAGCCGCTACCGACTTTCAGGCAGCAATCAAGAAGCTAAGAAGTGAAAACCTCGAGTCTCTTGCCAATTTTCAAAGAGAATGTGGGGCAGCTATCTCAGCTCTGCAACAAGTGGTTGATGAGCGCAGGACAAAGATTGGGGACATAGAGGAATCCCTCACCGACACTAGTGACAGGCTCTCGGAGCTGGACGGGACGGTGGCGCGGCTAACCAAAGAAAATGAGGCCATGAAGAAACAACTGGATTACCTGAGGAATTACACATGAAGGGAGAATATCTGTATAATCGGACTGCCTGAGTCCACAGAGATGCCCGACCCCGCTAACTTCATCTGCAACCTCCTTCGTGAAGTTTTTGGTCCAACTGCTTTTGAGATGCCGTCATCATTGACTGCGTCCACTGCACCGCCGCGCCCAGAGCTTCAGCAGGGGACAGGCCGAGGCCTCTTCTGGTATGAATGCACAGCTACAGGGTTCGTGAACTGGTTCTGCGCCTCACCAGCTGTCATGATGGCCCTATCTTGTTTAAAGGCAAGTGGATCTACTTTTTCCCGGACGTCAGCCCCGAGGTGGCCCGACTTTGTTCCTCCTTTAACACGGTGAAACACATGCTCCTTCAGGCTAACATCTCTTTCCGTCTCTATCACCCTGCTCGTCTGGTGTTCATGTGAAATGATGATCGGGTGAGTTTTACTAGTCCATCTGAAGCTCTCGACTTCATCAACAAACACCTGCCGACTCTGTCGACCACAGGGGGCCCCGCCGTTGCCGTGGATAAGTGACTGTCCAGGGCGGTGAGTGACTGCCGATTTATTTACGGGCCAAAGTCATTCTGTGCTCCCTGACTGCTAGGGGTTATACCCATGCTCTTGATAACTTCATATGCACTGCCTTCACAGTAATCTGCTCTGAATTCACTCCGGTTTCTGTTGTTTTTGGACTCTTATAGTGCGCCATTGAAAACATGTCCACTTCATGCCACCGCTCATATAACGGTTCCCGTGGGTAAAGTTTACTTTAATTTTAATACCTGACGTGATGTTGTCGTCCTCTGCCTCTCCTATCTGGTCGGGCAGGTGGATTTATTGTTATTATTATTATTATTATTATTGTTCTCTTTCTCTAGTTATTGCTTTAGATGGATATGGACCTCACTGTAAAGACTTTAAATTCTTTTTTACTTTGTGCTAACTCTTAATGCAGATCTACTTGTGAGGTTGTTTTGACTTCTATTTGGACTTCAGGAAGGGAAACTCCTAAGATCCAACTCAATAGGATTAATGCACTATCATAGAGTTATTGTGAACAGTTATTTACAACTTTATAAGTATGATACATACTTTCTACTACATCTAACCACTTATTACTCTCATGTTTGATAGGATTTACTAGATATGTGACTGTAGTTATTTAATCAAGGGCTTTCCTCATTCCCTGTTCTTCTTTTCCCTCTTCCAGTTTATAAGTATGTTGTTCCCAGTTCACTTAGTTATCATAAAGGCTTTGATAACTGGTAGTTCTATTTCATCCCTGCTGACCGCCAGAGGGCGGTGCTGAAAGCACTGAATGTTCCCTTCGCGCATGCGCAGTCCGAGTATGCATACCAACAATGTCACCTGTGACCCCTGGATGACCTCAGAAAGGTAATAAGTTCCGGTGTCACCAGAGGTTCGTTTCCTATTTTCTTCTCGCGTGCTGGTCGCATACCACTGGACACAGCAACACTGAGAAAAAGGAATTGCCTATACGGATTCATAAACCGTCGCTGGGGGCCTTGGGACCGTGTTGGTCGGAGCAGCGAAGACTCGCCCTCCAAAGGCTGCGACGGCGGTCCATTTCTTCTATTTTGTTTGGAGGTTTGTTAACGCCGCTGAGGCGTCTCTCTTTGTTTGAGGCCTGTGTGGTCTAAAGGCTCTCTGACCTCGCCCAACATAAGGTAAGGTTATTGAAGCAGCTTTAATCATTGATTAAGTGAATAGCATGTTTAATGCCAGTGTGTTTAAGTTGTGATTTTGTCGGTGTAGACAGCGTTCGCACTCTCTTCCCCCGAGAATCACTAGGATACCTCAGTTTGTTTGTACGGTGACGGCAGCGTTTCGTCCCGCTCCCTTTCCTTTCTTTGACTGTTTGTGCTCTGTCCTGCCTTTTAAGCCCTGCGGGGTGGCGGACGCGTGCTCTCTCCGTTCGCTAGCTCCGTTGTTAGCCCGGTTAGCCTAGCGTTAGCGCCTGGGCTGTGGAGACTCGCCTCTCATTGTGTACAATTCCCCGCAGCTGGGTTAGACGGCGTTCGCGCCCTCTTCCCCCGTCTTATTATTACTGGTTGATACTTTTGTATTCTATATCGCAGCCTTTGCTGGTGACGGCAGCGTTCGCGTCCCCTCTCCCAGCTTACGGTTCTGCAGTTTATTAAAACATAGAAACAATTATTACAATAATAACATTAGAAGTATCCACGCATCTGTAGTGTGGTGGATAAGTTATTCGCCCGTGACACGGGGGACCCGGGTTCGCATCCCCTCCAGGGAGGTCCATTGGTGCTGTGTGACTTGCATCTGCTGTTTAGGCGGTGTCCGCGCCCCCTTCCCTCAGCTTATTGCGGTCGGGAGCTATTAAGCCACTTACAATGGAAGGCTCCCACTGTTGTGTTGCCTGTGGTGCTCCCCTTCAAGCTGGTGATGGCCATGACCTCTGCCCAAGGTGCCTCGGTCCTGACCACCTTAGATAGGGTTTATCTGATGAGCCATGTATGAACTGCAGCTACATGCCTCAGGCCCTGAGGGTCGCTAGACTGGAGCAGGTGTCCCCTGTTGGCGAGGATAACCCCTCCCCCCAAGGACAACTGCCGTCTTTCCAACCAAGACGCTCGAAGCGCAGCAGTGTGTCTGCTACTTCGTCTGGCCCCTCCAAGAAGAAGGCCAAAGCTGAACGGCGGCTTGCCTCAGAGGTGGATCAATTATATGCAGAGTTGGCTGAGATGAGGTCCCTCCTGCAAGAACGTGAGCCTGCCACTCCGACAGAAGGAGCAGGGCCGTCCACCCCGCTTATGCCAGTGCTTGCCCCAGAGGACGATGTTATTTCTCTGGCGGCTTCAGCCTCTCACTTCCAGGATGATGAAGTTGGCCAGGCCTCCATGATTTCAGAACAGGGGTCCCCATCCTCGGCTCGGAGCTCGTCAAGTGGGACAATGGATAGCTCAATGCAGACTATCATGCGCACAGCTTTGGGACGTCTGCACCTGGATTTGCCACAGCAGACTCACTCTGCTCCTGAGAGTGCCTTCTTCCGACGCAGGCGGCCCTCCTCTGCTTTCTCTATTCCCCCTTCAGGGGACTATCTGAGAGAACTACATGCTTGCTGGAGAGATACTGGGGCTCTCTCCCGGCTTTCAGCGGATGGCCGGACTCTGGCGGCCATGCATAATGCAGCTGGAGCCGGCCTGGAGCGGATGCCTGATGTGGAGCCAGCCATAGCATCTCTCATTGTGTCCCCGGAGGAGTCTCTCCGGCCAGCTGTGAGATGCCCACGACCACAATGTCGAGTAACAGATGATCTTCTCACAAGAACCTATAATGCTGGTGCACGGGCTGGGCGTATCGGAAACTCCTTAGCCCATCTTATGTTCGCACTCTCGGCTACTTTGCAGGATAGCAGCGTAGACCCTTCTGCTGTGAGCTTTAGTGATGCAGCTTTACATGCTTTTGCGCTCATGTCAAGAGAGCTTGGGCCATGATGTCATTGCTAGTTCAGACACGCCGCCAAGTGTGGCTGGCACAGTCCCCCCTGACAGAGGCATCCAGGAGGACACTCCGAAGCGTTCCTGTGGAACCAGGAGAGCTTTTCGGTTCAGCTGCAGTGGATGCACTGGAGAGAACCGTGAGGGCTCGTGAAACCAGGCAGCAGCTTTCAGGCCTTAGTAGGAGCATGGCACCCCCGAGTAGACCTAGGGGCCCCTCTGCTGTTCCTCGGCCTCCACCACATGTTCATCCCATGGGGAGTTATGGTCCCCGGCAACCCTCACATAGATCAGCCAGGGACTTTCGCGCCCCCCCCCCCCCCGCTTGCCACCCACTCAACCCCAAGCTGCGGGTCCTTCCCACCGTCCCTCCGGGGCCCCTAGGGGCCGGAGGGCCAGAGACTGAGGCCTGGGGGCCGGTCGTCGGTTACTTTTCCCACCAGCAGCTCAGTTACTGGGCTGCTATTGCTTCGGACCCCTGGGTGGTCTCAACCTTGACCCATGGGTACAAGTTCCAGTTCCGACGCCGGCCCCCTGTCTCCAGCCGGGTCAAAGCAAATGTCATCAGCGACCCGGCAAAGGCCTTGGCCCTGGACCAGGAGCTGTCTGCCCTCCTGGCAAAGAAGGCGATCGAGGCTGTAGATCCTCTAGTTCACCCAAGAGGCTTCTATTCAATATATTTCCTCGTGCCGAAGAAGACTGGTGGATATCGCCCAATACTGGACCTGAGGGGACTCAATCAATATTTGAAGGTATTACCATTCCACATGCTGACTACGGCAGATGTCCTAAGAACTGTCGCCCAGGGGGAATGGTTCACGTCTGTCGATCTGGCAGATGCCTACTTCCACATTCCCATAGCACCTCAACACAGGAGGTTTCTTCGTTTTGCTTACAAAGGCCACCACTGGCAGTTCCGAGTTCTCCCTTTCGGGCTCTCCCTCTCCCCGAGGGTCTTCTCTCGGTGCGTAAAAGCGGCTCTTGCACCCCTACAGTCAGGCGGCATGAAAGTGTTGCCGTATCTAGACGACTGGCTACTCTGTGCACCATCACAAGCCCAGGTGGCCCAGGATACCACCAGGCTCCTTGTCCATGTGGCCCGATTGGGCCTCAGGGCCAATTTCCAGAAGTCTTGTCTGGACCCCACCCAAAGGACGACCTTTATTGGGGTGACCTTGGACATCTCAGCCGTGAGGGCTCAGCCATCCTCTCACCGGGTGGACGATGTTCTTCGTCTCCTCGCACTCTTCCAGGGGAGCAGACTATTACCATATGTCACTTTCCTGCGGCTTTTGGGCAAACTGACATCCATGACGGCTGTGGTCCCGCTGGGTCTGCTGTCGTTGCGCCCCCTGCAGAGGTGGCTGAACAGCTTCCATTTGGACGCCAAGTGGCATCGACACCGGAAGCTAAGAGTGTCACGGCAGTGTCTCCTTGCCTTGGCCCCCTGGAGAGACAAGGCCTTCCTGTCAAGAGGCGTTCCATTGGGTGTGGCCCCAGCCCGCCGCGAAACTGTCACTACAGATGCCAGCCTCTTAGGGTGGGGGGCTGTCTGGCAACACAGGACAGTTCGGGGACTGTGGTCTGTGCAAGACGGCACCGATCACATCAATGTGTTGGAACTCCGGGCAGTGCACCTGGCTCTCCAGCATTTTTTACCACACCTCAGGGGACGGCATGTGCTGGTACAGTCAGACAACACCTCGACTGTTTTCCACATCAACCACCAGGGAGGCACCAAGTCAGCACGGCTCCTAGAGGTGTCTCAGCGCCTTCTCAGGTGGGCTGCCCCCCGTCTAGCCAGTCTGCGGGCCATGTATCTGTCAGGGACTCTGAACCATCTCGCGGACTCCCTCTCCCGTCAGAATCCTCCACCAGGGGAGTGGCGCCTCCACCCAGAGGTGGTGCACACAATTTGGGGTCTTTTCGGCAGGGCGGGGGTCGATCTCTTTGCCTCAGAGGAATCGACCCACTGTCCCCTTTGGTTTTCCCTGAGGGAAACACCAGCCCTCTCGGCCAAGATGCACTGGCGCACCCTTGGCCAGAGGGTCTCCTTTATGCCTTTCCACCGCTTCCTCTGATTTGGCCAACACTTCAGAGAGTCCTTAAGGGTGCCCCAGGCTGTTGCTGGTGGCCCCCTTCTGGCCGGCTCGAACATGGTTCCCCCTACTGCGCAAGCTCAGTTGCAGCGAACTGTGGTGTCTCCCCAACAGGAAAGATCTGTTATCCCAACAAAGCGGTCAGGTTTGGCATCCCAATCCTCACCGCCTCCGCTTATATGTTTGGCTCCTGAAAGGTCCGACCCGCTGCTGAGCAGCTGTGTGGAACCTGTCAGGCGGACCATTCTGAATGCCAGGGCGCCATCCACTCGGCTACAATACGACAATAGGTGGAGATTGTTTGTAAAGTGGTGCGGCAACCGCGGGGAGGACCCAGTGCTATGCCCAGTTCCCACGGTTCTAGAGTTTCTGCAGTCACTCTTGGATGAAGGTCGAACTCCATCCACTCTAAAGGTGTATGTGGCAGCAATATCAGCCCGACATGTTAGAGTCGACAAAGGCACAGTGGGGAGCCACAATCTGGTGTCTTTATTTCTTAAGGGGGCTCTGAGACTTCACCCCCCTAGAGCTCCACGTGCCCCAGCATGGGACCTACACTTGGTGTTGGATGGCTTGTGTCAGCCTCCCTTTGAGCCTCTGGACAGAGCGGAGCCACAGTGGATATCGCGTAAGACTGCGTTCTTGCTGGCCAGTACCTCGGCAAAACGTGTCAGTGAGCTGCACGCATTGTCGATCAGCCCATCATGCCTGAAGTGGCACCCTGATGGTATGGGCGTCACGTTGTGGCCAAATGTTGCTTTTATTCCGAAAGTGCTGTCAAATTCACATTTTAATCAGCCTATAAGGCTTGCACGATATGAACCTCCATCAGGTGATGGTGGACACAGACCAGAACTCTTGTGCCCAGTGAGGGCTCTGAGATGTTATATTGCTGCTACTGCAGGCATTCGTAGGTGTGATCAGCTTTTTGTTTGTTATGGAGGCCCAAACAAGGGCTCTGCTCTCTCCAAGCAGCGCCTGTCCCACTGGATCTTGGATGTCATTCGGCACTCTTATCAGGCGTCAGACCGCCCCCTACCAACAGGTGTGCGCTCTCACTCTACCAGGAGTGTGTCTACATCTTGGGCTGCCCTGAAGGGAGTCCCCCTGGAGGAAATATGTGCTGCTGCCTCTTGGACATCGCCTGGCACATTTTCCAGATTCTATAATGTGAATGTCGCCACTCCCCATCCACTTGGTGTGGTCCTTCAGTCTTCAGAGGCTTCTCATTGAGGTTGGTAGCTAGGATTCCTCGTGACTAAGCTGGGATAAGTCATTCAGTGCTTTCAGCACCGCCCTCTGGCGGTCAGCAGGGATGAAATAGAACGAGAGTTACGAATGTAACTATGGTTCTATGAATCCCGAATGACCGCCAGAGCGTTCTGTCTCTCAGAATCCTCGTGGTCACGCGAGAAGATTCTGTAGGAAACGAACCTCTGGTGACACCGGAACTTATTACCTTTCTCGGGTCATCCAGGGGTCACAGGTGACATTGTTGGTATGCATACTCGGACTGCGCATGCGCGAAGGGAACATTCAGTGCTTTCAGCACCGCCCTCTGGCGGTCATTCGGGATTCATAGAACCGTAGTTACATTCGTAACTCTCGACATATTAAGGGTTTTATTTGGTTTGGTTTTATTTTTGAACCTCTTCCCTTCTTTTTATGTAAATGTATATGTTGTTATTAATATACTTACATAGGTTTACTTAACTTTATTATGTCATTTTTTTTGTTATGTTTGCATTTTTGTTGTTACTGTTATGCAGGATGCTGCTGCACACGTATCCTTAATGCATAGGCATACAGTTAAAAGTGTCTTAGGGTAGGATGCCCTCTCCTCTCTGCAGGAGGTGAACGGCCTTCAGAGTTTTTTTTTCTTTCTTTTCTTTTCTCTTTTCCATCTTGCTTCCCAGTTCATTTTCAATTTGTTTATTCATTACATTTTTTTCCCTTTTCTTCGTATGTGTGTGTGTGCATGTATGTGTGTTTTTGTTTACCCCCCCACTTGTTCCTGCTCCAGTCGCCTTTTAGCTCTACCTTGATGTAAGGTAATTATATCAGCAAACACTTTGTACACAAATTTTATCAGCTGGAATGTTAACGGTCTAAACAACCCTGTGAAGAAAAGCGAATACTTGACCATCTGCAGCACCTAAAAGGTGGCATTGTCTTCTTGCAGGAGACTCATCTTCGTACATTAGACCACTTTAGGATTAGGAGGGGATGGGTGGGGCAGCTGTTTCACTCAAACTTTCATTTTAAAAGTAGAGGTACTGCAATCCTCGTCCATAAAGATGTTCCCTTTGTTGTTTCTAAGTCAATTTCAGACCCCAATTGCCGCTATACCATGGTCTTCAATACACTTTATAATACTGCTCTTGTGTTACCAACATTTATGCTCCCAACCGGGATGATGTAAATTTTTTACTCACCTTTTTAACTCCTACCAGATTTGGATACTCATCTGATTCTTGGTGGAGGCTTTAATTTGGTGTTAGACCCTAAACTTGATCGTTCCTCTAATAAACCTCATTCCACCTCTAAATCGCCTGAAATAGTTAAATCATTTCTTCATACTTATAACTTTGTAGACCCCTGGCGTTTTAAATAGCCATCTTCAAGATCTTACTCTTTCTTCTCTTCAGTACATAATACTTTCTCTCGAATTGACCATTTCTTTATTGATGCCTTCTTACTTAGTTTAGCGAAAGCTTGTGATTATGAAGCCATTGTCATCTCAGACCATGCACCTCTTAAATGTTCACTTGCTTTACAAGATTACACTTCAACCAGATCCTGGCGCTTCAATCCTCTCCTCCTCTCAGATCCTAGCTTTGTGTCTTATGTATCAAACAAAATCAGTTTGTTTCTTGAAACCAATCTTACCACAGACACTTCTTCTTCGATACGCTGTGAAGCTTTTAAAGCCTATCAGCGTGGACATATAATCTCTTCCACATCACATATTAATAAATGTCGCAAAAGCAAAATCTCTGACCTCACCTCCTCTATTCTTCGCCTTGACCAACAGTATGCATTAAACCCGTCAGCAGAACTTCTCAAAGAGAGAACAACCTTGAAGACTGAATTTGACCTTCTAACAACCCAACGTGTAGAGGAATCACTTCTTAAATCTCGGCAACAGTTTTTTGAGGATGGTGATAAACCTACCAGGCTTTTAGCTCATCAACTTCCTCAAAAAGCGGCCTCCCGCGCCATTTCTGCTATTAAAACCTCCCCTGGCCTGATTACATCAGATCTTAGACTTATAAACAATGAGTTCAAAAGTTTCTATTCAGAACTATACACCTCCAATTCTCAACTCAACCCAGGTTTACTGACAGATTTTTTCAATAATTTAAATATTCCTCAACTGAATTCGGGTGATATCACATCGCTTGATGAATCTATAACCCCTGAACTTATAAAAACTTCGATCTTCTCTCTGCAAAGTAGAAAGACTGCGTGACCTGACGGCTTCCCAGCCGAATTCTTTAAAAAGTTCTCAGATAAACTTATAACCTCTCTTACACACAATGTACACAGAATCTTTCCAGGTCAAAGCGCTTCCTCCCACCTTGTATCAAGCCACCATATCTCTCCTGCTAAAAAAGGACAAAGACCCTCACTGTTGCTCCTCATATAGACCAATAAGCTTACTCAATCAGGACTTCAAAATTCTTGCCAAAATCCTCAGTCTACATCTAGAGCTTGTCCTCCCCTCTGTCATCTCTAATGATCAAACTGGCTTTATCCCTAATAGACAGTTATCCTCTAATGTGTGAAGACTACTGAACATCTTATACACTCCCTCTCATAACTCAGGTCATGAAGCGTTCATTTCTCTTGACGCAGAAAAAACTTTCAACCGCGTTCAGTGGGACTACTTATTCTTTACCCTATCTAAGTTTGGCTTTGGCCCCAATTTCATCTCATGGGTCAAGCTTTTATGTGCATCACCCATGGCCTCTATTTTAACTAACCACTTAATGTCTGACCACTTCCGCCTGTATAGAGGCTCTAGACAGGGTGCCCCTTGAGCCCCCCGTTGTTTGCTGTTGCTGTAGAACCTCTCGCTATAGCTCTCAGACAGAATAATAATATAGAGGGGATCACCCGGGGAGATCAAATACATAAAGTTTCTCTCAATGCAGACGACCTCCTTCTTTTCATTTCAAACCCTGTCTCTACTCTTCCTTTTGTCTTTCCTTTACTTAGAACTTTTGGGACCATCTCTGGCTATAAGCTTAATCTAGAGAAAAGTGAGTATTTCCCCTTAACTCTCTCCTCTCCTCCAATAAGTGTACCTTTTAAGATTGCGAAGGACTCTTTTAAAAACCTCAGCACTTGATCATTCTCAAAACTTTTCCAAGCTAATTTTATCCCTCTCCTTGAACGGTGTAAATCAGACTTTGCACGTTGGGCTGTTCTCCTGCTTTCCTTAATGGGTAAACTCAACTCAGTGAAAATGAACACTCTCCCCAAATTTCTTTATCTGTTTCAATGTCTACCCATATTTATTTCTCACTCTTTTTTTTAATACAGTGCAGCGAATAATTACCGGCTTTATTTGGGGAGGGAAATCAGTTAGGATACGCAAAAAATTTCTTAAAAGGCCGAAACGCCTTGAGGGTCTTTCCTCCCCAAATTTTCAATTCTATTACTGGCCGGCTAATTTGAGCAGCATGTCTCTCTGGCTTCTTTCCCCCGGTAGTACAAACTGCCCTGCATGGGTTAATATTGAGGCTTCACTGTGTCGACCCTACTCTCTATCAGCCCTCCTTGGGACATCACTCCCTCTTTCTGTTTCTATTTCTAAATATAATGTGGTTGTGTGGCACTCTTTAAAGATTTTAAAACAATTTAAGTTATTTCATGGCATACATGGCACTTCTCTCTTTTCTCTCATTCTTAACAACCCCTTATTCCCTCCTTCTGTTCACTCCTCTGCATTTAATATCTGGGTTGCCAGGGGCATACAAAGTTTTCAGCACTTGTACATAAATAACATCTTTGCCAGCTTCTCTCAACTCTCAGAGAAATTTAATCTCCCTCGTTGCCATTTCTTTTCCTATCTACAGGTGAGAGACTTTATCAGACAGAGATTTCCCAGTTTCCCATCCTGCCCGCCTGAGACTCACCTTGATCATATTATAGCCCTATGTCTGAATCTCAAAAAAGGAGGATTGCTAAAATATACGAATATAGCATTTCTATGAATTCCCCATCTCTAGATATCATCAAACAGCGCTGGGAAGGGGAGCTTGGTTTTGTCATCAGGGGATGATACTTGGGATACAGCCCTTGATAATGTACACTCCTCATCTATTTGTGCGCGCCACAGTCTGATCCAGTTTAAAGTCCTGCATCGTCGTCATTACTGTAACTCTGCCTTGGCTAAACTGTACCCTAATACAGACCCTAACTGTTACAGATGCAAAATAGTGCCTGCAACCCTTTATCACATGTTTTGGGGATGCTCAGAACTAGATCAGTTTTGGTCCTTCTTTTTAATTTGTTTTCTATAATATTTAAGAAAAACATTCCCCTCTGCCCCCTCACTGCTATTTTTGGCGTACCCCCAGCAAACATATCCACAACTCCCAAACAGAACAAGGCTCTTGCTTTCTCCTCCCTTTTAGCTCGACGCTTGATATTATTGAACTGGAAGAATGTTGCTCCACCCACACTCATCTAATTTGTATAATTACGTCTAATCTTCAATTAGAAAAGATCTGATAGTGTAAATGGCGCCCTCCAGAACTTCCACAGCACTTGGGATGGTTTTATGAATTATGTCAGGGATCTTGATGGTCTACAGTTGGACTGGAAAACATCCAGCAGATTTGGTATATGATTAAATACATTTACTGGCGTACTTACGTTTGCAACTGGAGCACCCCCTACTCTTTGAGTGTGTATGTGTGTGTACTTGTGTTTGGATGCCCCCCCCCCCCCACCCAGTGCAGAAAGTCCAGAGCAAAGAAATACAGATTATGGGGCAACTTCCACCAGAGCGTTCAACACCAGCAAGGCCATTTGAATTCACAGCAGTAGATCTGTTTGGGCCATACAAGGTAAAAGAAGTAAGACAAAAGGTAAAGATGAAGGTGTGGGGCATCGTCTTCTGCAGCATGGCATCAAGAGCAATACACACAGATGTTGTTGGTGACCAGTCAGATAAACAGTTTCTCCTGGCTGACACAAGATTCACTGCACTGAGGGAACATCCAAAAACTTCACTGGAGCCAAACCTGCTCTGAAGGAGCTTCACACGTTTCTAGAGCGGAGTTGGAAAGTTCCTCCTGCAGACTCACCTCACAGAAACAGAGCCGCTGAAGCAGCAGCTGGTATTGTAAAAAGAGCCTTGAACAGCCTGGGAGGAAATGGAAGTTTCACTTGGAGTGAATTTCAAACTTTTCTTTTCATGGCAGCAAATTTAGCTAATGAGAGGCCCATGGACGCCAGAACTCAAAGCAGAGAAGACTGTGTAGAATACATCAGCCCAAACTCACTCCTGCTGGGTCGAACAACACCAAGATGAGACCCAGGGAGCTTTGATTTTGAAGGCTATCCTCACAAAAGACTGAGAATGATCCAGACAGAAGTGGACAGATTCTGGAGGAAGTGGAGTCAGCCGGCTGGACCGAACCTGTTTGAGAGGAACAAATGGCACACAATGAACGAAACGTGAGTGTTGGAGACATTGTTTGGTTGGCAGATCAAAATGTCTTGAGAGGTCAGTACAGACTGGCCAAAGTGGTTGGTGTCAACATGGACAGAAAAGGCATCGTAAGGGATGTGAGTGTCCGCACATTTCCAAGCTATCCAGTCCCGACAGTGAAGCCTACACAACAAAACAAGAAAAACAAGTTTGACAACTGAAGACAGAGGCTGAAAATCCCTGCCACAGTGCTTCACAGAGATGTCAGACGTGTGGTAGTTCTCCTCCCCATAGAGGAACAACATCACCCTAGAAGCAAAAATGCTGAAGAGGATGGAGGAAGAGTAGTCTTCAAACTTCAAATCCAGCTGCCAACATCACAACATGTGGTGATCTCCTTGGGTTTGGCAACCAGGAGTTCAAGTGGGAGGTGTCAAGCCAAACAGAAGAAAGGACTCCTGATGTTGTTTAATTATGTATTGATTAGTTTATTTTAGTTATAATTTAGTAGTCCTGACAGTCTCCTTGATCATGTGTGCTGCTGCTAAAGACAGAAGGCAGAGTAGAGACGAGGAGAGAGAGAGCAGCATGCTGCTTAATTAGAGCAGCAGGTAGGAGCTGCAGGGAAATGTGCAGCAGGAGCAGAAGGAGACTTCAGAGACACCAGCGGTCAGTTTATTTGTTTTATTTAATTAATGAAGGTTCATTTAAAGTTTTTTTTTTAAATTGAGATGTCAATTTGCATTTTTGTTCAGATTTTCAACCTATTGATATGAAGAGAAGTAAATGGAAAGGAATCTTCATGAAAAATGAATTGAGTTGTCCTGTGTCCTCTGGAGTCCTACCTTAAGCCTTTACAAGTTCAGGCATTCTGCAATCAAACCCTAAAGAACTTGACACACATGGATATATTTTCATTTTCTTCTGCTCTCATTTATCCCTAATTCATTTCTTCATCTTTATCTGTGTTTTTCAGGACATACAGGCTTTTCTTCACTCACACAATAATGACAAAATAATAACATGTATTTATATTCATAATGGGATTATTCTGTCAGACATGTTCAGACAATAAAATGGAGAAATCTTCTTATAATAGTATTACCGTATTTTCTGGACTATAGGTCGCACTTTTTTCATAGTTTGACTGGTCCCGATAACAAACTGCAGGTAGTAAATTATGCAGCGATGCTCGAGCAACAATAAAGTTTGGAAGTTGAAAGTTCCAAGTGAGAAACTCGAGAGGGACTGGCGAAAAGCAGAGGTTACTCTTACTCCAATGAAGAAAATGAAGAAAGCTAATCACGGGCTGAAAGCAAGACGGCCAGAGGTGGAGGAACGAGTCCACAGATGGGTGCTTGAACAATGTGCTGCCAGGAGAGACTTGTTACAGGCCCAATTATGCTCAACGTTAAAGACAGATCTGGATATGGACTGAGCCTTGTGTTTGTGCTCTGCGTTCATTTCGTCTGTATTTCTGCATGTTTCCATAAAGCTTAAGGATACAGGCCAAATGGAGCAGTACCACTGGAAACTGTTGGGCAGTGTTGATGTTTCTACCCATTACGTGGGTCTAGTGAGACACGAAGAAGGAATAATAATGATGGACTTCTTGAAGAGAAAATCTTTGAGTTGGTTAGAAATGACAAACATCTGTATGAAGTTACTTTGCTACTTTGTTACAAAACAAATGCAAAAAAAAACAGCTGGGAGGAGACTGGAGAGCAATTAAATATAAGTTGGTCGGTAGTAAAGGAGAAGTGGAGGTCTGTGAGAGAGATTTGTTGGTGGATGTGTTGGTTAACAGCAATGCCAACAGAAAGGAAGCAGTGTGCCTTCTTGGTGTTACCGCTTCATACAAGGCAACCACCTCTAAATCAGAGCACTAAATAAATACGACTTATAGTCCGATGCCACTTGTATATGTTGTTGTTCTCTTCATGATGCATCTTTTGACTGATGCGACTTTTACTTCAAATGACTTATAATCCAAAAAATACAGTACTATTGTCTTGATGTGTCTTCATTAAGGGGTCTGGACTAAACCAGGGACAGAGTCCTGATGATGTATCACACCTGTCTGCTGCACGCTGAACGAGGGGAGAGACAGAGAGCTGCAGACTGAAATCACTACAAGAGAAAACAAGAAAATCAATGCATGGAAATAATGATTTAGACTCTTTAAAACATCTTCAGCAGCACTGAGGTCCACATCTCTCTGGCATGAAGGCCTCCCTCTGAAAAAACCCTCTGGTTTCACAGTCTCACTCTGGATTCTGGACCCACATCAGGAGGTCCTCGTGTAGAGAGGGGGAGGGGCTTGTTAATGACTCTGTTCAACTAAAAAAAGGTCAAATAACATGGGCTGTAACTAAAATATCATCAGGATGACCTCTGCCTCCACTGACCATGATGTTTCTGTGGCTCTCTGTCTGTTTAGGAGGCTCTCTGTTTCTAATGTCCGCTGTGCTGCCGTCACACGCTCAAACTTTTTTCAGCACTTTGTGCAAATAATGGTTTTTCAATCCTGTAGGTGTGGAAAAATCCAAAGCTGCTCCATAAAACTGAGCTACAGCTCTCTTTAAGGACTAAATCTGCACTTTCACCTCCATTTTCAGAGACACTCTGCTGTAGATCTAGAGGGGAGCATAGAACTAGAGCAGATAGAATGAGTCCTATAGACATCACCATGATCTCTCTGCTTTGACAGATCACTCATACATTCTAGTTCTTCATGATCTAAGGTGGTCTTATTGCACAGCCCTACTTACAGTTATTCTAAAGGACACGTGCACGTTATTGTGTCTCCACACAAACTGCTCACAAATATCTGGACATCAGTGAAGAGCTTCTTGATTTCTATGAAGATAAACTGTTCAAACATCTTTTTCAGAGGCTCTCTGAGTTAGTCTGACATGAAAAGACAAGTGAGAGAAAGATTCTGAATGATTCTGAACAAACTGGACCAGGATCTGACCTGAGAGTTTCCACTTTACAGTTTGGACTCTTCAGTCCAGCAGACAGGACCTCCACTCCTGAATCCTTCAGGTCGTTGTTGCTCAGGTCCAACTCTCTGATCAAACAGGACTGGGAGCTCAGAGCTGAAGACAGATACCTGCAGCTTCTCTCTGTGAGGTCACAGCCACTCAGTCTGTAAAAAATAAGAGCAGAAGAAAATATAGATGTTGAGGGAGAGCCTGCTCAGACTTGATGATCTTGGGTGGTCCTGATCAAAGATGAAGGTGAGAGCACCACGAGGCAGAGCTGAGGATAAAGGAGCAGAGCAGATAAACAGGAGCAGAGCTCCACTATTTTTCTTTAGCCCAACGTTCATGAAGAGAAAGAGTGAGTTTGTGTAAATATACTTCTGTTATTGTCTGATTGGTTCAACTGCCCCGTGCACTGAATTTATCATCATGTTATAATGAAGGACCACAAAATTCTCTTCTGCTGCTGGAATCTAAAGACTACTTGTTAATCCAAGGGCATCACATACACCCACCACCCACTTTATTTGTTACACCTGATCAGCTGCTTAAGAAAGCACATTGCACTTCAACCAATCTCATGGCAACAACTTAATGCATTGAGGCATGAAGACATGGTCAGGATGACCAGCAGCTGAGTGATGCTGTCATGGAGATATGGACCAACATCTCTGATGATGTTTCAGCTCCTTGTTGAATCTCTGACACCAAGAATTAAGGAGCTCTGAAGGTGAAGGGGGTCCAACCTGGGACCACCACGGTGTGCCTAATAAAGTGTCCGCTGAGTGTTTCTTGTGTTTCCTCATGTATATTCATGTTTTTTACATTTGCTGTATGTTCTTTGTGTCAGAAGCTCACAAACACTTCTGCCTCCATGTTAAACATCAACAAAGCGTGTGAATCAGATCCTTTTCTTTTAGTCCAGACTCTCTCACCAAAATCTGTCCAGATTTCAACACCCCAAACCAAAAACTGCTTTAAGGCTCAGCCTTTACCACAGAGCTACAGGTGATCAAAACTCTTTGTAATGAAGGATATCAAATCTCTTTAACCCTGTTGAAATCCTAACAGGTAGGGGCTGGGCCATTTGAAACATACTTTGGATTTTATAACCATTCTTTGTCTTCTCATTTCTAACATTTATTTGTAAATGACTGAACTGAACTGAAGTTTTGTCCTTAAACAGTCTTTAAATGCACAAATGCTGAACTCTGAATAAAAGTTTTTCATTTCAACTTCAACTTGTCTTTGGGAACAACATGTTGGTAAATGGAGGCATTTCAATATTTGTCCATTTAGTTGCTGTCATTGTCCTTTTTCACAGAGCTGTAACCAAAACCACCACAACCAGGCTCCTTCATATTTACGCCTCCAGACATTCACCTTAATTCTGTGAGGCAGTAACATCTGTACCTGCAATACTGTTGGACACACACCACACGGCGTGAACCCCCACAGACACACAATGGCAGAGACACTCACTCCACTCTGTTAGGACCTCTGAGGACTGAAAAAAGAAGGGACCATGTGTCCCCCTCCATTCTGTCTCTGGGACGTTCACAGTGGAGGTCAAGGGTCACAGGGGCGTAAATAACACGGATTGAAGCAGCAGTATGGACTGGGCTATTGGCTAAAAACTGTGTGACAGCCTCATATAAAAAATATGAAATTCTCTGCATTATGGAAAAATAAATGAACAAAGTTGGACATTTTTAGCACCACTGTAGAATTAGATTCAGTTAAGTGTCCTCTTTTTGTCTTCATATATATACACATGTATATATTTACATTTTCTTCTGCTCTCATTTATCCCTAATTCATTTCTTCATCTGTATCTGTGTTTTTCAGGACATACAGGCTTTTCTTCACTCACACAATAATGACTAAATAATAACATGTATTTATATTCATAATGGGATTATTCTGTCAGAGATGTTCAGACAATAAAATGAAGAAATCTTCTTATTATAGTTTTACTATTGTCTTGATGTGTCTTCATTAAGGGGTCTGGACTAAACCAGGGACAGAGTCCTGATGATGTATCACACCTGTCTGCTGCACGCTGAACGAGGGGAGAGACAGAGAGCTGCAGACTGAAATCACTACAAGAGAAAACAAGAAAATCAATGCATGGAAATAATGATTTAGACTCTTTAAAACATCTTCAGCAGCACTGAGGTCCACATCTCTCTGGCATGAACGCCTCCCTCTGAAAAAACCCTCTGGTTTCACAGTCTAACTCTGGATTCTGGACCCACATCAGGAGGTCCTCGTGTAGAGAGGGGGAGGGGCTTGTTAATGACTCTGTTCAACTAAAAAAAGGTCAAATAACATGGGCTGTAACTAAAATATCATCAGGATGACCTCTGCCTCCACTGACCATGATGTTTCTGTGGCTCTCTGTTTCTTTTTTTAATTTAATTTTTATTGAACAGCTTAATACACATTTTGCAGACATCTGGTACATAATAACTGAATTTATTTTCCCTTCAATGCTGCATCTTTTGGTCATACATGACACCCTTCATCAGTCTCTCACCTTGAAACACAGTAATACAAAACCCAAAACCAGTGAAGTTGGCACGTTGTGTAAATCGTAAATAAAAACAGAATACAATGATTTGCAAATCCCTTTCAACCTATATTCAATTGAATACACAGCAAAGACAAGATACTTAATGCTCGAACTGGTAAACTGTGTTATTTTTTGCAAATATTAGCTCATTTTGAATTTGATGCCTGCAACATGTTTCAAAAAAGCTGGCACAAGTGGCAAAAAAGACTGAGAAAGTTGAGGAATGCTCATCAAACACTTATTTGGATCATCCCACAGGTGAACAGGCTAATTGAGAACAGGTGGGTGCCATGATTGGGTATAAAAGCAATTTCCCTGAAGTGGTCAGTCATTCACAAACAAGGATGGGGCGAGGGTCACCACTTTGTGAACAAATGCGTGAGCAAATTGTCGAACAGTTTAAGAACAACATTTCTCAACGAGCTATTGCAAGCTATTGCCCCATCATCACAGATGGGGACGACCAGTTGTATAGAGAACTCATCCAGGACTTTGTGGACTGGTGCCAGCAGAACCACCTGCACATCAACTCTGAGAAGACCAAGGAGTTGGTTGTGGACTTCCGCAAGCGCCCCCACTCCCCCCCATCACCAGTGAACATTCAGGGAAGGGACATGGAGATGGTGACATCTTATAAGTACCTGGGTGTTCATCTTAACAATAAACTGGACTGGACTCATAATACTACCGCACTTTACAAAAGAGGACAGAGCAGACTCTATCTGCTGAGGAGACTGAGGTCTTTTGGGGTGCTGGGGGCACTCCTGAAGACCTTCTATGACTCTGTTGTGGCCTCTGCAGTCTTCTATGGAGTGGTCTGCTGGGGGAGCAGCATCACAGCAGCTGACAGGAAGAGACTGGACAAACTGATAAAGAAGGCCAGCTCGGTCCTGGGATGCCCTCTGGAACCGGTGGAGGAGGTGGTGGAGAGGAGGACTACAACCAAGCTGTCCTCCATGATGGACAAAGACTCCCACCCCCTCCAACACACACTCACTGCACTAAGGAGCTCCGTGAGTGACAGGATGCTCCACCCGAAGTGTGTGACGGAGAGGTATCGCAGGTCCTTCCTTCCTGCAGCTGTCAGACTTTATAACAAAAACCTCTCCAGTGTGCAATAAACCACATTTAGATTTATATGTGATAATGTTTCTCTGCAAAATACCAGACATGTACATAGTCACCATATTTATATTATAATATCACAAATCTCATCCTGTAAAATATCAACATGTACATAACCATCTGTCAAACAACAAACATGTACATCAGGACTGTAAATATGCCACTGACTTTACAGTATATACTTTTTTTTACACTTTTTAAAAAAAAAATTATATCTATTTTTTGCATTACTGTATTTGACTTGTAATTACCTTATCTTTCAGTACTTCTCTTGTATCCTGCAGCTGCTGTATATTTTGGAATTTCCCCCTGTGGGACTAATAAAGGATATCTTAGCTTATCTTATCTTACCTGATTTCATCATCTATGGTCCGTAATATCATCAAAAGGTTCAGAGAATCTGGAGAAATTACTGCACGTAAGCGGCAAGGCCGAAAACCAACATTGAATGCCCCTGACCTTCGATCCCTCAGGCGGTACTGCATCAAAAACCGGCATCACTGTGTAAAGGATATCACCACATGGGCTCAGGAACACTTCAGAAAACCACTGTCAGTAACTACAGTTCGTCGCTACATCTGTAAGTGCAAGTTAAAACTCTACTATGCAAAGCGAAAGCCATTTATCAACAACACCCAGAAACGCCGCCGGCTTCGCTGGGCCCGAGCTCATCTAAGATGGACTGATGCAAAGTGGAAAAGTGTTCTGTGGTCTGACGAGTCCACATTTCAAATTGTTTTTGGAAAGTGTGGTCGTCGTGTCCTCCGGACCAAAGAGGAAAAGAACCAGTCGGACTGTTATAGGCTCAAAGTTCAAAAGCCAGCATCTGTGATGGTATGGGGGTGTATTAGTGCCCAAGGCATGGGTAACTTACACATCTGTGAAGGCACCATTAATGCTGAAAGGTACATACAGGTTTTGGAGCAACATATGTTGCCATCCAAGCAACGTCTTTTTCATGGACGCCCCTGCTTATTTCAGCAAGACAATGCCAAGCCACATTCTGCACGTCTTACAACAGCGTGGCTTCGTAGTAAAAGAGTGCGGGTACTAGACTGGACTGCCTGTAGTCCAGACCTGTCCCCCATTGAAAATGTCTGGCGCATTATGAAGCGTAAAATACAATAACGGAGACCCCGGACTGTTGAACAACTTAAGCTGTACATCAAGCAAGAATGGGAAAGAAATCCACCCGAAAAGCTTCAAAAATTGGTCTCCTCAGTTCCCAAACGTTTACTGAGTGTTGTTAAAAGGAAAGGCGATGTAACACAGTGGTAACAATGCCCCTGTGCCAACTTTTTTGCAATGTGTTGCTGCCATTAAATTCTAAGTTGATGATTTGCAAAAGAAAATAAAGTTTCTCAGTTCGAACATTAAATATCTTGTCTTTGCAGTGTATTCAATTGAATATAAGTTGAAAAGGATTTGCAAATCATTGTATTCTGTTTTTATTTACGATTTACACAACGTGCCAACTTCACTGGTTTTGGGTTTTGTAAAATAACCTTACCTATTTATATACACCAACAAAACTGTGCCCCAAAAATAGACGTCATCTGCTGTCTCTCGTACATTTTGATGAGATAAACTAAGAGTTTTAACATGTTCCAGTGTAGCAAAAAAAATGAAATGAACAAAACAATTAATTAATTGAAATAATTATAATAATAATTCATTTTTAATAAAGAAAAGAAAACAGAACATGACAACTTCAGTAGCTTCAAACCAGGGTACTTTTTCTTCTAGTGATGGACATCTCAGGTAAAGTCTGACCTAATTGGTTTTATGTACTCAACCCAGTTTTCCCATATTCTTTTAACTCTGTCATTCTTCAGTCTCAAGGAGAAAGTTAACTTTTCCACCACATATATATTGTGTATAACCTCAGCCCAATCCTCAACCTTAGGTACCGCCTTCTTCGTCCATTTTCTGGTAATCCCTTTCTTGCTTGTAATCAACATTATTCTATAAATATGTTTGTCTCCTAATCTTGTAAAATCTTTGTCCAATTTCCCCAAGTATAATACCTCAAATGTTAGTGGGAGGTCTACCTTGAGTATTTTATCCATACAGCTGCTCATTTATCTCTTCACATTCATCCACTGATGTGACAATATTTGCCTCCCTCATCCACTTCTCTTTATATACACAGAGTCATTTTCCTTGAGGTTTTTCACTCTGTCAAATAATATTGAAATTAACTTTTCCTCAGTTTTCATTCATATGCTGAAGTGAACATCTCCATGACTGCAAACCCCCTCCCCTCTACTGTTCCCCTTAGTGTTTGCTTTAGATAATGCCTTAATTGCAAATAGCTGTATTGATCCTGATTTGTCAGACTAAATTGTTTTTTTATTTCTTGAAAACTTTGAATCTTCTTCCTTAAAAGCTCCCAGAATATCGTAGGTTCCCTTTCCCAATTTATAAAACTCTTATCTGTTCTCTTTGGTATGAATTCAGAATCCTACCCAATCCATCTTAATAAAATGCTTTGTATTCTCAGATTATTTGTCGTGATTAAGTCAAACCAAAGCTTCAGTGATACATCCAACCGTGGGTTTGTCCCTTCTTCACCGTGTTTTCTCAGGCTGTTGTCTCCTGTTATAGCCTGTAGAGGAACCCCATCGGTTGTGCTGGCCTCAATTTCTTTCCATCTCGCTGAGTAAGAAGGATTGTATACATTTAACAATATTTTAATGTGTGCAGCTTGGTAGTAGCTCTTCAGGCATGGAAGTGCTAGCCCTCCTTTGTTTTTAGGTAACTGCAGTTTTCTGTACCTAATCCTTGGTCTCTGCCTCTGTCAGATGTATCTACAGATCATTTTATCGCATTCCCTGAATTCATGATCTGTTATCTCCACCGGTAGACTTTGGTCCAGGTACAGAGGCCTCGGCAATACATTAATTTTTATCACCTCCACTCTTTGTGTAATGTTCATATAGGGTATCAGATTCTATCTGCTAATATCAAATTTAATAATATTTAGCAACTGATCATAGTTGATGGATTTTAATTGTCCTAAATCTTGAGGTAAATTATCTCCCAAATATTTTATTGAATTTGATTCCCAGTTGATTTTGTACTTATGTCTAATCACTTGGTCTGGTCTAAAGTTAAAGTAAACCTGAGTTTTTTGTAGATTTATTTTATAGCCTGATAGGTGACCATAGTCTGTAAGGGTTGTCTTAAGTTCAGGGAGGGACGTGTTCAGACTTGATAAATATATTATTACGTCACCTGCAAATAAAGCTATTTTTTGTATCCCTGCCCCCATGTCTACACCTGTTATATTTTCATTTCGTTTTATCCAATAGCTCAAGGGTTCCAGAAAAATGGCAAAAAGAAGAGGACTCGCTGAGCAACCCTGACGACAGCCTCGTTCTCATGCAATGAACTTTGAAAGACTCCCACTGATCCTGATTCTAGCTGTTGGTTTATAATACAGGCCTGTATAACCTTAATAAATGTCTCATGGAAGTGAAACCGCTCCAACACTCTATATAGGAAATCCTACCCTACAGAATCAAATACCTTTTCTACATCTAATCCCACCACGACTGTCTCTATCTTATTTTTGATTACACGTAGGGTACACCTAATATTGTCCTGCGTCTGTCTTTGTTTTATAAATCCTGTCTGGTCTGGATTATTTCTGGCAGAATTATTCCTAAACCTCTGACTAAAACAGCTGTAAGCAGTCTGTAATCTTGATTAAGGACACTGATGGGTCTATAACTGGAGCATTCCTGCTCGTCCTTTCCCTCCTTCAGGATTACAGAGATAATGGCTTCTCTCCATGAATCAGGAATTTCTCCCTCCGTCAACACCCAGTTAAATGCCCTCCACAGAAGTGGGATTAATGTTGCCTGAAGTGATCTGTACCATTCTGCTGTGTACCCGTCTGCACCCGGGGTCTTTCCTGTAATTTCTGCAGTTAAAGCCTGTGTTGTGAAATAACTTCTTAACTCTTCAAGGACAGAGATTCTTGCATCCCAGTTTGGCCTCTTTACCTCTCTAAGAGGACTGTTTGAAGACTTCCTCTCCCACTACCCCCAATTTGGACCAGAGACAGGAAGAGCCAGGGACAAAGGTCATTTCTTTAAGACTTTAAGGACCCTAAACAGATTTGCTTTAGCTGAGATCATGATTTATTAACCAAAGATTGTTCACTAATTCATTTGTGGGAGGAAATGCTTCAGCCACTAATCTCCTCAAACCAGTCTCCCAGGTTGACCTGCTGACCTTGCCTGAAGGCAACTTACAACTGTTAATGCTTACTCTTTTCATGGACCACAGCGCCCTCATGTGGAATAACTTGTGACAGTTGCTTCTCAGAAATATTTATGTAACGCTATTATCTGCTTTGTTTTATTTCATGTTTAGAATAAGATTTTTATACCCTAGGCTTGACAGTATAACCTACAATGATAAAGAAGCCTATGCATTTAAGTTTAATCATATATATCCCTTGTTTATTTGTGTTTTGGACCAATATAACAGTTTTAATGTTTTTCTTGCTATGATACCATAAGTGTTTAGTATCATACTATTCTCTATGAAACTGTCTTTCTTTTTATGTGGGTCATATTGAGTGGTTATCAAAGTTTGACTTAAGTATTGGCCAAAATAAAAGTTGATAAAGGTTTGATACAGCTTAGATGACTCCTCCTGGACCTGACGACGCCCCGAAGTCGACAAGAGACAAAAGACTCCCGCAGAGCCCCGCTCTTGAGTGTAGAGTGTAGTTTGTTTCAAAGTTTTGTCTAGTCTTGTCCTGCATCTGCTTTAGTCTTGTCTACGTCTCCTCTCCCTTTTCGCGTCTTTTCTTGTTTTTATGTTTTTGTAACGCGCCCGTAATTTTTCTTCATAAGCCAGCTGTAACTCTCTAAAGACATTACCTTAAAGTAAATCACGATTCTTGTTTAATTACCTCTGAGGCGTATCGTGTGGCCTGCGATTCAGCCTACTTTGAAATAGATAAGAGAGTCGTCTTTCTCTTTTATTATCCTTTGTATTCTGCTGATCAAGACCTCCAAGCCCAGCTTAACCCGACGACAGAACCTGTAAGTCCAATCTAAGACGGCACCTCTCTCCTGTGAAAACTACGGGACCATCACGGGTCAGAACCTCTCCTGGATCCATCGCGCTGGTTGAGTGTGGACTTCTCAGCTTCCCTTCGGGACGACTCCGAACCAGAACAGTCCTTCAGGCTCTCCAGCAGCTCAGGACCAAGAAGAGACCCGATGCAAACTCTACGTCACAGTAGGACTCTGTGGTTCTAACTCCGTCTTTGAGTGTCTTGATTTATTCTCAATTAATTAACTACCCCTGATTCGAATTTTAGTTTAATCCGTTTAGTTAATCCTCAGTAACCACTCAATATACGTAAAAATACCTGTTTAGCGGTCATAACTTCTCTCATTATTCCAAGCATCATTACAACTTTGCCATTTAATTCTTTCTTAAGTTTTGTCATTTATAGTTTTAATAAATCCTTCTTAAATTTAAAGTTCTGTCTGTTGGGGTTTGTTCAGAAGGTTTGACATCCCTGTAAAAAAAAATTCACTCAGGTTTATGAGATTGATTCACTTTAAATGTTAGCTCTCACGAACGTGATAAAGGCTAATAATAAACAATAGATCTTTTAATAGATCACATTTATCTTTTCCGTGGTCAAAGCTCGGTGGTGCCCCGATTCTAAGAAACTTTAATAAAACATGAATACTAATTTTAATAATTAATGTCCATAAAGATCAAACAAATGATCACAGCACCTGATTCTGTTCTTCTTTTAACCTTTGGTAAATTTATATTCTCTAAAAATTGATCCATCTCGGTTTTATTACTAGCTGTTGGTTGCTCATATAGATTTTTGTAATAAGTTTCAAAGCACTTTTGCATTTCCTCTGTTTTATCCACTGTTGATCTTGTATACGGGTCCCATATTCTGCAAATGTTGTTTTTTGCCTGCTGTTTTTTCAGTTTATATGCCAGCAATTTTATTGATCTACCCTCCACTTCATACTATCTTTGTTTTGTGAACAGCAGTTTGTTTTGGATCTCCTGCGTATAAATCTCATTTATCTCTGCTCTCTTTTTTTTAAATTCCTGATTTATACGCTCTTCCAAAATGTCTTTATGTTCTCTTTCTAGCCTTTTCTGATTTGATTTTAGTGTGTCAAGTCTTAACTGTCTCATCTTTTTAAATGTGCTGATTTAGCTATAATCTTCCCTTTCATCACGGCCTTACACTCGTCCTACAGCACAGACGGGGACACCTCACCATTATCATTATCCTCAATATATGTCTGAAGCTCCTTCATTATTTCTTCTTTCTTTTAATATATTTTAATATTATAACATATAATATTACATAATATATATATATATATATATATATATATATATATATATATATATATATATATATATATACATATATACATATTATATATATATATATATATATATATATATATACACACACACACATATATATACATATATATATACATATATTATAATTATATACAAAACCCAAAACCAGTGAAGTTGGCACATTGTGTAAATCGTAAATAAAAACAGAATACAATGATTTGCAAATCCCTTTCAACCTATATTCAATTGAATACACAGCAAAGACAAGATACTTAACGTTCGAACTGGTAAACTGTGTTATTTTTTGCAAATTTTAGCTCATTTTGAATTTGATGCCTGCAACATGTTTCAAAAAAGCTGGCACAAGTGGCAAAAAAGACTGAGAAAGTTGAGGAATGCTCATCAAACACTTATTTGGAACATCCCACAGGTGAACAGGCTAATTGAGAACAGGTGGGTGCCATGATTGGGTATAAAAGCAGCTTCCCTGAAATGGTCAGTCATTCACAAACAAGGATGGGGTGAGGGTCACCACGTTGTGAACAAATGCGTGAGCAAATTGTCAAACAGTTTAAGAACAACATTTCTCAAAGAGCTAATGCAAGGAATTTAGGGATTTCATCATCTACGGTCCGTAATATCATCAAAAGGTTCAGAGAATCTGGAGAAATTACTGCACGTAAGCGGCAAGGCCGAAAACCAACATTGAATGCCCGTGACCTTCGATCCCCCAGGCGGTACTGCATCAAAAACCGGCATCACTGTGTAAAGGATATCACCACATGGGCTCAGGAACACTTCAGAAAACCACTGTCAGTAACTACAGTTCGTCGCTACATCTGTAAGTGCAAGTTAAAACTCTACTATGCAAAGCGAAAGCCATTTATCAACAACACCCAGAAACGCCGCCGGCTTCGCTGGGCCCGAGCTCATCTAAGATGGACTGATGCAAAGTGGAAAAGTGTTCTGTGCTCTGACGAGTCCACATTTCAAATTGTTTTTGGAAAGTGTGGTCGTCGTGTCCTCCGGACCAAAGAGGAAAAGAACCAGCCGGACTGTTATAGGCGCAAAGTTCAAAAGCCAGCATCTGTGATGGTATGGGGGTGTATTAGTGCCCAAGGCATGGGTAACTTACACATCTGTGAAGGCACCATTAATGCTGAAAGGTACACACAGGTTTTGGAGCAACATATGTTGCCATCCAAGCAACGTCTTTTTCATGGACGCCCCTGCTTATTTCAGCAAGACAATGCCAAGCCACATTCTGCACGTTTTACAACAGCGTGGCTTCGTAGTAAAAGAGTGAGGGTACTAGACTGGCCTGCCTGTAGTCCAGACCTGTCCCCCATTGAAAATGTGTGGCGCATTATGAAGCGTAAAATACAACAACAGAGACCCCGGACTGTTGAACAACTTAAGCTGTACATCAAGCAAGAATGGGAAAGAAATCCACCCGAAAACCTTCAAAAATTGGTCTCCTCAGTTCCCAAACGTTTACTGAGTGTTGTTAAAAGGAAAGGCGATGTAACACAGTGGTAAAAATGCCCCTGTGCCAACTATTTTGCAATGTGTTGCTGCCATTAAATTCTAAGTTGATGATTATTTGCAAAAGAAAATAAAGTTTCTCAGTTGGAACATTAAATATCTTGTCTTTGCAGTGTATTCAATTGAATATAAGTTGAAAAGGATTTGCAAATCATTGTATTCTGTTTTTATTTACGATTTACACAACGTGCCAACTTCACTGGTTTTGGGTTTTGTATAATATATAATATATATAATATTTCTTTTAATATATTTTTAATTTCGTTTATATATTTTTTGTCCTTTTAACATAATTGAATTTAACCTCCAGATTGTTGTTTTTTTCTCACTCCCCAGACGTACTGTTGAATAAAGAGGGCTGTGGTCTGATAGGTCCATTACTCCTATGTCACATTTTTCTACCCTATGCCTGTCTTTATGATAAAAAGGAAATAATCGATCCTTGAATATATGTTATGGTGATGAGTAAAAAGTATAATCCTTACCTGTAGGATTCAGATCCCTCCAGACGTCTGCAATTCCCAACTCAGACATCAAACCCTTTATTTTTTTACTAATTGCTCTTTTTTGTAGTCCACCTCCTGAAGAGTCCAGCTGTGAGGTAAGTCTTTGGTTCAGATCACCTCCAGCAGTCAAAATACCCTCTGCCTCTGACGTCATCAAATCAAACATCTGTCTGTAAAACCCCCAATCTGAGCCTGGTGGAGCAAAGATGTTAAGAAAAGTCACCACCTTACTTCTAATTTCCCCTTAACCATGATATACCTGCCCTCTTTGTCCTGTCACTGAAACTTTTACAACTGAATTCTTCCCTGAAACTAAAACAGCCCTCTTCAGTGTTCTGTATTATAGGAGGCAGAAAATATTTGGTCATAACCATTCCTCTAAAGCTTTACATGCTCCTTCTCTGTTAGGTGGGTCTCCTGTAATAATATCACGCTGACCCCTTCGTTTTTCATCTTATTATCTTACTCCTTTTGATTGGGTTGAGTACATCATTAACGTTATATGAGGCTACTTTAATGCAGTTTTTGGATGTTGTCATTATTCTCTGTTCTCCTGCCTTGTGTCTCTCTCCTATTATCCCCTTCACATTTCCTCCTTCTGCTCCTGGAACAATAATGAACATTAACCAACATGTAACAGAAGTGTAACATAAATACCTTCAAGCTAGATACTAAACGAACTCCCTTATGTGAGGTCCTATTATTGACCTTCTCTGAGCTCTGAGGGATGTCCTCTACCCTCTAGGGGCAGGGGGCCCTCGCTGCCAAATTCAGCATCGTCCATAAGTCCACAACAGCTTTAAGTGCTGCCCCGACAACCTTAGCTTCTGAGGGTAAAATCTTTCAACTAAAGATTCATGTAAAACACTGCAGTCTTAACAAAATTAGAGTCACTTGTTTCTCACCTCGGGTTTCCTAATAGGCTTAGGATATTTCCTGGAAGCAGTCAAATCTTCACCTGAGAGTGCTGTATTACATCACTGCTCACATCACCTGCTTCTGCAGCTCCATGAGCTCCAAGGTAGCTTCCTCCAGGTTCTGAGTACGCTCCTCTGTTTCCACGATCTGCTTTTCAGCGTCGTCTGTCCTGATGTTTGTCTTCCTGATATCCTCTTTGATTTCATTCAGATTTTCAAAGTTCTCCCGGTGAAACTCACGCATCTCATGTAGGATTGTTTCCAGGTCTGCCATACTTTCAAGAGGTCGTTGAATTTCTTCTTCTTGGCTCGGTCGCGTTGCTAGCTTGGTTTTCTCTGTATCACCTGTTGACTCCGTTAGCTCTTCAGCCCCGTAGGCTCTCCTGCTGGCTCGGCTGACTCGCCTATAAGCTCAGCTGGCTCGCTACCTTGCTTGATGTCTAAATCAGCCTTTTAACTTGACTTTCAATTGTTTCCTCTAGTCTTACTCACCGCCCTTACGACCTCACTCTCACATTTCTCCTTGTTTTCGCAGACCGATAGCCTTATGGGGCCTTTGAATCTCAAAGTCATAGAGCTCCCTTTGTACGCTGCTGCCATGTTGGTGTCAGGCTGGAAGAAGGAGGCTCTCTGTTTCTAATGTCCACTGTGCTGCCATCACACGCTCAAATACATCACCATGATCTCTCTGCTTTGACAGATCACTCATACATTCTAGTTCTTCATGATCTAAGGTGGTCTTATTGCACAGCCCTACTTACAGTTATTCTAAAGGACACATGCACGTTATTGTGTCTCTACACAAACTGCTCACAAATATCTGGACATCAGTGAAGAGCTTCTTGATTTCTATGAAGAGAAACTGTTCAAACATCTTTTTCAGAGGCTCTCTGAGTTAGTCTGACATGAAAAGACAAGTGACAGAAAGATTCTGAGTGATTCTGAACAAACTGGACCAGGATCTGACCTGAGAGTTTCCACTTTACAGTTTGGACTCTTCAGTCCAGCAGACAGGTCCTCCACTCCTGAATCCTTCAGGTCGTTGTTGCTCAGGTCCAACTCTCTGATCAAACAGGACTGGGAGCTCAGAGCTGAAGACAGATACCTGCAGCTTCTCTCTGTGAGGAAACAGCCACTCAGTCTGTAAAAATAAGAGCAGAAGAAAATATAGATGTTGAGGGAGAGCCTGCTCAGACTTGATGATCTTGGGTGGTCCTGATCAAAGATGAAGGTGAGAGCACCACGAGGCAGAGCTGAGGATAAAGGAGCAGAGCAGATAAACAGGAGCAGAGCTCCACTATTTTTCTTTAGCCCAACGTTCATGAAGAGAAAGAGTGAGTTTGTGTAAATATACTTCTGTTATTGTCTGATTGGTTAAACTGCCCCGTGCACTGAATTTATCATCATGTTATAATGAAGGACCACAAAATTCTCTGCTGCTGCTGGAATCTAAAGACTACTTGTTAATCCAAGGGCATCACATACACCCACCATCCACTTTATTTGTTACACCTGATCAACTCCTTAATAAAGCACATTGCTTTTCAACCAATCTCATGGCAACAACTCAGTGCATTGAGGCATGAAGACATGGTCAGGATGACCAGCAGCTGAGTGATGCTGTCATGGAGATATGGACCAACATCTCTGATGATGTTTCAGCTCCTTGTTGAATCTCTGACACCAAGAATTAAGGAGCTCTGAAGGTGAAGGGGGTCCAACCTGGGACCACCACGCTGTGCCTAATAAAGTGTCTGCTGAGTGTTTCTTGTGATTCCTGATGTATATTCATGTTTTTTACATCTGCTGCTTCATGATCTAAGGTGGTCTTATTGCACAGCCCTACTTACAGTTATTCTAAAGGACACATGCACGTTATTGTGTCTCTACACAAACTGCTAACAAATATCTGGACATCAGTGAAGAGCTTCTTGATTTCTATGAAGAGAAACTTTTCAAACATCTTTTTCAGAGGCTCTCTGAGTGAGTCCGACATGAAAAGACAAGTGACAGAAAGATTCTGAATGATTCTGAACAAACTGGACCAGGATCTGACCTGAGAGTTTCCACTTTACAGTTTGGACTCTTCAGTCCAGCAGACAGGAGCTTCACTCCATAATCTTCCAGGAAGTTGTCGCTCAGGTCCAACTCTCTGATGAAACAGGACTGGGAGCTCAGAGCTGAGGACAGATACTTGCAGCTTCTCTCTGTGAGGTCACAGCCACTCAGTCTGTAAAGAAAGGAAAGGAACAAGTAACAGGTCAGTAAATTTGTCCTGAGGCTTAAAGAATGTAGATCACCTGAAGATGAATAAATCCCACTCAGAGCCGTGTTGGAGACTTTGACCACTGGCAGCAGCCCCAGAAGAGCCTTCTCTGAAGGAGAGTATTTCTTCAAGTCAAAGATGCTGAGATCTTCTCCTGATGACAGTAAGATGAAGGCCACAGCTGACCACTGACCATAGGACAGTTCATCTGAGGACAGGTTCCCTGAACTTAAGGACTGTTGGACCTCCTCCAGGAGAGAGTGATCATGAAGTTCATTCAGACAGTGGAACAGATTGATGTTCTTCTCTGCATCTGATCTCCATTCAATCTGCTTCTTGATGTCCTTGACCACTTCCTCAGTGTCTGTTGATTCACTCACTGGCTGTGTCTGAAGGCCTTGCAGGAGAGTCTGATTGGTGTGCAGTGAAAGTCCCAGAAGGAAGCGAAGGAACAAGTCCAGGTGTCCATTTTCACTCCGTAAAGCCTGGTCCACTGCCCTGTTATAAAATTTAGTCACTGAATTTTCTGAGTAGACTGAATCGTGTCCGTCCATCACGTTGATTTCAAAGTTGATGAAGGTCAGATGAACGTGAAGAGCAGCCAGAAACTCCTGAACACTCAGATGGACAAAGCAGAACACCTTGTCCTGGTACAGTCCTCTCTCCTCTCTGAAGATCTGTGTGAGGACTCCTGAGTACACTGAGGCTGCTCTGATATTGATGCCACTCTCTGTGAGATCTGATTCATAGAAGATCAGGTTTCCTCTCTGCAGCTGCTCAAAAGCCAGTCTTCCCAGAGACCTGATCATCTTCCTGCTCTCTGGGCCCCAGTGTGGATCAGTCTCAGCTCCTCCATCATACTTGGTGTTCTTCACTTTGGTCTGAACCACCAGGAAGTAGATGTACATGTCAGTCAGGGTCTTGGGCAGCTCCCCTCCCTCTCTGGTCTTCAGCACATGGTCCAGGACCGTAGCAGTGATCCAGCAGAAGACTGGGATGTGGCACATGATGTGGAGGCTTCGGGTTGTCTTGATGTGGGACATGATTCTGTCAGCCTGCCCCTCATCCCTGAACCTCTTCCTGAAGTACTCCTCCTTCTGTGGGTCATTGAACCCTCTGACCTCTGACACCATGTCAACACACTCAGGAGGGATCTGATTGGCTGCTGCAGGTCTTGTGGTGATCCAGAGGCGAGCGTAAGGAAGCAGGTTCCCCCTGATAAGGTTTGTCAGCAGCACATCCACTGAGGTGGACTCTGTGACATCAGTCAGGACCTCATTGTTGTGGAAGTCCAGAGGAAGTCGACACTCATCCAGACCATCAAAGATGAACACAACCTGGACCTCAGACCTGCAGATGTCTGCTTCTTTGGTTTCACTGAAGAAGAGATGAACAAGCTCCACCAAGCTGAAGTTCTTGTCTTTCAGCAGATTGAGCTCTCTGAAGGTGAATGGAAGTGTGAAGTGTATGTCCTGGTTGGCTTTGCCTTCAGCCCAGTCCAGGGTGAACTTCTGTGTTAGGACTGTTTTCCCAATGCCAGCCACTCCCTTTGTCATCACCGTCCTGATTGGTTTGTCTCCTTCATGTAGACCTTTAAATATGTCCTCTAGTCTGATGGTTCTCTCTGGTAGGTCTCCTCTCCTGGATGATAATTCAATCTGTCTGACCTCATGTTCATCATTGACTCCTCCAGTCTCTCCCTCTGTGATGAAGAGCTCTGTGTAGATCTGATTCAGAAGGGCTGAGCTTCCTGCTTTAGCAACCCCTTCAAACACACACTGGAACTTCTCCTTCAGGTTGGACTTCAGATCACGCTGACAGATTTGAGCGTTTCTTCCTGGAAAGATTAAATTAGACCAATGAACAAACCACACAGAAGACAGGAGCATTTTTTAAACATGCAAACACATTTGACTCCAAGCTTCTGGAATGACTGACTATCACATTTATCCAGGAGATGAAATCTTCAGAACATTTCTCTTACTGCTCTCCAGACACTTGGCCAGCTCCTCGTGGTTCATCATCTTCAGGAAGTCCACCATGATCTTAAAGAGGGCATCTTTGCTGCTCCTTCGGCTTTCATCCTCACCGTCCAACCTCTCATCTTCTCTCTGACTCCCAGGGCCTTCTGGGTAATTCAGAGTTAAACCCTTCAGGATCTTCTTCACCTCAGTCCTCACAAAAGTGACAATGTTCTCCTCCAGCAGCTGGAACAGTACGTTTAATCAAAGACACAATCAAACTAAAGTCATGGAAACAATTAATGATCTGATGATCAATGAAATCCAGACTAGAGACTGACCAGTTCTCAAAATGACTTCCAATAGTCCCAGTGTTCTGATATACTTCTGATAATCTTCACTGATCTTTCAGAGGATTCTCCTCACTGTCAAACTGTCTCTTTACATTTATGTTCATATTGTTTATTGTGAATAATGGACATTCTCTGTGCTTTGGACATAGTCCCACGTTGACTGATTTGTATGATTTCATAATCATCATAATTGTTGTTTCTTAAAGATTCTGAGCCTGCTCATGTTTCTTGTTTCTGTTTCTACTTCAATCTTCTTAAATGTCTGAGTATCTTGATATTCCTCCTGCTTTACTGTGAACAGGAGCAGCTGAAACAACCCAATTTCTCCTTGACATTAATAAAGTGTTTCTGATTTTGATGAGAGGAATAGATGTTGAAGTAGTTTTTGATAACACACAGACCTCAGATATGGAGTCCAGGTCTGCTTGGTGCTGCTGGGGGGACTGTTGACTGGTGGTCTTTGAGCTCTGCTCCTCGGCTCTGTAGAGGAATAACAAAGAATTAGCTCCCATTACCTCAGTCCACAGAGATAAACACAAGTTAAACGTCTTCTGAGTTGAAGTGTTGATCAAATCAGTGGTTCTCATGTTTCCTCTGACATTAAAGCTTGAGTAGGAGACACTGCAGAGCAGCACAGAGCCCACTGGAACAACTACATCTCTGTCCTCTGGTGGGATAAGCTTGCTAGCTCTGGCTAATTATCTGGGCTGTGGGCCGTCACAGTCTGTGCTGCAGCAGGAAGACAGAGCATGTCTGCTCAGATTGCCAGTGGATCAATCTGCTGTGTTTGGACCAGATGCTTCCAGGATGTTGCAGCAGGCACATGAAGCTCAAAGCTGTGCCCGTGAGGTGTCAGCCACCCTGAGGAGAAACAGGGACTGGCATCAGCCACATCAGCCCCACATTCCTCAGCCTACCTGGAGCCAGGAGATCTCAGGGTTCACCTAGAGACATCCCAAGGATGAGGAGAGGTCACTATTGTGCCCAGGCCCAGGCAGGGCCTTAAAGGTCTACATCCAGGGCACAGAAGCCACCAGAAAAACAGAGCAACTGTTTGTCTGCTTTAGGCCCCAGAGTTTGGGCCAGTTTCTAGACCTCAGCTGTCATAGTGGATCATGGAAGTGATTCAGCAGCAGACTGGTGCTCCAGTCCCTTCAGGAGTCAGGGCCCAGTCTACAAGGGGTGTGGTGACCCCCTGGGCCTTGTGACGGGGACCAGCCTCTCTGAAATTTGGTGGCTGCCACATACTCACATACATCTACCTCAGCTAGAATTTAATATCTAAATGTGGCTGAAGCACGTTAGGACCATAACCATGTCACAATTTGGTGATGTAACAGACTACAAAGTGCAGTATTTGTATTTTTTTCATAGTTTCAGTCCAATTCAGTGTTTTCATCTCAACTTGTCAACTGTGTAAGACGTCACTAAAGGAGCAAAGCTCTCTTCCTGGAGCTCGGCTGGCTGTTTATCTGAGTGAACACGAGAATTAAAACACTAAGAGACAACAGTACAATCATATCTATTGGTTTGTTGTTGTGTTGTTTTTAATCCTTACCTCTCAGTGAAAACATGAGTCTCATTACTGCAGGACTGAGGACCCTCCACAGAGCAGCCATCCTGCACGTCGAGCTTCCTCCTGATAAAAACACAAAGACATGTTAACAGACACCACAGCACCCAGACTTCAGTGAAACAGTGTTTATAATCTGTTTAACAAACTGGTTTAATCCAGCAGGACCAAGCAGTGCATCACTGCACCTGTTCAGATACAATACAGACATCAGGAATGGCTTCTGTACTGCTGTCCAACACAAGATGGAGGACAACAAGTGCACCAGTCAATGAACCAATCCACACAATAATCTGTCAGCCCCAAATATCCACGACAGCAGCCAGGAGCTGTCATTAGGTGAGCTGAGAACTCCCACATGGAGACAACATGTGAACTCCACACAGAAATGCTGCTGACTGGGACTTGAACCTGAGTAACTCTTACTGTGAGGCAACAGCACAAACCACAGAGCCACTGTGCAGCCCTCCATAGGTTCTTCATATTTCTCTTATCAATGGAAAGATTTCCAAAAAAACATGAGAACAGAGTTAAGGAATCTCATCCTGGCATCAGCAGCAGCTGTAGACTTGAAGAACTGTCCCCTAAAATGACAAGTCAGATCAGTCTCTCCTCCGCCATGGTCTCATACAGTAATGTCTTCAACAGCTGCACAAACTTTCCATGATCTAGTCTGAGTTATTTGGTCTTTCATTGATGTTCAGTGATGAAGAACAACGGCTGCAGAAAGTCCTGATGTCTTTATCCGTGGTGCTTTTTGGGATTTTCCATTTATGGTTCAGTCAGTTTAACAACACATGACAACAGAACAGAGCAGAGGAGCCCTCCTCATGTAACTGCCAAGGCATCACAAATTATACAAGAATGAGGCCGTTTCCAAAACCACCTACTACAGACCACTGAAGAATGCAGTATTCAGTATATACTGTGAACTGTATGCTGCAGTCTGTGGTCTGACTGACATTCGGCTGTTATTTTGCAGTATGTCACTCCAGGACAAGTTCATTATTCTTCTTTTTGTTTTCTGAGAGGTGGCAACAATCAAACAATGAGCATTACTGCCACCTACTGGACTAAAGCTTGGATCAGAACAACTATTTCAGCCGCACAGAAACTACATTAAATACTCCAGTCCTTTCAATTGCATAAACAAAGCTGTGTGCTTCCCCTCCCCAATCCAATAATTTAGCTGATTTCTGTTTCTGGTCATGAAAATTAAAGTAAACAGAAGCTCAGAATCAATGCTAATGCTAATCCTGCTAAGGCTGTTGTGGCTGTCTGCCATTTTAGACTGGTCTGACGCATACTGCTAATGTTTCCTGAAGGACTCTGACATCTTGGTACTTCAGGCATACTGCAGATTACACAGATGTTCACATACAATGGACAACATTTTGGCAAGGCACGGGGAACAGGTACAAATAAGAGCTCAAAGTTTTTGGGGTCAAATGAGGCCTCATGCTTATTTCCAATTGGCCCTCAGCTCTTAAAGGTTCAGTTAATTATTGCCGCCACTGGAACAAGAATCTTTTGTTTAACTAATGCTTAAAAACAAATGGATGATGGCAGCAAATGGCACCAATCACATTCATTTTCTGCCCCATCTGCAACTGCAACAACGTATATAAAGAATATTGTTCCAACCATGATAATCGTCTTAAAGCACCAACACTACTTTGAAGTTTGTCAGCTTTCTGCAGTTTGTTCTTGTTTTGTGTCTTAATGTGGAGGTGAGCCATCTGTCCTCTTGGCTGCATTTTAGTCATCCTGACCGGGGGCCTGTCATGTGGTGGCCATGGCCGACCACTGCCTGCTGGCACCCACACTCTGACACACAGAAGGTGAGGTACATTAAAGCGGCCCAGTCATCTGTGTCATTTTCTGCATGTGGATCGTGATGAGAAAAGTCAGGACACCTCAGTTTCAGACCAAATTCATCAAGATTTTCTTTCTGCCCTTTGAGGTAAATGATAACTGTTCAATAATGTAAATCTGAGGAAGACCATCCATCCAACCTTTCTCACTGGAGGATTCATCTACCTTTAACTATTTACTCTTGATGTTTTTTACTTGATGTCTGGACTAAACTCAGTCTTCTATCACTCAGATTCACATTTTTTCTTTTTTATCTCCAAAATTTCAGTATTCAAATTCATAGGGATATTCACACCAATCAGATTATTTGTGTGTTTGGATCTCTTTGAGAAACATGCAGAGCCTCCCTGTAAACAGCTGATCCTCACACTGTCTGACTGCCTGAGCACAGAAAAGTGGCTATTTCAGCCCGGTGTTCTGTCAAATTAGGCTGCCCTGTCAAAAAAAGCTACCAGCTGCATAAATTGACAGCAGTATCTGTCCATTCGCGGTACTGTGTCGAAAAATGCTTGGGCTTTGTCACGCCAATTTGGATGCCAAATAATGCGTCCACCGTAGAATCACTGTTAGTAAGTTATTTTTATGTTTGTGGGAAGAGGAAGCACATTGTGACGAGCATATGCAGTCATCAAATAAGCTCCCACTATAGGGAGCCCATTTTGACAGGCATGTGAACTTTCCTACGCTATTATCATCTAACATCAATATTCTTCATCAGTCTATCGTGCACATCTTATTGCTTACATGCTTACAGGTCAAAAGGCACTATGAAAGAAATACGTTCAAAGTATTATTCACGTGCAGCGCCAGTACAAAAGTCAATCCAACTTCTGCATGGGGTAGCTCATATCGATGTGTATTTAAACAGAAAAAACGTTTACGGGTCCTGCGCATGTGTGCGCATGCGCAGTAATGCTAGGTAGCTCATCTCGACAGGTATCGTGTTTACGATAGGACACCGGTCTACACTTGTTTGTGAGTCTTCTTTAGGCAGCCCGACTCATCCACCAGACTCAGAGATATTTTGTTCAATACTCATGATACTTTCTGTTACTTAAGAGGATCAGTATTAAATCTCCAACATAATTATCAGCTAAAATGCACTTTGGTCCTTCAGCGACTGTGTCTGTGTTGGGTTGTCTTTGGCGAGGTTCGTGTCACATATGAGTGTTAAATGATACATCTGTGGGGTATAATTTAATGTGAAACGATAGTCTTCAGGTAGTTTAAGGTAGTGGCTTCTGTTGTTAGTTGTTAGCCCAAGTGGCTAACAGTTAGCTGATAGGGCTAACGGCCGTTAACTGTTGTTAGCTGTTGTTAGCCGTGCTTATTGTGGCTCAGCGTCACTGTCACTGCCTCTTGCCCCCGGAATCATGAGTTCGATCCTCGGGAAAGGAAAGGAAGTATGCAAGTTAACTGTTATTAGCCGTTAGCTGCTACGTGTAGCAGCCACATATGCTACGTCATACGTAGCAGCATTGCTTGATGTGATGAGTGTGACGAGCTGAACGATCGTCCAATCACAAACTGCTGTTGTTTTTGAAGATTCTGCCCCGAAAACATTTTTGAACGGCTCCTTCCCAGATGGATTAGTGATTTCCAATATGAAACTGTCCATCTGGCCTGTCAGGTTAACCCTCTCCGGTAGCAGATGAAGAACACGCCTCCCCAGCCCGATAGCCTGATTGTTTCTTCTTTTCTTCGCTGTAGCGTCTGCCATCTTTGCCAGTCTGCGTAGTGTCCTGTTAGTGCATTTCATAACACTCAAAGTCACTTGCGCACTGGGCGCGCTGTGATTGGCTGGGGTATCCCAGCCTACTCTCCGCCCAAAAACGCCCCGAGACAACCAAAACATCAAAATACAGGTTGAGGTCCACTCTGGTTAAAAATTGAAGCCACATCAGTCACAGGAACCTCTCTTCCAGCACTCCTCTTTTCAAGGACACAGCCCTCCCATGAATTACTTGGTCATAACTTTATTCTTAAAAATTCTGTTAAGATCTTGAATCAAATGAAGAAATCTCTTGGCCTGCCGAATCTCTCAGTATAGACTCCTATTGCATATAATCATCTGTTTAAGCCAGGGTTAATGGACGGTGTATTTCTGAACTGGAGAGAGAGGGGACTGCGCTGTATTGGAGATCTTTATATGGACAATAAATTTGCCTCATTTCTTCAACTTCAAACTAAATTTAATCTTCCTCACTCACATTTCTACCGTTACCTTCAAGTCAGGCACTTTGTACGCAAGTCTGTCCCACAGTTTATAAATAAACCAAAGAGCCAAGTATTTTATGATGTACTCATTTCAAATCCAAACTCTAAACATTTGGTCTCCCGCGTTGTATCTGTTTTTACGACACCAGTGAGTATGAATCACCTCAAGGAGGCCTGGGCTAAAGAACTTTGTTCTCCAGTGTCAGATGAATTGTGGGAAGAGGGCTTGTCGAGTATAAAAAGCTGTTCAATAAATTCAAGATATAGACTAATTCAATTTAAAGTTATTCATAGACTGCATTATTCTAAAACCAGACTAAGTAAAATTTTTGACTCTGTCTCACCTTTGTGTGATAGGTGTGGTACTGCAGAAGGCTCATTATCGCACTTGTTCTGGCATTGTCCAGTACTAAGTAATTTCTGGAGAGAAATATTTGACTGGTTTTCCAAACAATATGAAATAAATATTCAGCCAGACTTCAACCTTGCAATCTTCGGCAGCTCCGATTTGACAAGGCCTCTTCCCTCCCACAAAAAACATGTTCTCAATGCAGGCATGGTTGCAGCTAAAAAACTGATATTGCTAAACTGGAAGTCTGCGACATCCCCACATTTTATAAGACGGCTCAATGAAATGCTCCTCGTTGCTAAGATGGAACAGATCCGGTTTAGCAAGCAGAACTCAAATAGGTACTTTATTAAAGCATGGAAACCTTTCCTGACATTGTTGGATAAAACTTAAATGTTTTCATTATGGTCTGGGCTGCTATGATATGCCCATATCTCGTACAAACTCTGTCTTATTTGGCATACTGACTGATGATCTGATCGACTCCCACCCATATGTGTGTGTGTGTTTTTGTTTCTTGTTTTGTTTTGTACCCAGAACTCCTTTTTCTCCTTTTTCTTTGAAGAGGGGCAGTCCCTTTTTGAATCAGTGCTTGCTGTTAGGTTTGGACATTTAGATTGTATCCTTTGCCCCTCTCTTGTTAGTATCCTCTTCATCACCTCTGGTGATACTCCTGGGTGTCCTTGTTTATTTTGTATGTCTACATTTTTGAAAAGTTATAAATAAAATATTAAAAAAAAAAAATACAGGTTGAGGAGGGGGGTGAGGTAAAAAAAGACACCATCACACATTAATAGAGTCCCATAGGAGACGGTTGAGCAGAATTTTTCCTGAAAAAGTTGATATTTTATTTTTAAGGAAAATCCTGCAGAACCTAACTTTAAGAAAAGAAGAATGTCTTTTTTCTAAAGTTTCTTCCCAGACTCAGAAAACTTCATCCCCATTTCATTTTCCCACTAATTCTTTAACCGAGTCAAAGGTTCCAAGTCATGAGAGTTAATTAAGGAATAAATGAACCCAATGGACCGTTTCAAGGACAGATTAAGTTTCAAAATAGAGCCTAGGAGAGAGCTGGTCGGTTTGTATGGAAAAGAGGAGATAGATGATATGAAGTTACAAATTTGAAGATATCTAAAGAAATGTAAGCGGGGGATATTGAACTTTGATGTCAGCTGATCAAACATGCAAAAGTATTGTTAACAAACATATTTTCGATTGTAATTATTCCTCCTTTAACCCAGATATCAAAAGTTCTGTCCATGATTGATGGTGGAAATAGGTGGTTTTTATTATGGGTGCACAGACTGAGATATCTCTTAAAGAAAAAAATCTTCTGATTGTGCCCATATCTTAAAAGACTATTTTACTATTGGATTTGGAGAATGTTTGGATATATGTTCAAGTCAGGAGAGTTTTGTACTGAACAATGCACTTAAGAAGTAGAGTCATAGGACAAATTTTCTAATTGTAGCCATTTAGGGGCCGTGTTCACCTCTGGAGATTCTTTACAGTGAAGCATGTTCTGTATATTGGCAGCTCAGCAGTAATATTGAAAGTTAGGGAGGGAAAATCCACCACTTTGGCGATGGCGCTGTAACATATTTTGACGTATTCTAGGTGTTTTTTTATTCCAAATAAACTTTGATATTGATTTGTCTATTGGTGTTAAAAAAAAATTTGACAAGGATACAGGAATGCTCTGAAAAACATAAAAATTTGGGCAGCACATTCATTTTGATTGCGCTGTTTTTACTTCCTAGTGACAAAGGCAGCAGACTCCAGCGTTCCAGATGAGGGGAAAATTAGCTTTAAAGATGTCTTTAACTTTACATGTGATCCAGACGCCTAAGTATTTAAATTTGTGTGTACTTACTTTGAGGGAAAAATGGTTGAGATTAAGTAATTTAGCAGCAGCATTAACTGGCATGATTTCATCTTTTTGTAAATTAACTTTGAACCCCAATATTCGCCAAACCCCCCCAACGTAGCAAGTGTAACTGACAGACTAGTCAAAGGCTAAGATAAAAATAAAAGTATATTGTCAGGGTAAAGGAATACCTTATGTTTCAAACAGTTTCACCATATTCTCTTTATGACAACATCACTGCACAATGCAACTGCTAGTGGCTCAACTGCTATAGCAAATAACAGGCGACAGCGGACATCCCTGTCCAGTGCCACGCAGAAGTGGAAAATAAGCAGAGAGATTACTGTTTGTACTGACAGCGGCTGTTGGAGAGGAGAATAACACTCTTATCCAGGAGATACATTTTGAACCGGAGCCAAACTGTTCGAGGGTACAGGAAAGATAATCCCACTCCACCCTATCAAATGCTTTCTCAGCATCAAGGGTTATTAATACCTCTGAGGTGTCAGGTAGAGCAGGATGGTATAAGATATTAAGTAGGCGTTGTATATTAAAATAGGAGTGACAATTTTTAATGAACCCAGGTTACCTGATGATGCAGGTTTCTCAATATTGGGCTTATGTTGTCAAAACTGGTGAAATATCAGAGTGACTTGGTAAATAAACTTCAGGATGTTTCAGGATCAGAGGACAGCAGCGGCTGATGTGTGCAAATCTGCTGTCTGTGACTCTGTCATGCAGATCCTCACTTCATTTAATGAACAATTATACTTAACAGACACAATTCAACGTTTTACAAACTCAGAAGACAAACCAGAAGAGCTGAATGAAAGTTTATCTTCAGAGTAAGTATTCAGCTCACACTGATTGTTGATGGATAAAGACACAGCTATGCCTTGAAGACAACAAGCCCAGTGCATTATGGGGGTTGGAGTAATTGAGACATTTGGGCATAAAAACACCTTTTTGGAATTTCTCAGGCTGTGAGAAACAAATTAAAACTGTTCTCCACTTTTCTTCTGCTAAGACAGACTAGTGCACATGACAATGGCTTAAGTCTTCAGTTAAGAGACAACAGACTCTACCACTGAGCCACTGTACCCCCAAAAAGATCCAGAGGTCCTTCTTTGTGACCCTGAAGGGTGGAGTGAGACACTACAGTCTACCAAGAGAGGGGACGGCTGGCAGTGGAAACACAAGCTAGGTCAGAGTTCACTGAACCAAACTGGAGAGCCTGATGGAAACTGGGGCTGTCACCTTATATTTGATATTTCAATAACCGTTTAAGCATGTGGATAAATATCCATAACTGAAGAGTAAATAAATATTCTAATGTAAAATATTGAGTGTAGCGGCACATCAGGGCGCCTGGAGCAGTGGACCGTTTCATTCAACAGAGGGTACTCTCAGTGCAGCTTGACCGTCAGCCACATATGCTGCTCTCTTGACCTCAGTAAGCAAAGAGTTGCCACTCTGAGCCTACATTAACAATACCAAATCATCCGAGGAGTGCTGTGTGGTAGTATTTTGGGTTCTACACCGTTGATGGAGAACATTAAATCAAAGACTGGGCTGTGTGTCGGCTATGTGCAAAGCAGTTTACTCACTTGTCCTCCACATCAAATTTGCAGGGTCAACCGTCGGCTTTCATCCAAGTTATACAGCCAGTGCAGCGGTGCTTCGTCAAGAGTTCAACGCCACGTGACTGTGTTTTTCTCAGCAGGGTCTTTACCGAAGGGGCAGATAAGATAGTCTCTGTCCCTTACTACTAACGGGTGGGGTGGGGGGCAAAATAATTAAATATCTTCAGTTATTTGTGTGTATGTTTGAAAACCGTTCAAGTTTGATTTTGAGGAAAACTGACAGCCTTAGTGGAAACACACCAGAACAAAAAACTTGACATGAACATTTTACCTCTTTTTACCACGGAGCTGATGTCCTGCACAGTTTATCCATCCCCCCTTTGATTGATTACTCTTCAAGGACACACAGCTGGGATCAGGTCCTGGTTCAGCAAAGGACCCTGTCCCATCAGTCCTGTGAGACAATGAGAAGACAACCAGATGTTAAACTTGACCTCTCTCATCGCAACTGTTGCCAAGCTACTCCAGTCTGACAACTTTTGTCTTAGCAGAGTCTGTTATAATGCATTGCAGTAAAGTAGTTATCTTAAATGTGTTTCTTCCATAAAACACTTCAAGGACAAAAAAAATAACAATAATAATATTGATGATGTTTGCAGCTAAATTCATATTGATTTGTAATAATAAAATGATTTTGTTGATGTGCAAGTCCTGGAGTTTTGGGACACAGTTCTGTGGACGGCTGAAGTACAGCTGTTGTCAGTAGACTATAACACATTATAGACAATAATTACTGTGGAGATGTACATTTAACTACTCAAATAACATAAAGTATCATTCATCCAGAACAAAAATGTCCCTGACTTCAGAAGACTTGCAAACAGATAAACAAGCGTAAACTGGACTGAAACAGGCGGTGAACAGGTTCAAATGATAAATGGCAAAAACCTCAATGGGAACTGGAGGACATGAGAAAACCCCTCTGGGTTTTTATTTAAGAACTTCTCAAGCTTTAAATAAATATTCCTCTCTTACATTGAGAAATGAGTGGAATCCCAATCAAGAAAAGGACACCTGCTTGTGCTCACATTTAACCACTGATGGAAACACACCAGAATAAAACCTTGGTATGAACATTTTACCTCTTTTTACCACGTGGCCGATGTCCTGCAAAGTTTATCCATCCCCCCTTTGATTGGTCACTCTTCAAGGACACACAGCTGGGATCAGGTTCTGGTTCAGCAGAGGACCCTGTCCCATCAGTCCTGTGAGATAAAGAAAAGACCACCAGATGATAAACTTGACCTGTTGTTGGCTCTCTGATTGGTTCACTGACCAAACATCTCAGAGTTAGAAAACACTCTCTCATAGCAACTGTTGCCAGGCAACTCCAGTCTGACAACTTATGTCTTAGCACAGTCTTTACTAATGCCCCGTAGTAAAATATCTATCTTAAAACTGTTTCTTAAATTAAACACCGCAAGGTAAAAGAAAACATCTTAATATTGATGATACAGTCTATACTACAGTCTACCAAGAGAGGGGACGGCTGGCAGTGGAAACAAAAGCCACGTCAAAGTTCACTGAACCAAACTGGAGAGCCTGGTGGAAACTGGGGCTGTCACCTTATATTTGATATTTTAATAAACAGAATAAAACCTTGACATGAACATTTTACCTCTTTGTACCACGGGGCCGATGTCCTGCAAAGTTTATCCATCCCCCCTTTGACTGATGGCTCTTCAAGGACACACAGCTGGGATCAGGTCCTGGTTCAGCAGAGGACCCTGTCTTATCAGTCCTGTGACACAGTAAGAAGACCACCAGAGGTTAAACTTCAGACACAGAAGCTTCTAGATTTAACTTTAGTTCAGTCAAATTCAGAGCTGAATGACTTCATTGTGTGTTTTATCCTAAACATTTTTTGAAACACATGAAGAGTCTTCAAAGTCTTTTATTTACTCATATGAGGTCTGAAACTTCCCAGTGGCACTTTAAGAACAAACAAATCTACACTGGCTGCTGACAGGCACACTGACCTTAAAGACCTCCTTCTGTCAGGGGCCCACAGTGAGTGGTGGTTCTTACTCTGAGGCCCTTGAACAGGATCATGCTGACAACAGACTGAGGAGCTGAAGAGGGACAGACCCCCTCCACCACACAAGACCAACGTCTCACATGAGCCTCCAAATCAGGGGTTGACAAACAGCGGCCTGTGGGCCGAACCTGGATCACCAGTAATAATGTCCGGCCCTCACAATGATCTGGAATACGGGGACCCACCCATTGACCTCCAACATCCACATATTCCTCTGATTACTAACTTTACATCACTGACATGATTCACCAACGCTAACATGACGATAAAATGATGAAGACCCCTCATCATCATCATCTCTAACATCCCAGACAGAGAGAGGGCGTCACTCTGGAGTCTCTCTGTGAGCAGCAGCCTTTATTTAACCAAACCTGAACCTCTGTTACCTGAGCCAGGTGAACATGAACAGAGTTCTCAGGGTCACAGTGTGAGGATCTGAAAACATCTTTGATTTGAAAAGAAGAAGTGACAAAAAGAGCACTCATGTAGAGGAGTCTGGGCTCTGTCTGTAACACACACTGAGGATCAGGACGCTGTCATGGTCTGAATGGTTCTTTGTTTCAAACGCTGGTCTCACCTCAGATCTTTGGCTTCAGAGCGAGGAGCTCCTCCGTCTGCGTCCTCACACTGACTCATGTTCCTGTTCAGCTCACACACACACCTTCACCTGCAGAGGAAACACACACTGTTCATCACACACCAGCTGATTCAGCTCACACACACACATTTATCTCCTCTACATCAGTCTGGACACACGTCTGTGTGAGGACATCAGCTACACCTCCATGAATGCTGCTGAAAGATCAGGTCCTTCTGCTCTATGATCCTGAACCTCTGCACCAGAGACAGACCAGGGGCCTCATTTATAAAACTAAAGATAACCACAACAGTAATCTCTCCAAGGCACAGTTTTGAAATATCATTATTTTCAAGATTTTATACATACTCTATAAAATTGCAAACATTTTAAGAGCTAACACCTAAGGGCCCTAATGTTAGTAATTAGAAGCCTAAAATAATAATGTGATCGAGTGATTATGTTCATATTTCAAGTGAATAAACTGACATACAGACTGTGGAAAGATGCAAATGATTTAATTGTTGTCAACATTATATCTAATTTCTCTTTACTGTAGAAATATTGTTTTCAGTTGTAATGATTATACTAACTAGGGTGGAGATGCATTCTTTCTCATTAATTTAATTCTGCTTCTTACTAAGTTTCACATTCACAAATGTAAATTTACAAGCAAAAAAAATTATGTTGTACTTCTGAAGGAAATTGAACACTACATTTTGACAATTTACCCTCCATGAAACAAAAAAAACAATTCATACAATTTATGTGTGCAGTTCTTTTAACATGTTTCAGTGATCATCATGTGTCACTCTCACCCTCTGTAGCTGTACTGTGTATATTTTTTTGTTTAGCGTTGTTATGTGTTTTACTTGACCTTATGCTTAGACTGTTTACTTTCAACAAAGTTAATTTAAAAAAGTAATAATATACACGAAGAAGACCAATGCCCCTGTCCTTACAGCACTCTTCTGCTCCTCTGAAAATAAGAGGAAACAGTTTGAGCTCAGGCTGTGTGACGTCAGCAGGAGACATTTACGTTGAGTTTGTCAGAGAAGCAGCTCCTCTGGGTCAAAGTTCAGCCTCTATAAAATCTCCTCTCAGTCACAGTCTCTGTGAAAACATCAGGATTAAAGTATCGATCACATATTAGAGGATTATTCCCTTCAGATCTGATGGATTACTGATTATTAGTCAGTCCTCTCAGGGCCCTTTGAAAAGCTTGAATGTCATTAAAATGTCTGACTGTCCTCCCCGTCCTCTGAATGTCTCCTGCTGCTCTCTCATCGTTAAATCTGGAGAATCTCAGAGCTTCATTTCTCCTCTTTTTCTCTTTTGGAGCCCAAACGGAAACACGCAGCTGCTTTTCAAATGTCGGACGGTCACCGTGTTTCTCCAAAGTTTACCGTAAAGTCGAAGTTTAGAGTTTTTAAAAAGAGCTCATTTGAGCTTTTAGATGTTCAGCTGAAATGAAAAGAGACTATTTGAGCCAAAACAGCAGTTTAGAGGAGTTACTTTACCTTCATCTGGAGGATCACACCGAGGAAAACAACTGCGCCACAGAGTCTGTGAAACTGAAAGTAAACCTGTAAGCCTCACCCACATGGTAACGATACTGTACTCGAGTATTCTTCAGTTTTACAGGAACTCAGCTAAAACTATCAGGACTTTACTGACAGCAAGGGTCAGGGCTCGAGTTTAGGTTTAGTTCACAGGATTAAACCAGGTTTGGATTTTTACAGAGTCACTGATCATTGGGACAGACTGACTGATGGCTATTATTATTATTATTATTGTTATTATTATTATTATTATTATTATTATTGTTGTTGTTGTTGTTGTTGTTGTTGTTATTATTATTATTATCATTACCATCATCATTTTTGTTATTGTTGTTATTATTATCACAACAATAACAATAACAACATGATGATGATAATGAATTTTATTATTATTACTACACTGGTATTTTTTTGCTATCATTATTATAATCATCATCATCATTATTATTTATTTATTTTTCCGACTACATAAATAAAATAGAACAACAATAATGATCCTCTACAATAATGATAATAATAACAATTCTTATATTAATAACTGATGATGATAATTCTTATAGTAATAATGATAAAATAAAAGAAAAAATAATAACAAGGTGATAATGATTGTTATTTTCACTGCTGTCATTGCCCTTCTTATTATTCTTATGATAATTATTAATATCACATCTATTGAGGACGGCACTGTGGTGCAGCAGGTAGTGCACGTGCCTCACAGCAAAGCGGTTGCTGGTTCGATCCCCTGGTCGGGCAGGGCCTCTCTGTGTGAAGTTTGCATGTTCTCCCTGTGCATGTGTGGGTTCTCTCCGGGCACTCAGGCTTCCATCCACAGACCAAAAACATGCTCATTAGGTTAACTGGTGACGCTAAATTGCCCTTAGGTATGAGTGTGAGCATGAATGCTTGGCCGTCTCTCTATGTGACCCTGTGATTGGCTGGTGACGGTACAGGGTGTACCCCGCCTCTCGTCCAATGACAGTTTCACAAAATCGAGATGGGGATTAACTCTAGATTTCCTGGTTATCCTGGATGAATTTAGCTGTGATTTGGTTTCATGTAAGTGGAGGCACATGAGTTACCATGAAGATTTATTCTGTGCATCTAGCTGCTCCTGACCAGGCTAACAGACAGGATTAATAAATCCTGCTGTTCAGTCAGCAGATCTCTCATCACAAACATGTTTCTTACAGTTATAATGATAATGACTATCAGAGCTATAGGAATAAAAATATTGATAATAAAACATTTTATTAAAAAATGTTTTTCAAAGCACTCAGAGACTCTTTAAAACAAGGATAAAAAAGAAAAATATGTCATAAACCAAAACCAAACTCAAATCACACGAGTAACCACTATAAGCAAATTAAGATATTTTCATGCTTTTTTAAAGTTTTTATTAATAGTAACTGGTTTTGATAAATGTTTATTATGTTAGTTATTTTTATTACATCACATCTCTTTAGAGGGCGCTGGGGAGAGTGTGTAGTGGCCTGTTCAAAAAGGACCAGACGACTATTGCAGGAAGTGCAACGCCTAAATGGAGGAGGAAACATATAACTGTAAGCAGGCATGGACTGTCCATCGGACGTACCGGGCAATGCCCGCCCCTACCGTGCCCCTTGGCTTTAAACATGTCATCAAAGTTTGCTGTTCGAGCCTACCGGAGATGGAGGAGTGAGCGGGACATGGACAGACCACAAAAGTGCAGAAAAGCTTCGTGAAAAAAGGCTGAAAAGGCTTCAAGTCCAGACAGCACCTCAATTTCGTCTTCAGTAGCAGGTGCAGGGCTGGAGAAGGAAGGACCAGGGGATTCGGAGGAGGTGGAGATGACCCAGGGACAGATTGAGGAGGAGACCCAGGGACAAATTGAGGAGGAGACCCAGGGACAGATTGAGGAGGAGACCCAGGGACAAATTGAGGAGGAGACCCAGGGACAGACTGAGGAGGAGACCCAGGGACAGATTAGGGAGGAGACCCAGGGACAGACTGAGGAGGTCAGAATAGCCACTGTCAGCTCAGTAAGAAGCCGCCAAAATGCTAATAAAGAGGGACATTTCATGTCGGTAGGGCGGAGGGCCGTTGTGTGTGTGTGTGTGTGTGTGTGTTAAGGTGACCAGACGTCCCCGAACCCCGATTTCCGGGGACAGTCCCTGTTTTGGCTGGCCTGTCCCCGGTTAAAGCTGTCCCCGAAAATGTCCCCGATCTCAGCGTTGACGAGATGAACGGTCATTACTGTCGCCGCGTATGAGGCAGAGAGAGTGAGGGAGCATGTTACGAGCAGACTGGGACAGAAACTGTGTTGCCAAGTCCGCTTACTACAAGCGACTTTGGGCTTGCTTTTATTATCACCCAGTTCACCACAACATAGCAATACATAAGTGCGGTAGGTAGTTTGTCCTTTCCTCTCCCCCGTTTCCTGGTTATCGTGCCCGCCCGAGTCAACCCGACACCCCCCCAAACACGCACAGTCATGTGGCGCATGCACAACTACGCAGGACCCATAGTTGCCAGGTCTGCTTATTATAAGCCGGTTTGGCTTCTTTCTTGAAAAGTTGCTTGTACATTTTGGCAGTTGCGGGTTGCAGTTTTTTTGGGCTTGTTCAACAAGTACAGTTGCTCGTTTGGGCTTGTTGTGCCCCAAAACCTAGGAGGGATCTGATGCTCACCAATATAAACTCAATTCAGATGTTACACAAATTATTTTCTCCCTCTCTAAACACAAATTCACATTTTACTGTAAAAAGAGGGGCAAAATGATGTTTCCATCAACAAGAAATCGTTATGTGCCAGAATGAAATTTATTTCTATTGTAGCTATTACTGTCTTCACCATAATGATGCTGTATAGGATCAATGTAAAACTTTGATAAAAGCCTGGCTATGTCTGTTTGGTTGCAAAAATCAATGTTGGGCAGACTGTTTAGTGATAACAGAGATATAAATAACAGTAGCCCCTCCCTTCACTTCTGTATGAAGAAAAGGCTGTGCCTCCTCCAAACAAGGCGACATGGAGAGAGGTCAGCCAATTGTCAGAGCTCCAGAATGGTGCAACCAGGAAAGACATACCTTAGAGGTACAGACAGATGCCCATACCTGAGGCCTTGGAAACTGCCAAACAAAGACTCCAAGCCTTGGCCACCCGACTGAAGAGGTACACAAGAGAGACTGAGGCCAGGCGAATAAACCGGCTGTTCTCCACTGAACCAGCCAAAGTGTACTCTCAGTGGCAAGGGAATAACTTACGAGCTAACCCACCAAGGCTGGAGACTGAACAATACTGGAAAGGATTATGGGAGAAAGAAGCATCACATAACAACGATGCACAGTGGCTAATCAATCTAAGAGCAGACCACACCAATCTCCCTGAACAAGATGCCGTGACCATCACAGTAGCAGACATCCGAGAAAAAGTCACAGAGATGAATCCTCACACATTGGTCAATCTTAAGTGGCTTTATTACATTTTTTGTACATGTTTTAGGACAAAGATGGTTGCTTTTCTCAGTCCTGTTACCAAAACTCATGTTACATTTTAAAAGCATGTTTAGAAGCATGTCAGCTAATTCCTTCATTTTCCCCTCAAGAAAGTGTCTCTGTTTATGGAACGGTTGGTTATATGTTCAAATGATTAATGTTTGTTACTAAAAAATGATATTTTTAGACAAAAGTGACATTTTTCTAAAACATCCAAAGCCATATTTATCATTTCAAGGAGACCCAAAGCTCAATTTAAATAAATGTATTATCTCGTAATCTATTGAACAATTGGATAAATGCAGACCCGGCTGCAGAAACAAATTAGAGGGGGCATTACATTTTTTCAGGGGCCATACTTTTTTGAACCTACATTTTATCTGCCTCGGGCTGAACAGTGGCTCTGTGGCCTCTCCTACAGTGTTGACATATAATTTTCTCTCACTAAAAAGGGGCAGTTCATCCTAAAATTCATTTATAAAAAAATACAGCAGTGTAGCGCCATGCACTGAAAGACAAGTGACTGAGCTGTTAGTGATTCAGTATTTTAGGGAGCTTTGTGTGTGGAAGCTCTTTAACGCTTGGGTACTGTATTAAAACACATTATTTAGTCCTGTTTGGACTGTTTAAAAGCCACAACTTTAGCTGCTGTAAAAACATATCAGATAAATATTTCTTTCAAATTTTCTGCCTAAATCTCTTGAAGCTAAAACCTGATCAAAAATAATGATTTTTAAAAGATTAACACACAAAACGACTGATTTTCAATATAAAAAATGAGGCTGGATATTTTTTAAGTGCTATCACACTTGAATCTGTCAAAGATGAGTAAAAACATTGGCTTTGGTGCATTATTATTTTTTGCACATCACATTTTAAGTTTTACTCCCTATTGACTCCCATTATAACCACATCTTTTGAATGCAGCCCTGATACTGCAGTGAAATCTCCTATGAAACTGGCATTTAAAGGTTAAAAATCCATCATTTTAAAGCAAAGAAGAAGTTTTGATCAGGACTGAGCTTGATGAAGAGACTTGGAGAAAAAAGTTTACAAAAATAATTATGTGATATGTTTTTATAGGAGCTAAAGTTTGTGGCTTTAAACAGCCAAACAGGATGAGAGGGTAGTAAATTTGCCCACAGTGTATTTTTGACCTTTAAAATTTTTTTAAATCACACTTTCAAAAAAAATTATGTGGAAATAAGTTTCCTCACCAAAAACGTTTTCACTCTCTTACATAGAGTCAAAGTTATGGTCAATCAGTACTAAATATCATCCTTTTGTGGCAGAGAAAAGCCACACAGAGACACAAGTTAACCCTGCTGGACCTTGTTTCTAAATTTCATTGTCTTTATGTCTTATAGCTATAACAGAAGCGCTCATGGTTTGTAGCTCAATTTGTTGTCTGTCTCAGAGTTATCTGAGCGCAGAGTTTGTACAATTGTATAAATTTTGATTGATTGACTGTTGGCCTGTAGCTGTTCCTCGCAGCTGTAATGTTTCCATGAACGTCCTCTCCTCTGTTATTATTAACGTCGTCACTCACGTTTCTTCCAGGCAGCAGGTTCACGCTGCTCCTCCTGCTCCTCCTGCTCCTCCTGCTCCTAGCTGCTGAAGCTAACCCTCCTAGCATGAATGTTTACTGCAGTGTGACTGTTGATTTCAGTGGTTGTGGTTCTGGTCAAAGTGGAGCTGTATGGCGCTGCTTCCTGCTCACTCCTGACCGCACTGTCACTTCTCCCTGACTTTCAGAAATAACTTCGGATATCCATTGTTGTTGTGACGGCTGACATGAATATTTCACTCGGTAATCGTTATGACTCAGTGACCTGCCCCCCTCTACCTCTAATTGGCTAAAACGTTGCCTTAGTTCAGTTGGATGGATTGACATATCAAGATAGATAGGATTAACTGAAGATGGCTAAAAAACAAAATCCAAATAAAATAAACAGGACAGACACGGCCCCCCAGAGCCCGCCCATGCCACCGGGTCTGGCACAACAAGATCAACCCCCTTCAGGTCAGTACAGCTTGTCATCCCATCCTGGAAACGGGTTTCTACGATTTCCCTAACAAAGCCTGGTCTGCATTGGTATACATATCATGGCTCATATTTCATTTGCTCCCTTCATCTCCAAGTGAACGATGACTTTTTGAGGCCTCAGCCAAAGACTGACTTTTATCATGTCATTCCCCAATCAGGAACCAATCCAGGGAAGCCAAAGCACAGCACATTGGAAGTGGTCTGGTCAAGAATATGACACAGCAATTTGCTATAGCAAGGGCTCTTCTGGGATTTGAACCCGGGACCTTTCGCATCCTAAGCGAGAATCATACCCCTAGACCAACAAGCCTCAAAGAGACTTTCTTCTTATTGAAAATTTGACAAATGCACATTTTCTACCAAGTCATTCTCAATGTGTTAAAAAATGTCCAAAGTTTTTCCTTGTGCCCCTGCAACGGTCAGAGGTTCAATTGTTGTTGCTCTAATAGACAAATGGGGGAAATGTCTTGGAGTTTGAGATGAGGGATCCAGATTTGCAACAACTATGGTGGTTCAAAGGGCAAAGTTTCCCATGGCACAACAAAATCAACCCCCTTTGGATCAGGTTCCCGATCCATACCAGTACAGCTGGTCATCCCATCCTGGAAACCTGTTTCTACCACTTCCCTAACAAAGCCCGGCTCGCATTTCATTTGTTCAATTCACTTTTATTCACTTTCACCTGAAGAGAGGCATCTTCAGCCTTACTTTAGACTGGAATGACAACGTTTTCATTTCATCCTCAAATCAAGGATCAGGGAACGCTACAGAAAATCCAAAACAACACACTTCTGAAATTTGCTTAACATAGCCTTTGAATCAAAGCTTCAGCTAGCTTGGGCTCGTTCAGGATTCAGACTCGGGACCTCTCACACCTTCAGCGAGAATCATACCCCTAGACCAACGAGCCTCAACGTGACTTCCTTCCTAATGAAAATTTGACAAATGTACATTTTCTACCAAGTCGTTCTCAATGTGTTAATAAATGTCCAAGGTGCACTTGCAACGGTCAGAGGTTCAATTGTCGTTGCTCTAATAGACAAATGGGGGAAGTGGAGTTTGAAGAGGAGGGATCCAGATTAGCAACAACTGTGTAGATACAAAGGGCGAAGTGCAGATATGAATGGATGAGTAGATTAGACGCAGCATTTATATTTTCTTTTTCTTCAACTCACTTCTTTAGTCATTCTCTCACCAATGACAGGGTCAGGATGACACTATTAGTGTGAGTACATTGTTTGAGTTTCTAGTGATGTTGATGTGTTTTTATTTATTATTTATCTTTAACAGTGTATCAGGGTTAATATTGTATTTATTTTGTTGCCAAATGTCTGTGATTCCTGCCACACCCAGCCTTCCCTACAGGGAAAAATAAACAAAAAAACTTTAAATGTCTCTCATTGCAAAAGAACTCAGTTTTACCCTTCATGTTATGTAAAAATAAATCAATATAGCTTTAAAAATCTCAATAAATTTGGGGTCTTTGTTTGACCGAGTGAGCAGCAGCCATGCACATACCATAAACATCAGGGGTGGGCAATTGGCGGCCCGGGGGCCATATGCGGCCCTCCACCTCACTAAATGCTGCCTGACAGTCATTTCTAAAAATCAACAAATTGTAAACTTGAAGAAAACACCAGAGAATCCCATAAATATATCTTTAACCTGAGACATGAATACAACACAATACCTAATAATACATATCTAATACATATATATCTATGATATCTGGAATGATATTTGTATTGTTTTTGCAAGTTATTAAAGAAGTTACTTTGCTATAATAGTTTCTCTAAATCTCTTTCATAAAGCACTTCACCATCATATAACTCAATACTATATTTGGAAAATGGTAGGGGTGAATTATTTGTGCTTTAAAAAATCGAAAACAATCATTGTTCATTGATTTAAAAAGTAGCTGAATTGGCCTTAATCTTGGTACATTGGCTAAATTAATTTAAATTCTGTGTTAGGTTCATTTGACCCTTTAATGCCTTTTGTATCATATTTGATACATCCTTTTATGATACCTCGATCTAATCAATATAATCAACAAACTACTGAAAAAACATCTGAATACAATCAGATAAACGACAAAAATGTCCTCAAATGAATTAAACACCTAATGTATCAAATGAGATACAAATATATATATATGTTAAATTTTATGAAATTTTAATTTTTTTTAGGATTGCAGTAGAAAGTGAAATAAACATTTCAGTTCCTAAAAATTTTGAATTTCTGGCTATAATTTGTGTTTTCAGGCATTAAAGGGTTCACTGTGCATAATAACTTGTAATTGTGTTATAATACATGAATATTGGTATACTATTTTATGACTGCTTTTTATTTGCATATTTTGTTTATAAAACATTATTTTTCCCCATCAATAGTATCTAAAAATTAGTAACAATGTGGCCCTAAGGCTGCGAAAAAGGCTTTATGTGGCCCTGTTGTTAATTAAAGTTGCCCATCCCTGATAAACATGAAGGATCTGCCTTGTGCAGGTGGACCCACATCAGGCCCGTTCTTCCCCGACTCTCTCTCCCCCTTCAAAGTCTGTCCACTGTGTCTCCACAGGCATAAAGGCCAAAAATGCCAAAAAATAAAATAACCAAACAATAAGTTGCCCAGCCTTATACAACTCAAATCAGAATATAAATGATCAGAAATGAGGACAAATTAATGAAGCAGAAAAAGTTGGTTTAAAGTAAGAAAACTGTATTTCTTACAGCAAAGTTTTACAGACGTGAATCTTTATCTGAGCTCACAACAACAAAATGCAAACACTGACATGGATTTTATAAATGAAGCCAAAAATATAACAGCAAATGAACAATATAATGCTTTAAAACTGAGGCATCCTGTTTACCACATGCAGCACATGTTGACATGGTTAAAACAAACTGAGGACATTTGACCTCAAATTCATCTCAGACATCGTCCAAAAATAAACACAAATCATGCAAAACTTTGGCCTCTTGCAAAACGCTTCTTTGGATGTCACAGGTCATTTTAAAGACACATGTACAAGGCAATACATGAATAAAATCAGTAAAAAAGGAAATGATTAAAGGTTTACAATCAAAACTCAGAGGTACAAATGAAGTAATTTCATTATAAAGAAATTACTCGGGCTCTCATTGGTGAAAAAAATACTCTACAGTAAACTAAACTGTCATGCTATTCAGAAATAAAGATGAGATTTAATTATTAAGTTTTTATATAACGAGAGGAGAGGATATGTAAACGCTGCTGACGTTTGTCACAGTTGTTGCATTCAAATAAAGGCACTTTGTGGCAGTGAATTAAGAAGCAATGACGTCAAAGAGGCTTTTCAGTAGGGATGCACGATTAGGGATGGGAATCAAGAACCAATCCAGCTGAGAATCAATAACAACTCCCTCAGGGAATCGATATCATCAGTATTTCTGCTGATCAATTCCTTATTGATTCATTCTATTGTGTTCTGCTTGATTTGCAAATCAGGGACTCTCATCAGAGGCAGTCGGCAGAAATGATAATAAAGAAGTCAAAATCATTTCACACAGGCGTCAGAAGTGGTCAAAATTATTATTTTTAACACTTACTGCACGACGCTCAGAAGGTGGAAACACCAGCATTGTGTTTAATCAATCAGTCAATCCATCAATACTCATCACATTTGTCTCTCCTGAATAAAGATTCAGTCAATTAATCTTTACTTGTTTAGCACCATATTTGTCTTTGTTGAATATAAATTTATTAAAGGTTAGCCCCTTGAGATGTGGCATCTCGTTTTCAAGAGGGTCCTCGTGTCTGTAAGGTTTTAAAGGTATTTATTATTGAGGTATAATCAATAACAACCACAGACAGAGAGGTCATTCTTCGATTAAGATTAATATTTATAATGACTATAATCTGGAGAGGACTGATGTTGATTAATATAACAGCATCTAGGTGAACTGCCATTGAATTGAGTTTAACTGGTCTAAAAGTATGAATTTATGTTTATTGATGTCATTTCTGTTGATGATTGATGCAGGATAGAGCACTTTGAGTGGAGCAGGTCCACAGCAGCAGGTCATCCATGACTGTTTGTCAAAGTCACACTAATACTGTAATTTCTCCATTATGACACGCACTTTTGGCTTTTAAATAAGCTCTAATATTTCAGATGCATATTATACACAAGTACAAACAAAATACTTAAAATATTTCATCTCGCCAACATCACGATTACAACACATCTGATACAAAAAGCCAAAATTTTCTTTCTCTGTGAAACCTGCGTAATTCTTATTGAACTGACTAGACTAAACTGTTCCAGTCAAATATTTTGGGTCTTAATTAGTTTAACTTTGTGTAATGATCGTGTAATTCTCAAGTGTTATCACTCACTAGCAAACAGAGCGCTGCCATCTTGTGAGCAAAGGGAAGAAAACTAGCTGCGCTGTGATTGGTCGCAGATATTGGCATGTTGATAGCTGCGCTGTGATTGGTTGGTACACTACGCATGCGGGAAGCAAAAGGTGTTTTCTGCAACTGTTTGAGGGAAAAATCGTGACCATATTTGTTGTTGAAAATACTGAAATTTCATTGATTAAAACTTTGAATAAAAGTAATATTTGAGTTATCTGAGAGAGTAAGGTTTGGGCAAAAATGTTATAATCTAGAAATTATGGTATATGTGTGCTGTTTGCTGGAACTACCATGTATTTAATTTAGCTCATCTCTCTGAAGATAATATCAGGAACTGTAATGATAAAGGAATGGGACTAAAGGAAAGGCCAAATAATTGTAATTATAGTTATTGAAGCCTCGTTAGTCCACAGCAGCAGGCCGTCAACACCAATATCAAGATTGACATGCGTTTGATGTTGTTGCCTGTAGAAACGTTTGTGGGCCGATGTTTGCCAACACAAACACGGTAAGTGTTAAAGGATCAGGTCAATAAATAGAAGCATTAATGGTATCGGTATCAATAAAACCTTGTAAATTCCCATCCCTATGTACGACACCAGCATCACATCTGTTTCAACACAGAACAGGTCAAAGAGTTCACTATCAGCACTGACAGATATAAACATTTCTCCATCAAAGTTTGGAAATATCAGAACATTAGATATTTGCAAAAGCCCAACATCATGCATCCCTACTCTTCAGTTTCATCATACTGCCTCTGCTGGATGAACGAGGATGTGAAGGTCCAGACAGGGGCAGCTCATGTGAGGTAGAGCGTCCCATCTGTACAGGAAACATCATCAACACAGAAAACCTCTCTGACCTCTCCAAAAGGAAAACTCTCTCTCCCAAACATGACAGGAAGAAAAACAGGATTAAGACTCTTCAGCCATTTTCATTTCAGCACATTTTTTGGTCTGAGTAAATCATTAGTTAGGCAAATGCCCGTCAATTACAGCATGACATTCTCCACACACAAAAAACTACCAAATAAATACAAAAAGAAAACAAGAAACAGATAAATGAACTGGGTACACGGTTAATTATTTACCCGACTGATGGTTAAGGATTAGTCAAAGTCAGGTCCTCAGCTCTGTCTGAAATAGTGGGTAAGATTCTGTGAGGAGGAGACTTTCTCAAAAGTTTTAGTTTGTAGATCACCTGCAGCCATTTTGTTTTTTGGTCCATTATAAAGGTCATCTGTTGAACTGTGACAGCTGCTTTATGACAGGGATGGACAACTTTGGCTACAAATAGAGCTCCTTAGATTTTACTCACACTGCTCAACTCAAATTTGGTTCAAAGTGTGACCCTGGACTCTTTTAGGGCCCTGTTTCAACTTCATCTGAGGAGTTTACCAATGCAAAGACAGTCCAAGAGCCCAGAGAGGATGGATTAGGAGACTTCATTTACAGAAGTGTGTTCTCACTCCAATCAGAGTGTCAGCTGCAGTATGTAGTTTAATTTTTCTGCCATTGGCTCCAAAAACTTAAAATCTGTCAGGATCTTGTTATCTGAGCCATCTGCGCCCCCTCCTGGCTCAGTATTCAGCCTTTAGAAATGGAAATAATTAAAATAATATTCATTTCCATTTCTAAAGGCTGATAAGAGTGAATTTCTATAAAGGGAATTTAAAATAAAGTCATGCTTGGTAAAGCTGTTTCACTCCTGCTTGTTTTGAGGGATGCATTAATATTTGTGTGGATTTGCTCTTAAAACCACAACATTTTCCCCCTTGGATTGATCTGGATTTGATATTTACTCTGGGGGCCCTAGAAGGCTGTGGGGCCCTGATGTGAGCCCAGGGCCTTTGGTTGATGATCACAGTCATGTTTGATTTGACATCTCTGAAGACGATTGTTCCTGCTCTGTGAGGTGCAGATGGCCTTGGAGTTTGGCTCTTTTAAAATATTAAGGATCTAGTCCACACAGAGGGCCACAGGGCTCAAGTCCAGTCTGTGGCTCCTTTCCTGCACGCCACTCCACAGCCTCCACCACCACCAAGATAAATCTTAAATGATGCTGCTATGGCCGCTGTCAGGCACAAACCTCCAACCTTCAACATGAGTCCTTTTTCAGGAAATGACAAAAACACTCCACTCCTGATGAATGGATATTGTGTTGTCCCGTCCTTTATTTGGTTAAGAGTTTCTAAACCTGTGGTGCTGGTTTGATAACCTGACACACCAGATGGACCGTAGGTATTTCACTCGTCCATTTGGGAAAGAGCAAACAGGAAGTGTTTGGGGAGGGCAGAACCTAACAAAGCATATAAAACAGAACATAAACCATTTTGTAAAACAAACTATCGGCAAACATGTTGGAAATGGAGTGAAATCATCTTTTCTGTGGGGAAATTTGTGGTGTTGTAGTTTGTTTTTTCATTTCATAAAGAAATGTGGTCCAGATCTGATAAAGCAGTCACTTCCTGTTGTCGTCTCGCTCGTAGCTTCCACCTCTTTCTGCTCTAAAGGACTCTGATTGGGTCGTCCCGTTATGGGCCGCCTACAACCGTTGTAGAGTGGAGCTTGTCAAGGTGAATGTACCTGATTACCAAACCACTTTCCTTCTCCACTGTCAAATTAAGGCACAAAAATTCTTACAAATACTTAAAATAATATAAGATCATAACCACTCACCAACATGGAAGGTGGCTAATAGCACCATTTGTGGAAAAAAAAGGAGATAGGAGGTTTGTGCTCTGCAGTGACACTATGGTTTAACAGTAGGATCAATCTATAAAAGCAGTCACATGTCACTTCCTGTTTGCCAGAAAAAACTTGTTCCCATTTGAGTGGAGACAAGACCTGAGGCTACAAGAAGAAACACCATTTCTGTTGTCCAACCAGTGCAGGTTAGAAAACAGATGAAATATGATACTGAATCATCATAGTGATGATATTTGGGTCTTTGTCTACCTTGGAAATGAACATTCAGCAGCTTTAGGGCTAATCCTAGCTAAGATGTTGGTTGTATCCATGTTATTTGATGAAGAGATTTAAAGTCTCATGTCCTTGTGCTTTGACTGTTTACATCATGTCTAAGGTGTCTATTAATCAAGGATCTGATTGAAGTTGAATTAAATAAATGATAAATGCAGCTCTTTTCCCTCCCCTTTGGAAACACTTGGATCTAAAGGGGGCAAAGCGAGGCTATGATAATGAGATCTGTGCTGACTGTCTGCCCAAAAGATGTCTGATGTGAGGGGTTAGGAGGGGTTACAGGGCACGGAGCGGACTTTTGCTGCGTCCCATTTGCATCGGAACTGTTAAGAGGGAAATGGGAATTACGCCACATCCCAGCCAGACACAGTCTGGTTTTGAGCTGGTAAAGTCGGGGTAGCTGAGGGACGTCTAACTTCGAAGTGGGAACATCCGACCAAAGGGGGTGTTCCTAGTGACGTATCTAATTTGCAACTCAGAATATCCCAGTTCTGAGATCAACTGGAACGCACCATTTCAACACTGTCATGACGTCTTCCTGTGATGAGGTGAGGTGGAGGCTGTATAGCTATGACATCATAAACCCAGGAAGTAAAAACAGAGCTTTTTAAGGAGTATATCCTTAAGTGGTGTAGAGCATTTCTCTGTGAGGTCATGTTCTTCTGCTCCTTAAGCTCCTTCAACAACATTAAAAGCAAAGAAAGTAGATTTTGCAGGACAGGGGACCTTTAAGACTGGTCTGGATGTTTTTCAATTCAGTTCTGGCAGCATGGAACAAACAAAGAACTCATCCCGTAAAGACATGGATGTGAAATACTGCTGAGGTTTCAGAGGCACAGGGTTTGATTGAAGACATAAAAGAATCACAGTTCAGTCGGGGCAGAGGAAACCCTGCACAAGGCCCAGGACAAATCCAAACTCTGTGAACTCCCTGTGGGTGCACCGAATATGCACAATGTAATTATATCTAAACTGAGACCACAAAGACAGGACTTAAGATCACAGCTGTCTCCAAAGGTCTCCAACAGTCCAGTCCACATGCTCAAGTAAACAAAATTTTCCTCAAATTATTATGTAAGTCATTAAACCTTTAACAGATGATCGTATTACAGCTTTTAAAGGTGCAGTGTGTAGAATTTGGCATTTGAGCGACATCTATCCTTCAGACTCTAGAATGAGCCCAACCGTAACCAAAACGTCACCTCGCTGAGCGACAGACGCCTGTGAAGACCAAAAGGGATCGTGAACACGGCATCATTTACTAAAGTGACAAGGTTTGTAACCATTATTTTTATAGATTATAGGTCGGTTGTTAGCTGTCGATTGTAGGTTTTGTAAAGTTTCAAAGATTTCAGAACCGGCGGACAGATTCGCGTTTCATTCTTTTTGTCCCTAAACTCTACCCGTAGACAACATGGCGGATCGTTATGTCGGCCTACATGAACGCGGTCCGCGGTAATGTACATTTTTTTAAGCTTTTTCTAACTAAATAAAAATAAAACAAACGTTTTATGAGGAAGATTGTACTCCTATTTTGACGGACTTTACATACAAATAGAAATATTATATCCTATATTCATTGTTTCTGTTCGGTGAAATGCTGCCAAATTGTACACACTGCACCTTTAAAACAATCTGATGGTAAAAAGATCCAAGCTGCTGGTCTTTGGATGTTAAATCTTTGTGCTTAAAGCTGCTTCCCTTGAAGTTTCCGAGCTCGGTTGATTCCAGAGCTTCATGACACTAAAAATGATCCCTCACTGGTACATCCCACTTAATGTCCCTTTGATCACCCTCTAAAATCACAACATGTGGGACATAGACGGTGTTAACATGAGGGGACAGTGGACAGTGGGTTTAAAAAGAAATCCTCACAATGACATAAAAACAGAGACGCTGACTGAACCTACAGCAGCACACCTTTCCTAAAATCCACTGTGGTCTTCTTATGCTGCAGCTCTACATTTAAAGCCTTTAAAACAGATAATAAAGAATGATAAAGCTTGCGTTAAGAGTGCAATCTCAAAGTGTTGCACTAATATTCAGCGCAGCATGCCTTCTTTCCCTTGTGTTAAAATGTGCAGTTTCTCCTGTGTCATTTTAAACTTCAAGTTTGCTGCTGCACTGAAATTCATCCTAATTAAAACACTTGAATGCATAGTTCTCCTAAATCACATTCACGTTAAACTTCAATCCTATGAATCTATCTGATATGTTTCATCACTTTGGCATATTCAGGCTGCCTCCACTGAAGGCAGCCGTTACAATCTTGGTTTAAAAACGAACAAACTGAATTTCAGTCCTCAGAAGTCCCAGTCCAACCCCGTGTGTCTCTTTCAGTCTGTGCAGTGGGACACTTAGAGGACAGACTCTCCCGTTTTACTCAGCCCGTCTCCCTGAGCTTTCTCGCTCTTTTCGATCATTTTCTCTGTGACCCCCTGGTCCTTGCTCAGCGCCGCCTCCTTCTCTGTCCTCTTGCGCCGTGCCTCCACCCACGGGATCAGGCACAGCACGGCTCCTCCGATGAGCGGGGGGGATTCCTGCGAGGTAGAAGGCCATGTCGTAGCTGCCCAGTCTGTCCCTCAGGAAGCCTGCAGGAGGAAAGAGACAAAGTACTCAGACTCAGGTTGTGTGGCTTTGAGACCAGCACGGAGGTCTAGAGGGCAAAAAGACAAGACGGTCTGGCTGCAGACCTCCACTGTGGAGTCAGCCCCTGTGCAGGCTCCACTCTCAGGTCACCTCCACCATAGGGAAGAAGAAACAACTAATTTACAAAATAAAATGCATCCTGGAACTGCACTGAAGATTTTCAAAATAAAAAGCACCGACAAATCATCCAAGTGTGAGTTATTACTCCCATCTTTCCGTCATCATGCTGTAAATAACATTAAGCTTGATCTTCAAACCAGCGTACACCATTGATGACCTTGAGAGGGAGTCTGTCTTGGAGCTGTTTAAGTTTGTTTTCAATAATATCATAGATATGGACATTTCAGAGGAGGCTGTGGATCACCAGGGCTATCATTCATACTGTGAATGCAGAGTTGACCAATAAAGGACTTAAAGTCACAAGAATGTTGGATTATTTGGGATTTTATTTAATAAAGAATTGAATGATGCCCTGATTATACCACAATGAACACTAAAGGTAAGTGTGTTTGACAGATGCAGAAAAGCTATAAATGAAAATAATGCGGCTCAATATGAGGGAAAAACATAGAAAAAATTAAAATTCAGGCAAAAGTGAATCCAATAGTGCTGTACCGTATAAAAGTGAGATGTCAAATTATTGTATCTTAGATGCTATGTGTAACTTTTTCTGTAAAAAGCAAAAATATATGACATGACATATAACTTAATGTTATTTATAGGATGATCAAGATGCAGGTGGGGGTTATAACGCACTCTCGGGTTATTTGTCAGTGCTTTTTATTTTGAAGATATTCAACAAAGTTCAGGGATGCATTTTATTTTTAAAATTTGTTGCTTCTTCCCTTCCCTATGGTGGAGGTGACCTGAGAGTGGAGCCTGCACAGGAACTGACTCCACAGTGGAGGTCTGCAGCCAGAGGGTCTTTAAATCTTCATCTCTGCAGAACAACACAGCGCTGACTGGAGGACAGTGTATGTTACATGTTTCCACCAGCAGAGGGCAGTAACACCTCATCAAACAGGCTCTGACGGATGCTCCTGGGTGTCCCATGTTTATTAGCACCATCAGCCTCAATGGTATCATTGTTTTATTGTTTTGTTTGCATTTTTTAATGATAAGGTTCATATTTGATCCTAATTTCTGTTTCTAAACCACACAATCAGTAGCTCAATCTGGTAGTGTGCTCGACATTCAATCAGAACGCCAAGGGTTCGAGCCCAGACTCAGCCTCATCATGCCAGCGTGTCCTTGAGCAAGAAGTGTAACACCAAGTAGCTCCCACTGCTGCTTTAGCGGTGTGTAAATGATAATGTGGATGTGTTAACAACTCTGGTTAACAGGAGGGCCACACTGAAAATATCCTCACTGTCAGAGGGCCATATTTTTATCTTTTAAAAAAATCATAAAAAGGGACAAATATATCTGAAGTTACTTTAAACATTTATACAAATACAAATGCCTAGACTTGATTCAACGAGCTAAACACAGAATTCAAGACAGTTTCATCACTTTCTGAAACAAAAAAGAGAACATTTGATGGTTATCAAAGAAAATGTAACCACATAGCGCGCCGGCGATTCAGCGACGCTGCGCTGGCGCAGGCAGTGGAATTTGTCTGATAGACTAGAGTGGGTTCTCAGTGCTCCGCAGTACGATTCAAGAGCGTGGTGCGGTGCTTTCGCATTATGTGGAATTTGGGGTAACCCCCAAATAAAACATGTACCATAACATGTTCTACTATACTATAACATGTTTTATTGACGTGTGACATCGCTATTCGCATAAGAGCTTGTGACTCTCCGGGGATCACCCCCCCTCCCTACAGGGCTGCGTGCCGCAGCGCTGCTTGGCGCAGCGCATCCAGTGGGGTTTGCAGGTCGGAGCAAGACCGCGGCGCGGCGCTGCGCTGCGTGGCGGTGGCGCGGCACGGCGCGGCGCTTTTGCATTATGTGGAATTTTAAGTATAAATAGACGATATTAAATATACATAGATGGATCAACGATCTACAGCAATACTTAATTTGATGCATTGTTTTCTTTTTTGCATGAAAAATAAGCTGGAGTGCCTGGAAGGAACCCATGCATGCACAGGGTAAACATGCAAACCCCTCACAGAATGACCCTGACCACCATGAGGTCTGAAACCCTCTTGCTGTGCAGCACATGCACTCCCCGCTGCGCCAGGTTGCTGCCCATTTCAAATATTGTCCAAAACAATAATTACTTATTTATCAATACAGCTGATTTATTGCTCGGCCGCCCACCTACAGGACTTAATTGTTGCGTTGTCTGTGGCCATGACCCACTCTTACAGCTTTGACCTTTAGCCTGTGGGGGTCAAAAGTGAACCTGATGAGCAGGAACTTGTTGGTCTGTTCCTGAAATAAGCCCAGTGGACTGAGGCTCTCCCAATTTTAAAATAAAGCCATGGTTGGTGTATTTTTGACAGGTATAAATGTGTCAGTGCACCATCTCTGAGGTAATATGAGACAATAATACTACAAGCATCCGCTGATGGTGCTCTGTTTAACATAAGAAAGCTTTAATTTTTCTTCATGTGTGAGAGAATACGACCAAAACAAGTCTCACGAAGATTCCTATTGTTTTAGTTAGAGATAAAACTCTTATTTGTCAACCACAAACAGGCAAAATATCACTTTCCTCAGAGCAAAGAGACTCCTTTGACAAAAACAGTCATTGTACCTGACAAAGGTGAGTCTGTTTGGACATTATTTATGTGATTTAAATCATAATTTCAGATCCAAACAGCAGTTATGTACGCATACAAACACACACAAAAAAATAAAACTGTTTAACCATTATAGAGTCTGAGAGCTACACCATGGTTTTATCCTGTGTTACACTTTAAAGTGAGTTTGCACAATAAATATGACAACTGACTGTGTGCAAAAAGCAGCAGTATTTAGTTTATTTTTTGGGCATCGGCTCCATAAGGTGTAATAATCTGTCAGGATCATGTTATTTGAGCAGTCTGAGAAACTTTTTGGCGTCTGTGCTCCTCCTGGTTCAGTATTCAGCCTTTAGAAAGTGATTTTCTGCCAATAAGGGCTCAGATTAGTGAGAACAGCTCCAATGGCTGCACCCCTAAGGTACACCTGCTTTTGGCCAATCAGGGAGGTCGATCCAAGAAGCTGCTCTACTGAGGGATATGTGCGTGCTGAGAAACAATGGTGGGGATACTTGTCGGCAAGGTTGCCATACTATCATTGGCAATGACGACCTACACAGCTGAACAACCAAAGAAAAGAAAGACAGAGGCACAGAGGAATAAGACAAGAGTAAACAAGTGAGAGGTGGACCAAGACTTGGCTGTGCTTCTAGAGGATCGGTGAGCTGTAAACACATTGTCCTTGTTATGTCTAAATGTCTTTGATTGTTCATTGTGGAAAGGTACCTTATGAGACAATGCCATTTGTGGCTTTCTGGGGCTAATGGCAGCGACAGACATACTGCCTCAGCTTTTACATGGTTGTTTATGGGTTTTTTGTTCGTTGGTTTGAGGCTCTCATTTGCTCCTGCCATGTGGCCAGGTTGTGCTGATTGTTTGGATGGTCTGCTGAAATTTCTAGATCATGAAAGCAGGTGTTGTGCGGCTATACTTAACATAATAACGTAGCCCGTGCTAACGATTGTTCACAAGTGCAAACGTACGGGAACAAAGGGGGAGAGGCGTTGCTTGGGGTGCAAAAAGGGCAATCTCTGATGCATTATGTTGCAAAATGAAAAGTTCAAATGTCATATGCATGTGTGAGGACCTCGTTTCAGGTGTTTATCTAAAACAAAGCTGCGATATTAAACTTTGGGACATTGGAGGCAGAAGTGCTAGAATGTAAACTCAATTCATTCCTGCACCACTCCACCACCTCGGACACCAGCTCCTTCCTATTTTGGATCTTATCTCAACCCTACAGGGATGGAAACTGAAAACCAATTCCAGTTAAAAATGGCTAACAACTCCCTCAAGGACTGGATATCTTTAGTCTTTTTGCTTAACAATTCCCTCATCAGTTCCTTCCACTTTGTGGAGTCACTCTCTCATCAGAGGTGATCAGCAGAAACAACAACAAGAGCCAAAGATGTAATCATAGCAGATATGGGCAGATGTGGTCTATGTTGTGGCTTAATTTTGGACAAAAAGACGCTTACTACACAACGTTCAGTGGAGGGAAATTCCAGTTACTTACAGGAGTGTCATGTGTTTGACATTGTTGCCACTGAAAAGCTGAGTTGGCCAACACAGGAAACTAACAAGAATCAATCAGAGAATCATTAATGAATTGGATTGTTAAAGGATAAGTTCGGTTTCTACATCTTTCACATAGTTTATAGAATGAAGTAGACCAATATACTCACCCAGAAGGCTTTCCTGATCCAAACAGTGCTTCGGGAGATATTAGATCCAAAATCGAGCGGCAGACATCCGTATAAATGGTTACAGACGGGGCATGTGTAGCGCCGCTCCTAAAACGGCATTAATCGTCCAAAAACTCATTAGTTTCACCAACATTTCATCATGGTCCGCTCGCGCTACCCCTCCACGACAGTCCGGTGTCACTCCATCCATGTTTTTGTGGCTGTGCTGACCTCTGAACTGAAAAGTTTCTTGCCTCCGCGTCCTCCTTTCGATGAACTCCTCATCTGTATACTCTGGCTCGAAACTGTAAGGACACCCATCATATTCAAAGTTCTCGTCCACAACATCTTCATCCAATAGATATTCGTCCATTTTGCACAAAACTGGAAGAAGAAAGTTATTGTGTAGCCACCGCTCGCCGCTGAAACAATGAGCCGTACTGCGCATGCGTGCGCAACTGAAAGAAACTTTTCAGTTCAGAGGTCAGCACAGTCACAAAAACATGGGTGGAGTGACACCGGACTGTTGTGGAGGAGTAGCGCGAGCGGACCATGATGAAATGTTGGTGAAACTAATGAGTTTTTGGACGATTAATGCAGTTTTAGGAGCGGCTATACATGCCCTGTCTGCTACCATTATACGGATGTCTGCCGCTCGATTTTGGATCTAAATATCTCCCGAAGCACTGTTTGGATCAGGAAAGCCTTCTGGGTGAGTATATTGGTCTACTTCATTCTATAAACTATGTGAAAGCTGTAGAAACCGAACTTATCCTTTAAGCAGGATCATTAATGCATTGGTATCAATAAAGTCTTATCAGCTCCCATCCCTAGTTCCCTATGAGGATGCATACATTCCTACCCTCTGCAGTTTGGCTTCTGACCTTCTGAATAACTCAGTTAACTTCCTTTGTTTGAGTCCTGTTTACCTCATTTACTCCTCCATCATTTTTTCTCATGTTCCAGTTACCATGACCTTGATTCTGACCTGTTCTGGTCAAAAGAGTTGAACAAATATTCAGACAGACTGTATCTCTGTTAAAGGAAAATGAAAACTCTGTGTTTCTGACAGATTCTTCTGCACATGACGCTCACATGAGAGGATGTCAATGTTCCTCAGACTCAGGAGGAACCGACACAAGGCAGCTTCAGTCACGTTCAGGAGGGTTTTAGAGGTCAGGGTTTTCCCATCAAAACAAATGTAACGTTAGCTTCACACAACTTTGGTTTTGTTTCTCATTAGAAACCTGCAAATTAGACAAATGCAAGGTGCTGAAGGCAACACTAGGTGGTGCAAGAGACTTGTGAATGTCGACTTCTAGGTTTCTCAGTGTTACTAGAATGCTGCTGGAAACTGCTGTGTCAAATTGCCAGATCATTTCTACCGTTGATCACACTTTTAATAGAAATACTGATACAAGATTGGCATCTCAAGCCAGGCCCACTTGGTTTGCAGATTATTTAACTAACAGTGTGTCCAACTGGCTGGTTCCTCTTCCTCTTTTCTTAACATCACTAAAGGAGTAGCTCAAGGTTCAGTCCTGGGACCAACTTGTGTGATAACTTATCAAATGCCTTTTATCATTTTTATGCTAATAACACAGTGATTTATTGAAGCTCGTCCTCTCTTGCCCAGGCCTTAGAATTTTTACAAACAGCTTTTTAATATAGTTCAGGCTCGTCTACATTCACTGAAATTGGTTTTGAACTAAAATCTTTTTTTTTTTTTTACATAAGCATGAAATAACACAGTCTATTACTTCAATCAATGGCAAACAGCTAGAGCTGGTCACCAGTTATAAGTACCTTTGGTATCTGTTTGACCAGGAGCTCTCATTCCAGGCTCACATTGCCAACCTGGTCCATAAACTGAGGGTGAAACTTGGATTTTATTACCGGAATAAAGCTTCGAAAAACAGCATACCCTTTACTCTGGCCACAAAATGTGCCTCGTTCTGAAGTTTGAGCAACTGCCTCGGGAAACAAGAGCACTCAACTTCCTGATAAAGGATTTAATTCAGAGATAGTGACGAATAAATCACCAATCAATAACCAATCAAAACATCAGATCAACTCAGACCAATGACTGATGGATAAAACACACATCCTACGTACCATATGAATGCCATTTTAACAGAAGGTGTAGTGGTTTAATAAGTTACTGTGCCAACTGGGGACTTTCAGCTCTCTGGGATCCTAAATGTGATTGTTTATCAGCTGATAAAAACAGAGTGAGTCACAGTTAAGCTCCCATTTTTGGGAGTTTAGTTCAAAGTCTGAAGGATAAACTTCATGTATAAGCATTCTCACATTGGACAAGAGAAGTTTAACTGTTGGCTGAATATAACCAGTCCCACTGTGGTGACTAGGCCGAGGTTAGCATGTGCGTTAGCCTGTGATGTTTGAGGGGAAACGAGATCGCTGTTATCTGTTAAATGGGATGAATAAATGGTTCATGTTTATTCAGGACTGTAAGCGGCACGTGGCTGAAGCGCCCGCTTCCCTCGAGTTACGCTGCATGTCTATCGTGAATTGCGTGTATGTACACTGCTCTGCTCTGGCTCATTAGCATATGAAGGTGACCGCCCTCAAAATCAGCCGTTTCTGAACAGAGGGGTTATGTGAGCATGGAAAGAATGCAGCTGTGCTTTATTCATAGGCTTTTTGTACCAAAGCATGTTACTTTTATGAAGACATAAAGGATCCATGTTAAACTGCAGAAAAGGAACAAATATGGGACCTTTAAAACAAACCAAAGTCTAACAAGCCTGGTGTTGTGACAGCCCTAGAAGGAATGCTTCTTGTCTTAGTCTGTAAAAAAATCCCCAGGACTTAAATATGTGTCTGTTTGAGGGCATTTACAGTATTAGGACACTCCCAGTTTTACCTGCAATGGGGGGTCCAACAGTCATAGCACGGACATCAGACCCAACAGGAAGCCGATGGCCTGGGACACGTCGTTGGCCCCCAACCAGCTCGAAGGCGATGGGAGCCATGATGCAGATGAAGCAGCCATCGAACAGTCCCATCAGCAGGCACACAGCAATCAGCCCACCAAAGATGTTACACACAGGGATCATCATGGACATCAGACCAATGACAAAGAACGAGGAAACCTGGACAGACATGAATTAATGTTAAAACTGAGAAAAAATCTGACCTCTATCAGGTTTGATTTTCCTTCATTTAACAGGAAAGTGTGAGTTTTAGGGCTGTGCCACATCACAGTCACAAGATCATCTACATGCTGTGTCAGATTTTAGTGGTCAAAAGTTTTTCATGACAAAGCAAAGAGCACATTAAATCAGACTAAGTCTGTTCCCTTTGTGTGCACATCCACTGTTTATACCTCATCATATCTTGCTGATGGGCTGATATTGCACAACGGACCTAAAATGTGACTGTGTATATACCCTAAAATAGACAGTAAGGTTTTAAAAATTCATTTGTTGTAATCTCTACCTCTATTTTTTCCTTGAAGGTAGAGTCAGTGTTTTTTAAATGGGGTTGCATGAGGTTCAACAGTAAAACATTAGCTGCATGATTTTAATTTAGCTCTGCCCCTGTGAGAAAAGAACTGGGACCAAAGCTCGGCTGAAAGTTTGTAGGGATGGGGCCAGGAGTTCTGTGTAGTTTACTAAATCTAAGATAAGATAAAAGCAGCCATTTGGGTGATTATAAACTGTAATAAACACATTTACAACACTTTACTTTTGTGCCAGCAAGCTACTTTATTTACACCAAGCCTCTTTACCCCTTCTGCAGCAACGTGGAGCCGAAGTCCCTGCAGCAGTTCCCTCTGTATGGGGCAAGAGAGTTGATCAAAATCACTGCAGCTGAGGTACTTACCAAAAACACTGAACTGACTAAGTAAAATAATATAAAGGAATTCACACTAGCTTTAGCCAAAACTGCTTGCAAGGTGTCTCTTCTGAATATGGCGTAAATCGATGAAGGGTCTTTTTGACCTTGTTCTTGAAGCTGGTCTGAAGTCACACAGGGCATGGAGGAAGCCCTTCATCAACTAAAGGCAGAAGGAAGGCCCGGTTACTCTATGCTAGGGATCACAAGGTTTGGACTGTTATGACTGGGCTAAGGTTCTCTTCAGTGATGAATCCAACTTTGGGTTGATGTCCACTCCAGACAGCTTACTGCTTAGAAAGCCTGGAGAAGCCTACAAACCAGAATGTCTCGCCCCTACAGTAAAACATGGGGGTGGATCGGTGATGATCTGGGGTTGTTTCACTTTGGGTGGAACAGGGCAAATGCAATTGTGTGAAGGACAAATGAACCAGGTCACGTACAGGGCTACTCTTGAAAACAGTCTTCTTCCATCAGCAGATAAACTCTTTCCTGCCTCAAATGACTGGATTTTCCAGTAAGACAATGCCCCTTGCCACACACCAAGGTCAGTTAAAGCCAGAACATTTGAACCATGCCCTGGTCAGCTCAATCACCAGATCTAAATCCAATTGAAAACCCGTAGAACATCATCAAACTCATAAAAACAAACCACAAGCCCAAAAAAAAGCAAACGTACTTGAATTTTTGCAACAGGAATGGGCTGCTGTGACAGCAGAACAATGTCAGAAGCTGGTGAAGAGCATGCCAAGATGCATGGCTGCAGTCATCAGAAACAATGGTTATGCAATTAAGTACTAACTCCTGTGTGTATCATGTGACTTACAGATAGAAAAAGAGCATGGAAAGCTGAACAGCACTGTTTTTGGCAGTACAATGCCATAGCTATTGACGTAAGAACTTAAGTGATTTTGGTTATTATCAAGAAAACCATGGAAAACAGCTAGATATCAGCTCTTAAATTAAACTCCTATGAACTATTTTTGTTGTTATTATATTTGTCCTAACAAATGTACCTTTAGTTGTATAAGTCATTAAAATGAACAAGAAAATGAAGAAAACAAGGGTGGTCTAATAATTTCTTCCATGACTGTATGAAGGACAAACTCCTCAAAGGATTATGAATAACAAGACAGAAGCTACAATAACTGGGAGCAGATAAAAATAAACATGAAAATATCTATTTTATGACAGAGTAAAGTAGATGGGACTGATAAAAGAAATCTGGAAGATAAAAATTCAAGAAAGAAATGTAAAATGTCTTTATTAAAGAGCATTTCAGTGGAAAAAAGTGATACAGTAAAGTTCTTCGGTATTTGACTCCAAGCAAATCGTCTACAACCTTTGTTTTGTGCTTTTTGTGAAGACTATTTTATATTTTAATATTCCTTATATCACCTGCAGTTATTTCATTCCACAATGTGCGTATAAAATAAAAATAGGACTATAATGTTGGGTGGAAATCACAATTTATGGCTGGAACTGAGCTGCTTGGAGGTCTGTGCTCTCAGAGTGCTTTTCTAGTTCTCTTTGCATTACTTGTCCGCAGACAAAGAATTGTCTGCCTTCTTGTCCTCTCAGTATTTTTTTATGATTCATATCATTATTATTGGTGTTTTCCTCTTGACTTTAGTTTTTTATTTTTAATTTTTTGTGACTTATTTTTTTGTTCAAAAAAAGTCAAATTCCTTGTATGTGTTAATGTACTTTGTGTTAAAGACCATCTCTGATTCTGATTCAACATAAACTTCTATCTTTTGTTTTTGTTTTTGACTAAACCAGGGGTCAAAAACAGGGAGTATAAAAACCTTTGTAACTTTTGACAGTTTTACTTCAGGGAGAGCACAAGGGGAAATGCATTCACAAAGATATTTAGTGGGTAAAACATTCACCTGCAGGTAAACTTTGTTGACTCCGTTGACGTAGTCAGCCACCCTGCCAAAAATGAGACGTCCCACACATGATGTGATCCCGATGCACATCAGCAGAAATTCTTTGTTGGATTCTTCTCCAAAACGCTCCTCCACGTGCTTCATCTGTGGACAGATGAACAGATGAACACAGATTATTCATGACTCTCCTAAAAAAGCTAAATATAAAAGCATTTCTTTGAAAAATAAATACTTCACAGACATTTCATTTTGGAGATGGCGATGCTAAGACATAACAGTGCCGTTATGACAGGAGTTGTTTAACATCAATGAGGAAATAATAAAGTCTTGTTTTACATGAGGAAATGCTACAAACTGCAAATCAAAATCTAAAGCTTGTGATGTTAAGAAGTGCTGTTAAAAATCCCTTTACATGACATCACTGCTCACTCCATTTGACCTGTGAGGGAGCTTAAATGTGTTATAATGCCACCCTGTGTATGGAGAAAAGTATTCAGAGCTGCTGAACAGCAGATCAGCCCAGAAAGCTTTGAAAATGTGCTGTATCATTGTGAGTGTCTGTCAACATAGGGACTAGTTGTTGAAGGTACCATGTCTTGGTGTTTTTGACTCTTTACATAAAATCTTAGGCATCTGTACAGCAAGGTTTTGATTAAATTTCAATGAGCAGAAACAGTGTCAAATATGTGCAGCAAAAGTCAGTGTTCATAAGTTCCAATGAGGCAGTTTCTGGATCGACAGTGATATACATGTCACGGCTCATATTTCATTTGCTCCCTTCATCTTCAAGTCTTGTTAAAAGCAAGTTGCCTTGGAAAGACAAGTACAACAATCAATGGACTTGTGACTGGATCTACATGGTGAGCACTGCTCATAAGACCAGGAAGAAATGCTTTCTCCACGTTGGTATACACATCACGGCTCATATTTCATTTGCTCCCTTCATCTTCAAGTGAACGATGACTTTTTGAGGCTTCAGCCAAAGACTGACTTTTATCATGTCGTTCCCTGATTGAGGATTAGGATCTGTTTCAGGGAAGCGAAAGCACAGCACACTGGAAGTGGTCTGGTCAAGGATATGACTAAGCAAGTTGCTATAGCAAGGGCTCGTCTGGGATTTGAACCTGGCACCTCTCGCACCCTAAGCGAGAATCATACCCCTAGACCAACGAGCCACAAAGTGACTTTTTTTCTATTGAAAATTTGACAAATGCACATTTTCTACCAAATTGTTCTCAATGTGTTAATAAATGTCCAAAGTTTTCCTTGTGCCCCTGCAACGGTCACAGGTTCAATTGTCGTTGCTCTAATAGACAAATGGGGGAAATGTCTTGGAGTTTGAGAGGAGGGATCCAAATTTGCAACAGCTGTGTAGATACAAAGGCCGCAGTTTCCCAGGGCACAACAAAAATCGGGTCAGGATCCGGATCCATGCCAGTGCAGCTGGTCATCCCATCCTGGAAACGTGTTTCTACCACTTCCCTAACAAAGCCTGGCCTGCATTTCATTTGTTCAATTCACTTTAATTCAATTTCAACTGAAGAGAGGCATCTTCAGCCTTACTTTAGACTGGAATGACAACTTTTTCATTTCATCCTCAATTCAAGTATCAGGGGACACTACAGAAAATCCAAAACGCACTTTTGAAATTTGCTAAAATGTAGTCTTTGAATCAAAGCTTTAGCTAGCTTGGGTCGTCCGGTATCTCGGGCCCAGGACCTCTTGCACCCAAACAAGAATCATCCCCCTAGACCAACGAGTCACATAACATGACCATTTTCCAAAAGAAAAACTGACAAAATCCAAGTTTAATGCAAACCATAATGAGTGCCTTTAGTCTCTCCAAGACTCACCTTGTGTCTTTGCAGTGTCCAAAGTTTCAATTGTTTTTTTCTCAACTCCCAAGGTAGAGTGTCCACTTTCGGATGAAGAGGAGTCTGCGTTCATTAATCCAACAGCAGAGCAGTGAGCGCAGGTTTTCTTTGGAACAGAATGTACAACCACATCTGGATCTAGTACCTCATCTAGATATTGACCACTGGTTATCCCATCAGTCCCTATGCCTTTACGTCTGTGTAGATTCTCATTCATCCAGGTCATGGTCATTCTGAAGATTCAAAAACAAGGCAACTGGACTGTGTAGAGTTTGTTGGGAAGACGTTTCACTTCTCATCCAAGAAGCTTCTTCAGTTCCAAATGGCTGGTGCTGGAAGCAGATATTTATCTTGCTAGAGGAAAAAACAACAACAAAGGAAGGGAGGAGTTGGAGAACGACTCATAGAAACTTATCCCAGGGTGATGTAACCCCTGAGAGTCGTTACCCTGAATGGGTCATTAACTCCCCCTGTCATGTGAGGTGTTATGGTCACATGTGCCCAGGTGTGAGTGTTTGGAGAGCTTCCTGGAGAGAGAGCTTAGCACTGCATTATATGTAGGTGAGAGGTTGTGTCTGAGTCCACCACCTCTGTTAAGAGAAGGCTTCTCCAGTCTGGTGAAGATGGCTTCTTTAACTCCTCTTTCAAACCATCTATCTTCTCTCGCCAACACCTGTACATTGCTGTCCTCAAAAGAGTGTCCCGTGTCCTTTAAGTGGAGGTGGACTGCTGAGTCCTGACCTGAGGACGTGGCTCTCCTGTGTTGAGCCATACGCTTGTGAAGCGGTTGTTTAGTTTCCCCAATGTACAGGTCTGAGCATTCCTCACTGCACTGGACTGCATACACCACATTGCTCTGTTTGTATGCAGTCCAGTGCAGTGTGACCCATTCAGGGTAACGACTCTCAGGGGTTACATCACCCTGGGATAAGTTTCTATGAGTCGTTCTCCAACTCCTCCCTTCCTTTGTTGTTGTTTTTTCCTCTAGCAAGATAAATATCTGCTTCCAGCACCAGCCATTTGGAACTGAAGAAGCTTCTTGGATGAGAAGTGAAACGTCTTCCCAACAAACTCTACACAGTCCAGTTGACTTGTTTTTGAATCTTCAGAAGTCCCTATGCCTCTTAGCACTCTGCTAACAACACCAGATATTTTTTTTACCTGCACCTTTACATTTCAGTGAAGCAAAGAACTTCACAGACTCATTGGGGACCATTGTTGTGTCATTAACAACTTCTTCCAATTCAGACAGGTCCAATCACACAAATGACACAATCACTCTAGTCTGGGCTCGTCCAGGATTCGGGACGCAGGACCTCTCACATCCGAAACGGGAAATATACCCCTAGACCAGCGTGCCACAAAATGGCTTCTTTCTCTAGAGTTACACATGGCCAAATTGATACGATACTGAATGTGTTCAGAAATGTGCAAGGGTTATTCTTGAGCACTTGCGATGTTTACATGATCAACTGTAACTGCTGTCAGTTCAAGGTTCAAGGTTGGGTGAAATCTCCAGTGAAGTTGTTAAAAGCATTTCAGGCTTCCCTTGGAAAGACAAGTACAACAATCAATGGACTTGTGACTGGATCTACATAGTGAGCACTGCTCATAAGACCAGGAAGAAATGCTTCCTCCACATTGGTATACACATCACGGCTCATATTTCATTTGCTCCCTTCATCTTCAAGTGAACAATGACTTTTTGAGGCTTCAGCCAAAGACTGACTTTTATAACGTCGTTTCCCGATTGAGGATTAGGATCTGTTTCAGGGAAGCCAAAGGACAGCACACTGGAAGTGGTCTGGTCAAGGATATGACTAAGCAAGTTGCTATAGCAAGGGCTCGTCCGGGATTTGAACCCAGGACCTCTCGCACCCTAAGCGAGAATCATACCCCTAGACCAACGAGCCACAAATGACTTCTTTTCTATTGAAAATTTGACAAATGCATATTTTCTACCAAATCGTTCTCAATGTGTTAATAAATGTCCAAAGTTTCCCTTGTGCCCCTGCAACGGTCACAGGTTCCATTGTCGTTGCTCTAATAGACAAATGGGGGAAATGTCTTGGAGTTTGAGAGGAGGGATCCAAATTTGCAACAGCTGTGTAGATACAAAGCCGCAGTTTCCCAGGGCACAACAAAAATCGGGTCAGAATCCGGATCCATACCAGTTCAGCTGGTCATCCCATCCTGGAAACGTGTTTCTACCACTTCCCTAACTAAGCCTGGCCCGCATTTCATTTGTTCAATTCACTTTAATTCAATTCAACTGAAGAGAGGCATCTTCAGCCTTACTTTAGACT
>JBAMNC010001813.1:0-199452 GCA_037902135.1 Cetoscarus ocellatus | reverse complement strand
CCTGATCCTTGAATTGAGGATGAAATGAAAAAGTTGTCATTCCAGTCTAAAGTAAGGCTGAAGATGCCTCTCTTCAGTTGAAATTGAATTAAAGTGAATTGAACAAATGAAATGCGGGCCAGGCTTAGTTAGGGAAGTGGTAGAAACACGTTTCCAGGATGGGATGACCAGCTGAACTGGTATGGATCCGGATTCTGACCCGATTTTTGTTGTGCCATGGGAAACTGCGGCCTTTGTATCTACACAGCTGTTGCAAATTTGGATCCCTCCTCTCAAACTCCAAGACATTTCCCCCATTTGTCTATTAGAGCAACGACAATGGAACCTGTGACCGTTGCAGGGGCACAAGGAAAACTTTGGACATTTATTAACACATTGAGAACGATTTGGTAGAAAATGTGCATTTGTCAAATTTTCAATAGAAAAAAAGTCACTTTGTGGCTCGTTGGTCTAGGGGTATGATTCTCGCTTAGGGTGCGAGAGGTCCCGGGTTCAAATCCCGGACGAGCCCTTGCTATAGCAACTTGCTTAGTCATATCCTTGACCAGACCACTTCCAGTGTGCTGTCCTTTGGCTTCCCTGAAACAGATCCTAATCCTCAATCGGGAAACGACGTTATAAAAGTCAGTCTTTGGCTGAAGCCTCAAAAAGTCATTGTTCACTTGAAGATGAAGGGAGCAAATGAAATATGAGCCGTGATGTGTATACCAATGTGGAGGAAGCATTTCTTCCTGGTCTTATGAGCAGTGCTCACCATGTAGATCCAGTCACAAGTCCATTGATTGTTGTACTTGTCTTGCCAAGGGAAACCTGAAATGCTTTTAACAACTTCACTGGAGATTTCACCCAACCTTGAACCTTGAACTGACAGCAGTTACAGTTGATCATGTAAACATCGCAAGTGCTCAAGAATAACCCTTGCACATTTCTGAACACATTCAGTATCGTATCAATTTGGCCATGTGTAACTCTAGAGAAAGAAGCCATTTTGTGGCACGCTGGTCTAGGGGTATATTTCCCGTTTCGGATGTGAGAGGCCCTGCGTCCGAATCCTGGACGAGCCCAGACTAGAGTGATTGTGTCATTTGTGTGATTGGACCTGTCTGAATTGGAAGAAGTTGTTAATGACACAACAATGGTCCCCAATGAGTCTGTGAAGTTCTTTGCTTCACTGAAATGTAAAGGTGCAGGTAAAAAAAATATCTGGTGTTGTTAGCAGAGTGCTAAGAGGCATAGGGACTTCTGAAGATTCAAAAACAAGGCAACTGGACTGTGTAGAGTTTGTTGGGAAGACGTTTCACTTCTCATCCAAGAAGCTTCTTCAGTTCCAAATGGCTGGTGCTGGAAGCAGATATTTATCTTGCTAGAGGAAAAAACAACAACAAAGGAAGGGAGGAGTTGGAGAACGACTCATAGAAACTTATCCCAGGGTGATGTAACCCCTGAGAGTCGTTACCCTGAATGGGTCACACTGCACTGGACTGCATACAAACAGAGCAATGTGGTGTATGTAGTCCAGTGCAGTGAGGAATGCTCAGACCTGTACATTGGGGAAACTAAACAACCGCTTCACAAGCGTATGGCTCAACACAGGAGAGCCACGTCCTCAGGTCACGACTCAGCAGTCCACCTGCACTTAAAGGACACGGGACACTCTTTTGAGGACAGCAATGTACAGGTGTTGGCGAGAGAAGATAGATGGTTTGAAAGAGGAGTTAAAGAAGCCATCTTCACCAGACTGGAGAACCTTCTCTTAACAGAGGTGGTGGACTCAGACACAACCTCACCTACATATAATGCAGTGCTAAGCTCTCTCTCCAGGAAGCTCTCCAAACACTCACACCTGGGCACATGTGACCATAACACCTCACATGACAGGGGGAGTTAATGACCCATTCAGGGTAACGACTCTCAGGGGTTACATCACCCTGGGATAAGTTTCTATGAGTCGTTCTCCAACTCCTCCCTTCCTTTGTTGTTGTTTTTTTCCTCTAGCAAGATAAATATCTGCTTCCAGCACCAGCCATTTGGAACTGAAGAAGCTTCTTGGATGAGAAGTGAAACGTCTTCCCCAACAAACTCTACACAGTCCAGTTGCCTTGTTTTTGAATCTTCAGAATGACCATGACCTGGATGAATGAGAATCTACACAGACGTAAAGGCATAGGGACTGATGGGATAACCAGTGGTCAATATCTAGATGAGGTACTAGATCCAGATGTGGTTGTACATTCTGTTCCAAAGAAAACCTGCGCTCACTGCTCTGCTGTTGGATTAATGAACGCAGACTCCTCTTCATCCGAAAGTGGACACTCTACCTTGGGAGTTGAGAAAAAAACAATTGAAACTTTGGACACTGCAAAGACACAAGGTGAGTCTTGGAGAGACTAAAAGGCACTCATTATGGTTTGCATTAAACTTGGATTTTGTCAGTTTTTCTTTTGGAAAATGGTCATGTTATGTGACTCGTTGGTCTAGGGGGATGATTCTTGTTTGGGTGCAAGAGGTCCTGGGCCCGAGATACCGGACGAGCCCAAGCTAGCTAAAGCTTTGATTCAAAGACTACATTTTAGCAAATTTCAAAAGTGCGTTTTGGATTTTCTGTAGTGTCCCCTGATACTTGAATTGAGGATGAAATGAAAAAGTTGTCATTCCAGTCTAAAGTAAGGCTGAAGATGCCTCTCTTCAGTTGAAATTGAATTAAAGTGAATTGAACAAATGAAATGCAGGCCAGGCTTTGTTAGGGAAGTGGTAGAAACACGTTTCCAGGATGGGATGACCAGCTGCACTGGCATGGATCCGGATCCTGACCCGATTTTTGTTGTGCCCTGGGAAACTGCGGCCTTTGTATCTACACAGCTGTTGCAAATTTGGATCCCTCCTCTCAAACTCCAAGACATTTCCCCCGTTTGTCTATTAGAACAACTACAATTGAACCTGTGACCGTTGCAGGGGCACAAGGAAAACTTTGGACATTTATTAACACATTGAGAACAATTTGGTAGAAAATGTGCATTTGTCAAATTTTCAATAGAAAAAAAGTCACTTTGTGGCTCGTTGGTCTAGGGGTATGATTCTCGCTTAGGGTGCGAGAGGTCCCGGGTTCAAATCCCAGACGAGCCCTTGCTATAGCAACTTGCTTAGTCATATCCTTGACCAGACCACTTCCAGTGTGCTGTGCTTTCGCTTCCCTGAAACAGATCCTAATCCTCAATCAGGGAACGACATGATAAAAGTCAGTCTTTGGCTGAAGCCTCAAAAAGTCATCGTTCACTTGAAGATGAAGGGAGCAAATGAAATATGAGCCGTGATGTGTATACCAACGTGGAGAAAGCATTTCTTCCTGGTCTTATGAGCAGTGCTCACCATGTAGATCCAGTCACAAGTCCATTGATTGTTGTACTTGTCTTTCCAAGGCAACTTGCTTTTAACAAGACTTGAAGATGAAGGGAGCAAATGAAATATGAGCCGTGACATGTATATCACTGTCGATCCAGAAACTGCCTCATTGGAACTTATGAACACTGACTTTTGCTGCACATATTTGACACTGTTTCTGCTCATTGAAATTTAATCAAAACCTTGCTGTACAGATGCCTAAGATTTTATGTAAAGAGTCAAAAACACCAAGACATGGTACCTTCAACAACTAGTCCCTATGTTGACAGACACTCACAATGATACAGCACATTTTCAAAGCTTTCTGGGCTGATCTGCTGTTCAGCAGCTCTGAATACTTTTCTCCATACACAGGGTGGCATTATAACACATTTAAGCTCCCTCACAGGTCAAATGGAGTGAGCAGTGATGTCATGTAAAGGGATTTTTAACAGCACTTTTAACATCACAAGCTTTAGATTTTGATTTGCAGTGTTGTAGCATTTCCTCATGTAAAACAAGACTTTATTATTTCCTCATTGATGTTAAACAACTCCTGTCATAACGGCACTGTTATGTCTTAGCATCGCCATCTCCAAAATGAAATGTCTGTGAAGTATTTATTTTTCAAAGAAATGCTTTTATATTTAGCTTTTTTAGGAGAGTCATGAATAATCTGTGTTCATCTGTTCATCTGTCCACAGATGAAGCACGTGGAGGAGCGTTTTGGAGAAGAATCCAACAAAGAATTTCTGCTGATGTGCATCGGGATCACATCATGTGTGGGACGTCTCATTTTTGGCAGGGTGGCTGACTACGTCAACGGAGTCAACAAAGTTTACCTGCAGGTGAATGTTTTACCCACTAAATATCTTTGTGAATGCATTTCCCCTTGTGCTCTCCCTGAAGTAAAACTGTCAAAAGTTACAAAGGTTTTTATACTCCCTGTTTTTGACCCCTGGTTTAGTCAAAAACAAAAACAAAAGATAGAAGTTTATGTTGAATCAGAATCAGAGATGGTCTTTAACACAAAGTACATTAACACATACAAGGAATTTGACTTTTTTTGAACAAAAAAATAAGTCACAAAAAATTAAAATAAAAAAACTAAAGTCAAGAGGAAAACACCAATAATAATGATATGAATCATAAAAAAATACTGAGAGGACAAGAAGGCAGACAATTCTTTGTCTGCGGACAAGTAATGCAAAGAGAACTAGAAAAGCACTCTGAGAGCACAGACCTCCAAGCAGCTCAGTTCCAGCCATAAATTGTGATTTCCACCCAACATTATAGTCCTATTTTTATTTTATACGCACATTGTGGAATGAAATAACTGCAGGTGATATAAGGAATATTAAAATATAAAATAGTCTTCACAAAAAGCACAAAACAAAGGTTGTAGACGATTTGCTTGGAGTCAAATACCGAAGAACTTTACTGTATCACTTTTTTCCACTGAAATGCTCTTTAATAAAGACATTTTACATTTCTTTCTTGAATTTTATCTTCCAGATTTCTTTTATCAGTCCCATCTACTTTACTCTGTCATAAAATAGATATTTTCATGTTTATTTTTATCTGCTCCCAGTTATTGTAGCTTCTGTCTTGTTATTCATAATCCTTTGAGGAGTTTGTCCTTCATACAGTCATGGAAGAAATTATTAGACCACCCTTGTTTTCTTCATTTTCTTGTTCATTTTAATGACTTATACAACTAAAGTACATTTGTTAGGACAAATATAATAACAACAAAAATAGTTCATAGGAGTTTAATTTAAGAGCTGATATCTAGCTGTTTTCCATGGTTTTCTTGATAATAACCAAAATCACTTAAGTTCTTACGTCAATAGCTATGGCATTGTACTGCCAAAACAGTGCTGTTCAGCTTTCCATGCTCTTTTTCTATCTGTAAGTCACATGATACACACAGGAGTTAGTACTTAATTGCATAACCATTGTTTCTGATGACTGCAGCCATGCATCTTGGCATGCTCTTCACCAGCTTCTGACATTGTTCTGCTGTCACAGCAGCCCATTCCTGTTGCAAAAATTCAAGTACGTTTGCTTTTTTTGGGCTTGTGGTTTGTTTTTATGAGTTTGATGATGTTCTACGGGTTTTCAATTGGATTTAGATCTGGTGATTGAGCTGACCAGGGCATGGTTCAAATGTTCTGGCTTTAACTGACCTTGGTGTGTGGCAAGGGGCATTGTCTTACTGGAAAATCCAGTCATTTGAGGCAGGAAAGAGTTTATCTGCTGATGGAAGAAGACTGTTTTCAAGAGTAGCCCTGTACGTGACCTGGTTCATTTGTCCTTCACACAATTGCATTTGCCCTGTTCCACCCAAAGTGAAACAACCCCAGATCATCACCGATCCACCCCCATGTTTTACTGTAGGGGCGAGACATTCTGGTTTGTAGGCTTCTCCAGGCTTTCTAAGCAGTAAGCTGTCTGGAGTGGACATCAACCCAAAGTTGGATTCATCACTGAAGAGAACCTTAGCCCAGTCATAACAGTCCAAACCTTGTGATCCCTAGCATAGAGTAACCGGGCTTCCTTCTGCCTTTAGTTGATGAAGGGCTTCCTCCATGCCCTGTGTGACTTCAGACCAGCTTCAAGAACAAGGTCAAAAAGACCCTTCATCGATTTACGCCATATTCAGAAGAGACACTTTGCAAGCAGTTTTGGCTAAAGCTAGTGTGAATTCCTTTATATTATTTTACTTAGTCAGTTCAGTGTTTTTGGTAAGTACCTCAGCTGCAGTGATTTTGATCAACTCTTGCCCCATACAGAGGGAACTGCTGCAGGACTTCGGCTCCACGTTGCTGCAGAAGGGGTAAAGAGCTTGGTGTAAATAAAGTAGCTTGCTGGCACAAAGTAAAGCGTTGTAAATGTGTTTATTACAGTTTATAATCACCCAAATGCTGCTTTTATCTTATCTTAGATTTAGTAAATTACACAGAACTCCTGGCCCCATCCCTAGAAACTTTCAGCCGAGCTTTGGTCCCAGTTCTTTTCTCACAGGGGCAGAGCTAAATTAAAATCACGCAGCTAATGTTTTACTGTTGAACCTCATGCAACCCCATTTAAAAACACTGAACTTTACCTTCAAGAAAAAAATAGCAGTAGAGATTACAACAAATGAATTTTTAAAACCTTACCATCTATTTTAGGGTTTATACGCAGTCACATTTAGGTCCATTGTGCAATATCAGCCCATCAGCAAGATATGATGAGGTATAAACAGTGGATGTGCACACAAAGGGAACAGACTTAGTCTGATTTAATGTGCTCTTTGCTTTGTCATGAAAAACTTTTGACCACTAAAATCTGACACAGCATGTAGATGATCTTGTGACTGTGATGTGGCACAGCCCTAAAACTCACACTTTCCTGTTAAATGAAGGACAATCAAACCTGATAGAGGTCAGTTTTTTTTCTCAGTTTTAACATTAATTCATGTCTGTCCAGGTTTCCTCGTTCTTTGACATCGGCCTGATGTCCATGATGATCCCTGTGTGTAACATCTTTGGTGGGCTGATCGCTGTGTGCCTGCTGATGGGACTGGTTCGATGGCTGCTTCATCTGCATCATGGCTCCCATCGCCTTCGAGCTGGTTGGGCCAAACGACGTGTCCGCAGGCCATCGGCTTCCCTGTTGGGTCTGATGGGGGCCCTAAGACTGTCACTGGGGGGGATGTCTCAATATCTGTAAATGCCACTCAAACAGACACATTTTCAAGTCCTGGGGCTTTTTTTTACCAGAACTACGACAAGAAGCCATTCCTTCTTCAGGGCTGTCCATAATACCAGGTTTGGTTAGACTTTGGGTTTTATTTAACGGTCACCATATTTTACTCCTTTTCTGCAGTTTAACATGGATCCTTTATGTCTTCATAAAAGTAACATGCTTTGGTACAAAAAGCCTATGAATAAAGCACAGCTGCATTCTTTCCATGCTCACATAACCCCTCTGTTCAGAACGGCTGATTTTGAGGGCGGTCACCTTCATATGCTAATGAGCCAGAGCAGAGCAGTGTACATACACGCAATTCACGATAGACATGCAGCGTAACTCGAGGGAAGCGGGCGCTTCAGCCACGTGCCGCTTACAGTCCTGAATAAACATGAACCATTTATTCATCCCATTTAACAGATAACAGCGATCTCGTTTCCCCTCAAACATCACAGGCTAACGCACATGCTAACCTCGGCCTAGTCACCGCAGTGGGACTGGTTATATTCAGCCAACTGTTAAACTTCTCTTGTCCAATGTGAGAATGCTTATACATGAAGTTTATCCTTCAGACTTTGAACTAAACTCCCAAAAATGGGAGCTTAACTGTGACTCACTCTGTTTTTATCAGCTGATAAACAATCACATTTAGGATCCCAGAGAGCTGAAAGTCACCAGTTGACACAGTAACTTATTAAACCACTACACCTTCTGTTAAAATGGCATTCATATGGTACGTAGGGTGTGTGTTATCTATCAGTCATCGGTCTTAGTTGATCTGATGTTTTGATTGATTATTGATTGATAATTTATTAGTCCCTATCTCTGAATGAAATCCTTTATCAGGAAGTTGAGTGCTCTTGTTTCCCGGGGCAGTTGCTCAAACTTCAGAACGAGGCACATTTTGTGGCCAGAGTAAAGGGTATGCTGTTTTTCGAAGCTTTATTCCGGTAATAAAATCCAAGTTTCACCCTCAGTTTATGGACCAGGTTGGCAATGTGAGCCTGGAATGAGAGCTCCTGGTCAAACAGATACCAAAGGTACTTATAACTGGTGACCAGCTCTAGCTGTTTGCCATTGATTGAAGTAATAGACTGTGTTATTTCATGCTTATGTAAAAAAAAAAAAAAGATTTTAGTTCAAAACCAATTTCAGTGAATGTAGACGAGCCTGAACTATATTAAAAAGCTGTTTGTAAAAATTCTAAGGCCTGGGCAAGAGAGGACGAGCTTCAATAAATCACTGTGTCATTAGCATAAACATGATAAAAGGCATTTGATAAGTTATCACACAAGTTGGTCCCAGGACTGAACCTTGAGCTACTCCTTTAGTGATGTTAAGAAAAGAGGAAGAGGAACCAGCCAGTTGGACACACTGTGTTCTGGTAGTTAAATAATCTGCAAACCAAGTGGGCCTGGCTTGAGATGCCAATCTTGTATCAGTATTTCTATTAAAAGTGTGATCAACGGTAGAAATGATCTGGCAATTTGACACAGCAGTTTCCCAGCAGCATTCTAGTAACACTGAGAAACCTAGAAGTCGACATTCACAAGTCTCTTGCACCACCTAGTGTTGCCTTCAGCGCCTTGCATTTGTCTATTTTGCAGGTTTCTAATGAGAAACAAAACCAAAGTTGTGTGTAGCTAACGTTACATTTGTTTTGATGGGAAAACCCTGACCTCTAAAACCCTCCTGAACGTGACTGAAGCTGCCTTGTGTCGGTTCCTCCTGAGTCTGAGGAACATTGACATCCTCTCATGTGAGCGTCATGTGCAGAAGAATCTGTCAGAAACACAGAGTTTTCATTTTCCTTTAACAGAGATGCAGTCTGTCTGAATATTTGTTCAACTCTTTTGACCAGAACAGGTCAGAATCAAGGTCATGGTAACTGGAACATGAGAAAAAATGATGGAGGAGGAAATGAGGTAAACAGGACTCAAACAAAGGAAGTTAACTGAGTTATTCAGAAGGTCAGAAGCCAAACTGCAGAGGGTAGGAATGTATGCATCCTCATAGGGAACTAGGGATGGGAGCTGATAAGACTTTATTGATACCAATGCATTAATGATCCTGCTTAAAGGATAAGTTCGGTTTCTACAGCTTTCACATAGTTTATAGAATGAAGTAGACCAATATACTCACCCAGAAGGCTTTCCTGATCCAAACAGTGCTTCGGGAGATATTTAGATCCAAAATCGAGCGGCAGACATCCGTATAATGGTAGCAGACAGGGCATGTATAGCCGCTCCTAAAACTGCATTAATCGTCCAAAAACTCATTAGTTTCACCAACATTTCATCATGGTCCGCTCGCGCTACTCCTCCACAACAGTCCGGTGTCACTCCACCCATGTTTTTGTGACTGTGCTGACCTCTGAACTGAAAAGTTTCTTTCAGTTGCGCACGCATGCGCAGTACGGCTCATTGTTTCAGCGGCGAGCGGTGGCTACACAATAACTTTCTTCTTCCAGTTTTGTGCAAAATGGACGAATATCTATTGGATGAAGATGTTGTGGACGAGAACTTTGAATATGATGGGTGTCCTTACAGTTTCGAGCCAGAGTATACAGATGAGGAGTTCATCGAAAGGAGGACGCGGAGGCAAGAAACTTTTCAGTTCAGAGGTCAGCACAGCCACAAAAACATGGATGGAGTGACACCGGACTGTCGTGGAGGGGTAGCGCGAGCGGACCATGATGAAATGTTGGTGAAACTAATGAGTTTTTGGACGATTAATGCCGTTTTAGGAGCGGCGCTACACATGCCCCGTCTGTAACCATTTATACGGATGTCTGCCGCTCGATTTTGGATCTAAATATCTCCCGAAGCACTGTTTGGATCAGGAAAGCCTTCTGGGTGAGTATATTGGTCTACTTCATTCTATAAACTATGTGAAAGATGTAGAAACCGAACTTATCCTTTAACAATCCAATTCATTAATGATTCTCTGATTGATTCTTGTTAGTTTCCTGTGTTGGCCAACTCAGCTTTTCAGTGGCAACAATGTCAAACACATGACACTCCTGTAAGTAACTGGAATTTCCCTCCACTGAACGTTGTGTAGTAAGCGTCTTTTTGTCCAAAATTAAGCCACAACATAGACCACATCTGCCCATATCTGCTATGATTACATCTTTGGCTCTTGTTGTTGTTTCTGCTGATCACCTCTGATGAGAGAGTGACTCCACAAAGTGGAAGGAACTGATGAGGGAATTGTTAAGCAAAAAGACTAAAGATATCCAGTCCTTGAGGGAGTTGTTAGCCATTTTTAACTGGAATTGGTTTTCAGTTTCCATCCCTGTAGGGTTGAGATAAGATCCAAAATAGGAAGGAGCTGGTGTCCGAGGTGGTGGAGTGGTGCAGGAATGAATTGAGTTTACATTCTAGCACTTCTGCCTCCAATGTCCCAAAGTTTAATATCGCAGCTTTGTTTTAGATAAACACCTGAAACGAGGTCCTCACACATGCATATGACATTTGAACTTTTCATTTTGCAACATAATGCATCAGAGATTGCCCTTTTTTGCACCCCAAGCAACGCCTCTCCCCCTTTGTTCCCGTACGTTTGCACTTGTGAACAATCGTTAGCACGGGCTACGTTATTATGTTAAGTATAGCCGCACAACACCTGCTTTCATGATCTAGAAATTTCAGCAGACCATCCAAACAATCAGCACAACCTGGCCACATGGCAGGAGCAAATGAGAGCCTCAAACCAACGAACAAAAAACCCATAAACAACCATGTAAAAGCTGAGGCAGTATGTCTGTCGCTGCCATTAGCCCCAGAAAGCCACAAATGGCATTGTCTCATAAGGTACCTTTCCACAATGAACAATCAAAGACATTTAGACATAACAAGGACAATGTGTTTACAGCTCACCGATCCTCTAGAAGCACAGCCAAGTCTTGGTCCACCTCTCACTTGTTTACTCTTGTCTTATTCCTCTGTGCCTCTGTCTTTCTTTTCTTTGGTTGTTCAGCTGTGTAGGTCGTCATTGCCAATGATAGTATGGCAACCTTGCCGACAAGTATCCCCACCATTGTTTCTCAGCACGCACATATCCCTCAGTAGAGCAGCTTCTTGGATCGACCTCCCTGATTGGCCAAAAGCAGGTGTACCTTAGGGGTGCAGCCATTGGAGCTGTTCTCACTAATCTGAGCCCTTATTGGCAGAAAATCACTTTCTAAAGGCTGAATACTGAACCAGGAGGAGCACAGACGCCAAAAAGTTTCTCAGACTGCTCAAATAACATGATCCTGACAGATTATTACACCTTATGGAGCCGATGCCCAAAAAAATAAACTAAATACTGCTGCTTTTTGCACACAGTCAGTTGTCATATTTATTGTGCAAACTCACTTTAAAGTGTAACACAGGATAAAACCATGGTGTAGCTCTCAGACTCTATAATGGTTAACAGTTTTTATTTTTTTGTGTGTGTTTGTATGCGTACATAACTGCTGTTTGGATCTGAAATTATGATTTAAATCACATAAATAATGTCCAAACAGACTCACCTTTGTCAGGTACAATGACTGTTTTTGTCAAAGGAGTCTCTTTGCTCTGAGGAAAGTGATATTTTGCCTGTTTGTGGTTGACAAATAAGAGTTTTATCTCTAACTAAAACAATAGGAATCTTCGTGAGACTTGTTTTGGTCGTATTCTCTCACACATGAAGAAAAATTAAAGCTTTCTTATGTTAAACAGAGCACCATCAGCGGATGCTTGTAGTATTATTGTCTCATATTACCTCAGAGATGGTGCACTGACACATTTATACCTGTCAAAAATACACCAACCATGGCTTTATTTTAAAATTGGGAGAGCCTCAGTCCACTGGGCTTATTTCAGGAACAGACCAACAAGTTCCTGCTCATCAGGTTCACTTTTGACCCCCACAGGCTAAAGGTCAAAGCTGTAAGAGTGGGTCATGGCCACAGACAACGCAACAATTAAGTCCTGTAGGTGGGCGGCCGAGCAATAAATCAGCTGTATTGATAAATAAGTAATTATTGTTTTGGACAATATTTGAAATGGGCAGCAACCTGGCGCAGCGGGGAGTGCATGTGCTGCACAGCAAGAGGGTTTCAGACCTCATGGTGGTCAGGGTCATTCTGTGAGGGGTTTGCATGTTTACCCTGTGCATGCATGGGTTCCTTCCAGGCACTCCAGCTTATTTTTCATGCAAAAAAGAAAACAATGCATCAAATTAAGTATTGCTGTAGATCGTTGATCCATCTATGTATATTTAATATCGTCTATTTATACTTAAAATTCCACATAATGCAAAAGCGCCGCGCCGTGCCGCGCCACGCCACGCAGCGCAGCGCCGCGCCGCGGTCTTGCTCCGACCTGCAAACCCCACTGGATGCGCTGCGCCAAGCAGCGCTGCGGCACGCAGCCCTGTAGGGAGGGGGGGTGATCCCCGGAGAGTCACAAGCTCTTATGCGAATAGCGATGTCACACGTCAATAAAACATGTTATAGTATAGTAGAACATGTTATGGTACATGTTTTATTTGGGGGTTACCCCCAAATTCCACATAATGCGAAAGCACCGCACCACGCTCTTGAATCGTACTGCGGAGCACTGAGAACCCACTCTAGTCTATCAGACAAATTCCACTGCCTGCGCCAGCGCAGCGTCGCTGAATCGCCGGCGCGCTATGTGGTTACATTTTCTTTGATAACCATCAAATGTTCTCTTTTTTGTTTCAGAAAGTGATGAAACTGTCTTGAATTCTGTGTTTAGCTCGTTGAATCAAGTCTAGGCATTTGTATTTGTATAAATGTTTAAAGTAACTTCAGATATATTTGTCCCTTTTTATGATTTTTTTAAAAGATAAAAATATGGCCCTCTGACAGTGAGGATATTTTCAGTGTGGCCCTCCTGTTAACCAGAGTTGTTAACACATCCACATTATCATTTACACACCGCTAAAGCAGCAGTGGGAGCTACTTGGTGTTACACTTCTTGCTCAAGGACACGCTGGCATGATGAGGCTGAGTCTGGGCTCGAACCCTTGGCGTTCTGATTGAATGTCGAGCACACTACCAGATTGAGCTACTGATTGTGTGGTTTAGAAACAGAAATTAGGATCAAATATGAACCTTATCATTAAAAAATGCAAACAAAACAATAAAACAATGATACCATTGAGGCTGATGGTGCTAATAAACATGGGACACCAGGAGCATCCGTCAGAGCCTGTTTGATGAGGTGTTACTGCCCTCTGCTGGTGGAAACATGTAACATACACTGTCCTCCAGTCAGCGCTGTGTTGTTCTGCAGAGATGAAGATTTAAAGACCCTCTGGCTGCAGACCTCCACTGTGGAGTCAGTTCCTGTGCAGGCTCCACTCTCAGGTCACCTCCACCATAGGGAAGGGAAGAAGCAACAAATTTTAAAAATAAAATGCATCCCTGAACTTTGTTGAATATCTTCAAAATAAAAAGCACTGACAAATAACCCGAGAGTGCGTTATAACCCCCACCTGCATCTTGATCATCCTATAAATAACATTAAGTTATATGTCATGTCATATATTTTTGCTTTTTACAGAAAAAGTTACACATAGCATCTAAGATACAATAATTTGACATCTCACTTTTATACGGTACAGCACTATTGGATTCACTTTTGCCTGAATTTTAATTTTTTCTATGTTTTTCCCTCATATTGAGCCGCATTATTTTCATTTATAGCTTTTCTGCATCTGTCAAACACACTTACCTTTAGTGTTCATTGTGGTATAATCAGGGCATCATTCAATTCTTTATTAAATAAAATCCAAAATAATCCAACATTCTTGTGACTTTAAGTCCTTTATTGGTCAACTCTGCATTCACAGTATGAATGATAGCCCTGGTGATCCACAGCCTCCTCTGAAATGTCCATGTCTATGATATTATTGAAAACAAACTTAAACAGCTCCAAGACAGACTCCCTCTCAAGGTCATCAATGGTGTACGCTGCTTTGAAGATCAAGCTTAATGTTATTTACAGCATGATGACGGAAAGATGGGAGTAATAACTCACACTTGGATGATTTGTCGGTGCTTTTTATTTTGAAAATCTTCAGTGCAGTTCCAGGATGCATTTTATTTTGTAAATTAGTTGTTTCTTCTTCCCTATGGTGGAGGTGACCTGAGAGTGGAGCCTGCACAGGGGCTGACTCCACAGTGGAGGTCTGCAGCCAGACCGTCTTGTCTTTTTGCCCTCTAGACCTCCGTGCTGGTCTCAAAGCCACACAACCTGAGTCTGAGTACTTTGTCTCTTTCCTCCTGCAGGCTTCCTGAGGGACAGACTGGGCAGCTACGACATGGCCTTCTACCTCGCAGGAATCCCCCCGCTCATCGGAGGAGCCGTGCTGTGCCTGATCCCGTGGGTGGAGGCACGGCGCAAGAGGACAGAGAAGGAGGCGGCGCTGAGCAAGGACCAGGGGGTCACAGAGAAAATGATCGAAAAGAGCGAGAAAGCTCAGGGAGACGGGCTGAGTAAAACGGGAGAGTCTGTCCTCTAAGTGTCCCACTGCACAGACTGAAAGAGACACACGGGGTTGGACTGGGACTTCTGAGGACTGAAATTCAGTTTGTTCGTTTTTTAAACCAAGATTGTAACGGCTGCCTTCAGTGGAGGCAGCCTGAATATGCCAAAGTGATGAAACATATCAGATAGATTCATAGGATTGAAGTTTAACGTGAATGTGATTTAGGAGAACTATGCATTCAAGTGTTTTAATTAGGATGAATTTCAGTGCAGCAGCAAACTTGAAGTTTAAAATGACACAGGAGAAACTGCACATGTTAACACAAGGGAAAGAAGGCATGCTGCGCTGAATATTAGTGCAACACTTTGAGATTGCACTCTTAACGCAAGCTTTATCATTCTTTATTATCCGTTTTAAAGGCTTTAAATGTAGAGCTGCAGCATAAGAAGACCACAGTGGATTTTAGGAAAGGTGTGCTGCTGTAGGTTCAGTCAGCGTCTCTGTTTTTATGTCATTGTGAGGATTTCTTTTTAAACCCACTGTCCACTGTCCCCTCATGTTAACACCGTCTATGTCCCACATGTTGTGATTTTAGAGGGTGATCAAAGGGACATTAAGTGGGATGTACCAGTGAGGGATCATTTTTAGTGTCATGAAGCTCTGGAATCAACCGAGCTCGGAAACTTCAAGGGAAGCAGCTTTAAGCACAAAGATTTAACATCCAAAGACCAGCAGCTTGGATCTTTTTACCATCAGATTGTTTTAAAGGTGCAGTGTGTACAAATTTGGCAGCATTTCACCGAACAGAAACAATGAATATAGGATATAATGTTTCTATTTGTATGTAAAGTCCGTCAAAATAGGAGTACAATCTTCCTCATAAAACGTTTGTTTTATTTTTATTTAGTTAGAAAAAGCTTAAAAAAATGTACATTACCGCGGACCGCGTTCATGTAGGCCGACATAACGATCTGCCATGTTGTCTACGGGTAGAGTTTAGGGACAAAAAGAATGAAACGCGAATCTGTCCGCCGGTTCTGAAATCTTTGAAACTTTACAAAACCTACAATCGACAGCTAACAACCGACCTATAAGCTATAAAAATAATGGTTACAAACCTTGTCACTTTAGTAAATGATGCCGTGTTCACGATCCCTTTTGGTCTTCACAGGCTTCTGTCGCTCAGCGATGTGGCGTTTTGGTTACGGTTGGGTTCATTCTAGAAAATGAACGATAGATGTCGCTCAAATGCCAAATTCTACACACTGCGCCTTTAAAAGCTGTAATACGATCATCTGTTAAAGGTTTAATGACTTACATAATAATTTGAGGAAAATTTTGTTTACTTGAGCATGTGGACTGGACTGTTGTAGACCTTTGGAGACAGCTGTGATCTTAAGTCCTGTCTTTGTGGTCTCAGTTTAGATATAATTACATTGTGCATATTCGGTGCACCCACAGGGAGTTCACAGAGTTTGGATTTGTCCTGGGCCTTGTGCAGGGTTTCCTCTGCCCCGACTGAACTGTGATTCTTTTATGTCTTCAATCAAACCCTGTGCCTCTGAAACCTCAGCAGTATTTCACATCCATGTCTTTACGGGATGAGTTCTTTGTTGCATGCTGCCAGAACTGAATTGAAAAACATCCAGACCAGTCTTAAAGGTCCCCTGTCCTGCAAAATCTACTTTCTTTGCTTTTAATGTTGTTGAATGAGCTTAAGGAGCAGAAGAACATGACCTCACAGAGAAATGCTCTACACCACTTAAGGATATGCTCCTTAAAAAGCTCTGTTTTTACTTCCTGGGTTTATGATGTCATAGCTATACAGCCTCCACCTCACCTCATCACAGGAAGACGTCATGACAGTGTTGAAATGGTGCGTTCCAGTTGATCTCAGAACTGGGATATTCTGAGTTGCAAATTAGATACGTCACTAGGAACGCCCCCTTTGGTCGGATGTTCCCACTTCGAAGTTGGACGTCCCTCAGCTACCCCGACTTTACCAGCTCAAAACCAGACCGTGTCTGGCTGGGATGTGGCGTAATTCCCATTTCCCTCTTAACAGTTCCGATGCAAATGGGATGCAGCAAAAGTCCGCTCCGTGCCCTGTAACCCCTCCTAACCCCTCACATCAGACATCTTTAGGGAAGCCAATCAGCACAGATCTCATTATCATAGCCTCGCTTTGCCCCCTTTAGATCCAAGTGTTTCCAAAGGGGAGGGAAAAGAGCTGCATTTATCATTTATTTAATTCAACTTCAATCAGATCCTTGATTAATAGACACCTTAGACATGATGTAAACAGTCAAAGCACAAGGACATGAGACTTTAAATCTCTTCATCAAATAACATGGATACAACCAACATCTTAGCTAGGATTAGCCCTAAAGCTGCTGAATGTTCATTTCCAAGGTAGACAAAGACCCAAATATCATCACTATGATGATTCAGTATCATAATTCATCTGTTTTCTAACCTGCACTGGTTGGACAACAGAAATGGTGTTTCTTCTTGTAGCCTCAGGTCTTGTCTCCACTCAAATGGGAACAAGGTTTTTCTGGCAAACAGGAAGTGACATGTGACTGCTTTTATAGATTGATCCTACTGTTAAACCATAGCGTCACTGCAGAGCACAAACCTCCTATCTCCTTTTTTTTCCACAAATTGTGCTATTAGCCACCTTCCATGTTGGTGAGTGGTTATGATCTTATATCATTTTAAGTATTTGTAAGAATTTTTGTGTCTTAATTTGACAGTGGAGAAGGAAAGTGGTTCGGTAATCAGGTACATTCACCTTGACAAGCTCCAGTCTACAATGATTGTTGGCGGCCCATAACGGGATGACCCAATCAGAGTCCTTTAGAGCAGAAAGAGGTGGAAGCTACGAGCGAGACGACAACAGGAAGTGACTGCTTTATCAGATCTGGACCACATTTCTTTATGAAATGAAAAAACAAACTACAACACCACAAATTTCCCCACAGAAAAGATGATTTCACTCCATTTCCAACATGTTTGCTGATAGTTCGTTTTACAAAATTGCTGATGTTCTGTTTTATATGCTTTGTTAGGTTCAGCCCTCCCCAAACACTTCCTGTTTGCTCTTTCCCAAATGGACGAGTGAAATACACTGCAGTCCATCTGGTGTGTCGGGTCATCGAACCAGCACCACAGGTTTAGAAACTCTTAACCAAATAAAGGACGGGACAACACAATATTCATTCATTCAGGAGTGGAGTGTTTTTGTCATTTCCTGAAAAAGGACTCATGTTGAAGGTTGGAGGTTTGTGCCTGACAGCGGCCATAGCAGCATCATTTAAGATTTATCTTGGTGGTGGTGGAGGCTGTGGAGTGACGTGCAGGAAAGGAGCCACAGACTGGACTTGAGCCCTGGTGGCCCTCTGTGTGGACTAGATCCTTAATATTTTAAAAGAGCCAAACTCCAAGGCCATCTGCACCTCACAGAGCAGGAACGATCGTCTTCAGAGATGTCAAATCAAACATGACTGTGATCATCAACCAAAGACCCTGGGCTCACATCAGGGCCCCCACAGCCTTCTAGGGCCCCCAGAGTAAATATCAAATCCAGATCAATCCAAGGGGGAAAATGTTGTGGTTTTAAGAGCGAATCCACACAAATATTAATGCATCCCTCAGAACAAGCAGGAGTGAAACAGTTTTACCAAGCATGACTTTATTTTTAATTCCCTTTATAGAAATTCACTCTTATCAGCCTTTAGAAATGGAAATGAATATTATTTTAATTATTTCCATTTCTAAAGGCTGAATACTGAGCCAGGAGGGGGCGCAGATGGCTCAGATAACAAGATCCTGACAGATTTTTAAGTTTTTGGAGCCAATGGCAGAAAAATTAAACTACATACTGCAGCTGACACTCTGATTGGAGTGAGAACACACTTCTGTAAATTAAATCTCCTAATCCATCCTCTCTGGGCTCTTGGACTGTCTTTGCATTGGTAAACTCCTCAGATGAAGTTGAAACAGGGCCCTAAAAGAGTCCAGGGTCACACTTTGAACCAAATTTGAGTTGAGCAGTGTGAGTAAAATCTAAGGAGCTCTATTTGTAGCCAAAGTTGTCCATCCCTGTCATAAAGCAGCTGTCACAATTCAACAGATGACCTTTATAATGGACCAAAAAACAAAATGGCTGCAGGTGATCTATAAACTAAAACTTTTGAGAAAGTCTCCTCCTCACAGAATCTTACCCACTATTTCAGACAGAGCTGAGGACCTGACTTTGACTAATCCTTAACCATCAGTCGGGTAAATAATTAACCGTGTACCCAGTTCATTTATCTGTTTCCTGTTTTCTTTTTGTATTTATTTGGTAGTTTTTTGTGTGTGGAGAATGTCATGCTGTAATTGACGGGCATTTGCCTAACTAATGATTTACTCAGACCAAAAAATGTGCTGAAATGAAAATGGCTGAAGAGTCTTAATCCTGTTTTTCTTCCTGTCATGTTTGGGAGAGAGAGTTTTCCTTTTGGAGAGGTCAGAGAGGTTTTCTGTGTTGATGATGTTTCCTGTACAGATGGGACGCTCTACCTCACATGAGCTGCCCCTGTCTGGACCTTCACATCCTCGTTCATCCAGCAGAGGCAGTATGATGAAACTGAAGAGTAGGGATGCATGATGTTGGGCTTTTGCAAATATCTAATGTTCTGATATTTCCAAACTTTGATGGAGAAATGTTTATATCTGTCAGTGCTGATAGTGAACTCTTTGACCTGTTCTGTGTTGAAACAGATGTGATGCTGGTGTCGTACATAGGGATGGGAATTTACAAGGTTTTATTGATACCGATACCATTAATGCTTCTACTTATTGACCTGATCCTTTAACACTTACCGTGTTTGTGTTGGCAAACATCGGCCCACAAACGTTTCTACAGGCAACAACGTCAAACGCATGTCAATCCTGATATTGGTGTTGACGGCCTGCTGCTGTGGACTAACGAGGCTTCAATAACTATAATTACAATTATTTGGCCTTTCCTTTAGTCCCATTCCTTTATCATTACAGTTCCTGATATTATCTTCAGAGAGATGAGCTAAATTAAATCATGGTAGTTCCAGCAAACAGCACACATATACCATAATTTCTAGATTATAACATTTTTGCCCAAACCTTACTCTCTCAGATAACTCAAATATTACTTTTATTCAAAGTTTTAATCAATGAAATTTCAGTATTTTCAACAACAAATATGGTACACGATTTTCCCTCAAACAGTTGCAGAAAACACCTTTTGCTTCCTGTATGCGTAGTGTACCAACCAATCACAGCGCAGCTAGTTTTCTTCCCTTTGCTCACAAGATGGCAGCGCTCTGTTTGCTAGTGAGTGATAACACTTGAGAATTACACGATCATCACACAAAGTTAAACTAATTAAGACCCAAAATATTTGACTGGAACAGTTTAGTCTAGTCAGTTCAATAAGAATTACGCAGGTTTCACAGAGAAAGAAAATTTTGGCTTTTTGTATCAGATGTGTTGTAATCGTGATGTTGGCGAGATGAAATACCTTTAGTATCATTTCTGCCGACTGCCTCTGATGAGAGTCCCTGATTTGCAAAGCAAGCAGAACACAATAGAAGGAATCGATAAGGAATTGATCAGCAGAAATACTGATGATATCGATTCCCTGAGGGAGTTGTTATTGATTCTCAGCTGGATTGGTTCTTGATTCCCATCCCTAATCGTGCATCCCTACTGAAAAGCCTCTTTGACGTCATTGCTTCTTAATTCACTGCCACAAAGTGCCTTTATTTGAATGAAACAACTGTGACAAACGTCAGCAGCGTTTACATATCCTCTCCTCTCTTTATATAAAAAATTAATAATTAAATCTCATCTTTATTTCTGAATAGCATGACAGTTTAGTTTACTGTAGAGTATTTTTTTCACCAATGAGAGCCCGAGTAATTTCTTTATAATGAAATTACTTCATTTGTACCTCTGAGTTTTGATTGTAAACCTTTAATCATTTCCTTTTTTACTGATTTTATTCATGTATTGCCTTGTACATGTGTCTTTAAAATGACCTGTGACATCCAAAGAAGCGTTTTGCAAGAGGCCAAAGTTTTGCATGATTTGTGTTTATTTTTGGACGATGTCTGAGATGAATTTGAGGTCAAATGTCCTCAGTTTGTTTTAACCATGTCAACATGTGCTGCATGTGGTAAACAGGATGCCTCAGTTTTAAAGCATTATATTGTTCATTTGCTGTTATATTTTTGGCTTCATTTATAAATCCATGTCAGTGTTTGCATTTTGTTGTTGTGAGCTCAGATAAAGATTCACGTCTGTAAAACTTTGCTGTCAGAAATACAGTTTTCTTACTTTAAACCAACTTTTTCTGCTTCATTAATTTGTCCTCATTTCTGATCACTTATATTCTGATTTGAGTTGTATAAGGCTGGGCAATTTATTGTTTGGTTATTTTATTTTTGGCATTTTTGGCCTTTATGCCTGTGGAGACACAGTGGACAGACTTTGAAGGGGGAGAGAGAGTCGGGGAAGAACGGGCCTAATGTGGGTCCACCTGCACAAGGCAGATCCTTCATGTTTATCAGGGATGGGCAACTTTAATTAACAACAGGGCCACATAAAGCCTTTTTCGCAGCCTTAGGGCCACATTGTTACTAATTTTAGATACTATTGATGAAGAAAAATAATGTTTTATAAACAAAATATGCAAATAAAAAGCAGCCATAAAATAGTATACCAATATTCATGTATTATAACACAATTACATGTTATTATGCATAGTGAACCCTTTAATGCCTGAAAAAACAAATTATATCCAGAAATTCTAAATTTTTAGGAACTGAAATGTTTATTTCACTTTCTACTGCAATCCTAAAAAAATTAAAATTTCATAAAATTAAACATATATATATTTTTGTATCTCATTTGATACATTAGGTGTTTAATTCATTTGAGGACATTTTTGTCGTTTATCTGATTGTATTCAGATGTTTTTTAGTGATTTGTTGATTATATTGATTAGATCGAGGTATCATAAAAGGATGTATCAAATATGATACAAAAGGTGTTAAAGGGTCAAATGAACCTAACACAGAATTTAAATTAATGTAGCCAATGTACCAAGATTAAGGTCAATTCAGCTACTTTTTAAATCAATGAACAATGATTGTTTTCCATTTTTTAAAGCACAAATAATTCACCCCTACCATTTTCCAAATATAGTATTGAGTTATATGATGGTGAAGTGCTTTATGAAAGAGATTTAGAGAAACTATTATAGCAAAGTAACGTCTTTAATAACTTGCAAAAACAATACAAATATCATTCCAGATATCATAGATATATATGTATTAGATATGTATTATTAGGTATTGTGTTGTATTCATGTCTCAGGTTAAACATATTTATGGGATTCACTGGTGTTTTCTTCATGTTTACAATTTGTTGATTTTTAGAAATGACTGTCAGGCAGCATTTAGTGAGGTGGAGGACCGCATATGGTCCCTGGGTCGTCAATTGCCCACCCCTGATGTTTATGGTATGTGCATGGCTGCTGCTCACTCGGTCAAACAAAGACCACAAATTGATTGAGATTTTTAAAGCTATATTGATTTATTTTTACATAACATGAAGGGTAAAACTGAGTTCTTTTGCAATGAGAGACATTTAAAGTTTTTTTGTTTATTTTTCCCTGTAGGGAAGGCTGGGTGTGGCAGGTATCACAGACATTTGGCAACAAAATAAATAAATATTAAAGGATAAGTTCGGTTTTTTTGACACCTGGACCTTATTTTTAGGATTAAATATGCTCGTAGACTCACCCAGACAATTTTGGTGGAGCTCGGAGCCGTTTTCGAGCAATTTAGATCCATCCGACGGCATTTTTCCTCATGCCGTAGTAGCAGACGGGGCCAGAAATCGAAGCCCCTAAATTAGACATTATCGGCTGCGAAACTCGCTCATTTCAGCTACATTTTATAAATGAATGGCCAGTGTTATCACCATGTCAGCTCAACTTTGTTGTTATGGTCATCCGGGGCTTTACAAGGACGGGTAACTTTTGGTGACGTCATAGACAAGAACATGAGTAGAGCCGCTGTTGTTGCTAGGCTACAAGGCTACACGGCTATTTTTGTGCAACATGGAGGAAACAGTCATTAAAAAATACATAGAAAAACACATTTTATTACCGAAAGTTAACATCAGTATTTACTGAAAAAAATAAATAAAACAGCCAAAGTTTAACCTGCTCCCATAAAATAAAGCTGTAATTTATGTCAGTTTCACCATTTTATGAACATTTCTTGTGTCAGCTGAATAGTGTCTCATCTTATACATGATGTCTCATGGCTCAAGATTGTAAACACAAACAGAATCTTATGTACCACTAAACTGATGCTGTAAAACTAAAGGTAAAACTATGTGATACAGTTTTTGGTATAGATTAACTGTAAAAAGTATGAATAAAACAAAATAAATAAAAAAAACAAATAAGAAAAAAACTCAGACACAAGCATGAAACACAAGAGGGTTTTCAGCAAAACTACTTCAAATTTTAAAAAGTCAAAAAAATAAACTTTACATTACAGGAGTCTGTTTCCATCTGCTGGAGCTTTGAATACTTTTACTTTGTACCGTTATGTGCAGTATTCAGTCAGCAAAAACACCAACAGAATGTATAATGTCTGTATCCAAATAGAACATTTTATTATAGCAACTAAACATATGGTATACAATTATATAAAATGACAATACTGTATATATTTATACTGATATTTATTATTTTTTATCACATGTTGAGTTGCCATAATAAAACTACAACATTTAAAGACAAGATATACATTCTGTTGGTCTGTTTTCATTGATTTTATACTGTGCACAATGGTACAAGCTGGAAATGTACAAGTTAAGTGTCAAATCTAAAAGCTCCAGTAGATTAAAAAATAATTCTGTAATGGACATACACCTAAGAGGTAAAGAATTTGTGTTGTTCACACTTCTGGGGCTAATAAAACCCCACTGTTTTCACCAGTAAACTGCAACACATAACTTGATGACATTATCAAGTCTTCTTTTTGTAATTTTTCAAAGGCTTTCACACAATGTAACAGAAATATTTAATGAGCAGTGCAATAAACCTCTGCAATAATCTGCATGCACTTGTGTATTACAATTTCTCCTGTCTTGTTCCTGCTTTGCCACGATTTTTATAAATATATTTTTATAGGTCCCTTTATATAACATTTTCATCAAAATAATGTATTAAATTTGTCAAATAAATTTAAAATATACTTCTAGTAGGGTAAAAACAAACTTACCCACCCAATAAAAGCCCCAGTTCCTCCTAAAAGTATGTTGTTTTTGTAAAAATATGCAAGAATTAAAAACTATATAGATTTTTGAGAACTTAAATCTGCAAAAGGATAATGTTCTACTGAACAAAGCATTTATATCCTCTTGGCAAACTCATTTTGTGGCTCTTGATCTATGGTTTAGTGCCATGTGTGACATACAATGGAAAGTTTTTCCCCTGAATTATGTTATGTCTACTAGGAAAGACACATCCTAATCTAATCTTCAGTGCAGCATAGCCTCTTACTGATTTTCTTTTCCAATTCAATCTCGTCTCTTCTGTGATCCTCTGACGGATCTCTGGACGACGCCTCCTCGGTGCATGGGAGCATCGGTCGGACGCGTGAGGATACGTGAGATGCTTGCGCATGCGTAAATCATATCTGCTGCGGTGACGTGTCCATGTGATTGACAGCGCTCGTTGTCCAGTCACACGAGGAAAAGAAACACCAAAACAATACTGATTCGCTGCCAGTCCAAGTGGGAGTGTCCGGGGCGCTCCGGTCTGCGCCCCTGGGGCAAAGTTGAAGCAGCCAATCCCAAAGACGCCTCAGGTCACATGCTAAGCAAAAGTTTAAGGACTTGCATAGACACCCATTAGGCCGGCGCCCCTCTGTACGTAAACTATGTATTCACAACACAGTTCTTACGTAGAAACATTGTGAAACCCCTTTTATTGAATGGTGACAGGTGCTGCTGACAGAGTATTACTATGTGGTAAAAATAAATGTTTTTATCCGTTATTTTTTTTATAATTTAAAGACAAATTATGTTGTGTTTAAGTAGGCTTTCTCTGTTGAATTTTGGAGGGGGCAGCGCCCCAGCGCCCCCTATTGACAAGCCGCCACTGCAAGAAACTCAAACAATGCACTCACACTAATAGTGTCATCCTGACCCTGTCATTGGTGAAAGAATGACTAAAAAAGGGAGTTGAAGGAAAAGAAAATATAAATGCTATGTCTAATCTACTCATCCATTCATATCTGTGCCCTTTGCATCTACATAGTTGTTGCAAATCTGGATCCCTCCTCTTCAAACTCCAAGACATTTCCCCATTTGTCTATTAGAGCAACGACAATTGAACCTCTGGCTGTTGCAGGGGCACAAGGGAAACTTTGGACATTTATTAACACATTGAGAACGATTTGGTAGAAAATGTGCATTTGTCAAATTTTCAATAGAAAAGAAGTCATTTTGTGGGTCGGTAGTCTAGGGGTATGATTCTCGCTTAGGGTGCGAGAGGTCCCGGGTTCAAATCCCGGACGAGCCCTTGCTATAGCAACTTGCTGTGTCATATCCTCGACCAGACCACTTCCAGTGTGCTGTCCTTTGGCTTCCCTGAAATGGTTCCTAATCCTTTATTGGGGAAATGACATGATAAAAGTCAGTCTTTGGCTGAAGCCTCATAAGTCATCATTCACTTGAAGATGAAGGGAGCAAATGAAATATGAGCCGTGATGTGTATACCAACGTGGAGGAAGCATTTCTTCCTGGTCTTGTGAGCAGTGCTCACCATGTAGATCCAGTCACAAGTCCATTGATTGTTGTACTTGTCTTTCCAAGGGAAGCCTGAAATGCTTTTAACAACTTCACCCAACCTTGAACCTTGAACTGACAGCAATTACAGTTGATCATGTAAACATCGCAAGTGCTCAAGAATAACCCTTGCACATTTCTGAACACATTCAGTATCGTATCAATTTGGGTGTGTGTAACTCTGGAGAGAGAAGCCATTTTGTGGCTCGTTGGTCTAGGGGTATGATTCTCGATTTGGGCTCTGATTTTCTGGCGCAACTCAGGGTGGTGCAGCCAGGTGCACCCCGCGCAGTGGTAATTTTGGCCGGCGCACCGCTGGGCCCAGCTGATTTGGCAATTTGGTAGACCAGCTGCGCCGAGATGGGTGTGACAGCGCACCAGGGGGAGGTGTCAAAAGATTTAGCTTGGCGCAGTGACAATTTTGTGCCAAAAAAACACGCGGAAGGTGCGCTGACAGCTCGCCAGCTCCAACCTGGTCTATTCTCGGCGCAGGCGAGGCACACCCTGTGCAGTGGTAATTTGGCTGACAGCCGCACAGTGCGCACACGTCACCAAAACCTCACAGGCAGGTATCCAGAGTGTCAGGCACATTTCAATGCAATAAACAATCACAACAACCACTATTTAATGTAACCGTCTAAACCAGCACATACATTTGTATCTATATTAATTGTCCCGTCACATCTGATGTCAGATCAGAGACGTTTGTCATAACTAACGAGTTCACATCTCTCAGCCAACCACAAACAGCCACATCATCCGATATGGAGTATCCGGCTTCTGTCATCTCATGAAATTCAAAAGGAAAGAAAAAAGTGAGAGACACTCGCTGAATAAATGTAAGTCTCTCGGTGTCTTAAGGATTTACCTGTGATTGCCCATATTTCTCTGTTTTAATCTTTATTCTTAATGTGATCTAAAAAGATGGAGAACATTATTGCAAGGAGGATGAGGAGGAGATATCGGGGGTAATATTTCACCAAAGGTTCTGCTATTTGGCGATGACAGACCAGGAATGCAGGTGGATCACAAGCATGATGAATGGATTAGCCTGCTGCTGTGCTTAAATGTAATTATCACTTAATTTTGTACTCATATTCATGAGACAGGAACAGATTACACCTGTCCCACAAGGTGGTCCACACGGTGCCACGACGCGCGACCCGGTGGCCCCTGCGCTCTCCCTGTTGCTGTAAAAGTGACGCCGGCTCTGACCTTCTTCGCCACCTAGGTGAAATTGTCAATGCGCCTTGCCTGCCGCGCATTTAAGGGCGAGGAGAGGCGTTCATTTGATCGGTGAAGATTACACTCGGCTGTGTTTTACCCACTCACGCCTCCTCTCCTCCCTCTCTGTGACTTGCGCCGGTAGGAGGGACGGAGGCGTGGGTGTGCCTCCCTGCACCAGAATACGCCGTGCACAAAACTTGCAAAATGCCCTGGACACAGCCCATTGGTGCGGGGCAGGCGCGGTGCAGAGCAGGTGCGCCCAGCCTGCGCCTGGTCTACGAAATTAGAGCCCTTTGGGTGCGAGAGGTCCTGGGTTCAAATCCCGGACGAGCCCTTGCTATAGCAAATCGCTGTGTCATATCCTTGACCAGACCATTTCCAATGTGCTGTGCTCTGGCTCCCTGGATTGGTTCCTGATTGGAGAATGACATGATAAAAGTCAGTCTTTGGCTGAGGCCTCAAAAAGTCATCGTTCACTTGAAGATGAAGGGAGCAAATGAAATATGAGCCGTGACATGTACACCAATGTGGGCCAGGCTTTGTTAGGGAAATCGTAGAAACCCGTTTCCAGGATGGGATGACAAGCTGTACTGACCTGAAGGGGGCTGATCTTGTTGTACCAGACCCGGTGGCATGGGCGGGCTCTGGGGGGCCGTGCCCACGGAGTCAGCTGTGCCCGCCCTGGACTAACAGCAAAGTTATCTGTTTCTTTTATTTGGGTTTTGTTTTTCAGCCATCTTCAGTTAATCCTATCTATCTTGATATGTTAATGCATCCAACTGAAGAAGGCAATGTTTTAGCCAATTAGAGGTGGGGGGGGCGGGTCACTGAGTCATAACGATTACTGAGTCAAATATTCATGTCAGCCATCACAACAACAATGGATATCCGAAGTTATTTCCAAAAGTCAGGGAAAAGTGACGGTGTGGTCAGGAGTGAGCAGGAAGCAGCGCCATACAGGTCCACTTTGACCAGAACCACAACCACTGAAATCAACAGTCACACTGCAGTAAACATTCAGGCTAGGAGGGTTAGCTTCAGCAGCTAGAAGCAGGAGGAGCAGGAGGAGCAGGAGGAGCAGCGTGAACCTGCTGCCTGGAAGAAACGTGAGTGACGACGTTAATAATAACAGAGGAGAGGACGTTCATGGAAACATTACAGCTGCGAGGAACAGCAACAGGCCAACAGTCAATCAATCAAAATTTATACAATTGTACAAACTCTGCGCTCAGATAACTCTGAGACAACAAATAGAGCTACAGACCATGAGCGCTTCTGTTATAGCTATAAGACATTAAGACAATGACATTTAGAAACAAGGTCCAGCAGGGTTAACTTGTGTCTCTGTGTGGCTTTTCTCTGCCACAAAAGGATGATATTTAGTACTGATTGACCATAACTTTAACTCTATTTAAGAGAGTGAAAACGTTTAAAGTGAGAAAACTTATTTCTACATAATTTTTTGAAAATGTGATTTAAAAAATTTTAAAGGTCAAAAATACACTGTGGGCAAATTTACTACCCTTTCATCCTGTTTGGCTGTTTAAAGCCACAAACTTTAGCTCCTATAAAAACATATCAAATAATTATTTTTTAAAACTTCATCAAGCTCAGTCTTGATCAAAACTATTTTTTTTGCTTTTAAATTATGGATTTTTAACCATAAAATCCCAGTTTCATAGGTGAGTTCACTGTATCAGGGCTGCATTCAAAAAATGTGGTTATAATGGGAGTCAATAGGGAGTAAAACTTAAAATGTGATGCTGTGCAAAAATAATAATGCACCAAAGCCCATGTTTTTATTAATCTTTGACATATTCAAGAGTGTGATAGCACATAAAAAACTCCAGCCTCTGTTCATTTTTTACATCGAAAATCAGTCATTTTGTGTGTTTTTTTTCACCAAATCAGTGCGATCACCTATGGAATTGGCATTTAAAGGGTTTAAATCCATAATCTTTTAAAAATATTCATTATTTTTATCAGGTTTGAGCTTGAGGAAGAGATTTGGGCAAAAAAAATGAAAGAAATATTTATTTGATATGGTTTTCAGCAGCTAAAGTTGTGGCTTTTAAACAGCTAAAACAGGACTAAATAATGTGTTTTAATACAGAACCCAAGGGTTGAAGAGCTTCCACACACAACGCTCGCTAAAACATTAAATCACTAACAGAGGGGCACTACACTACTGTATTTTTTTATATATATTAATTTTAGCTGTTTCTTAAATTTATTTCTCAGTATGAAAAAAATGACAAAACTTGTTCACACTTGAAGGGAAGATAAACAGTTTTAATACTGGTATTATTAGTTTTTTGGGGGCAGAGTAGTTCAGCCCATAAACTTTCTTGGGAGTGGGGTGCTGGTTTGGTGGAGTGATAAACAACCAGGCATGACCCTCATAAATGATTCTGCTGGCCCGGGTTTAAATCCTGAATCTGCAGCGTGTGCCCTCCAAGCCCATCCACTCTCTCTCTCTCTCTCTCTCTGTCCTATCAATAAAGGCACAAAATGCCCCGAATATAATCTTTTATAAAAAAAATGCTTGGAAATTGGTTTGGTATCTGGGGAGATGCAGGCTGACTTCCTGGGGAACTGCGCCTGGTTGCAGCAGTTGGTAACCCAGCTGAAAGGGGTTGGTGTCCCTTGTATCAAGAGCCTCAGGGCGTAAGGTTTGTCTCCTTAAACTTCACAGATGTAGAAGGCTCAAGGCCTGACCTCAACATGTACCCACTCACAGACCCATGCTTACACGTCTGTCCAGTGATGAAAACATTTGATCTTGTGGCATTTCAAAAACTTACCCACAAAGTGACCTCAGACAGAGCCTGGAAAAGTCTGGCTTTGTCTGCACAGGTGCCATCATGGCAGATTAACACAAATATAGGTGTCCATGGGTTGGGGTCTAATTTCATTCTGCCTGGTCAAGATCAGCAGACTCAGTTACAGCACTGCTGAAGTCCTAAACCTCCTTGGGCTGGAAGATGAGGAAGATTAACATAATGAGTATGTTTTTGGTCTGTGGGAGGAAGCCGGAGTGCTGGGGGAGAACCCACGCATGCACGGGAAGACTTCACACAGAAAGGCCTGGCCCGACCCAGGAACTGAACCAGCAATCTTCTTGCTATGAGGCACATGCACTACCTGCTGTGCCGCTGTGCCACCCATTTTCTTGATCTCTCTAAGTTAATATATGATCTCTCTCCAGTCCTGGCATCACTCACTGTTCCATCTCCAGATGGATGGTGCCTTTTATACAAAATCTGACTGCACGAAAAATAAACATGCATCAAAATCAATATTTTCAATGAATCTTTGACATTCCCAGGCTCTGATAATCACACTAAAACAATACATTTTTCATGCAAAGGATGGAAAATAATTCACTTTTTGTGGGTTTTTTTGTATTTTATAAAAGTCATCTTTTCTCACAAAAACTGGCATTTACAGGGTTAACATTTGGATTTCATGTAAAAAAAAAATAAGAATGATACATAATAACGTAATTTTCTACAGCAGTATTTCCAGTTTGGTTAATTTTACTCTTAGGGACATGGATGGTGCCTTTTTAAAGGGATGTATAAGTGTTAACAAATTTATTACTCTATCATCATAAACATGAAAACAGAAATATTTTGGAAATCTTTAAAACTTGTTTAGAACTATAAATGTTTTTGTTATTGGACAAACAATCTGAACAGGAGCGAAGAATTACAAACTTACAAATTCACCTTTTTATCCCCAAATTTGAGCCGCTCACTGGGCTTCTCTGAGGAATCAGAAATTAATCAAGTAGAACAATCAACCACTAAAACTACTTTACTGTTCAAGAATGAAAGTAAATATAATTTGACACCTACATTACATTTTTTTTGAGAAACAGGAAATAATAATAATTATATTTTAGCAATAAAAATATTACATGCATATGTGGGCTCTCTCAGGAAGCTCATGGGAGCTAACCAATGCAAAAGGGCATGTACAGTGCTGCTTGAAACTATGTGAACTGCTTGAGCAGTTTAGATGTTTCTGTTATTTATCACAATTTTCTTAATTTATCATCACCAGTTTTTATTTATGAAATGTCAGATATATGTTTATAAATTGCATGGAATTATTTAGTGGGACTTGTTTAAGTGGCCCAAAAACTACATGAAATATGGAATTAGTGTATGTAAAAGTAAGTGAACCCCCAGCTTTATTGGTTAAATCAAGCAGGTAGGTCATCCGGAGACAAAGACCCATCCACAGAAACCCCCTCCTCATTGCCTGACTCCCTAGACCCTCTGCGGGGTCAACATCACCCAATCGGGTGGGTGGTTTCCCTGGTGCTCCTCCATCTCCCTGGAGGGGGGGAGGGGTTCAGCTATGACCAAGAAATCCAGCTTTCAGATATCAACTTTTTGTCACATTCCAAGTTCATAACTCCAAAAAATTGGGGTGGTGCATACTGGGCTCAGGGTGTATCTGTCCCTTAATTCTGAGCCTGATTGGAGACGATTTTGGAAATCGGGCGTGTTTCCCATGTTGAGTCACAGTAAGCCGCAGGCTCCACTCCTGGTGGTGCCCTTCCGTCAATTCCTTTAAGTTTCAGCTTTGCAACCATACTCCCCCAGGAACCCAAAGACTTTGTTTTGCCGGACGCTGCCCGGCGGGTCGTGGGAATAACGTTACCGTTTTAACTTTGCCAAAGAGACCTTGACAAACCAGAGGCCTTCTGGAAGTCCATTCTCTGGACAGACGAGGCCAAAATAGAATTGTTTGGTCAAAAAACAGTGACCATGTCACAAACTTTCGATCAGCACTGTATATTACTGTTTTGCAATTAAAATGAAAGAAGCTTGGTATTTTTGTCTGTGTTGAGAAAATACATATTTAAAGAGAGGATCTTCCTAACATCCCTCCTGAGAAGAGTCAAATAACTTTTGCCAGTCTGCTGCCAGCTAACGGCCTGAGGCTGCAATAAAATAAAAAAAAATATTAATCTCTATAAATTATTAATTAAAAAAAATCAAAATGTTGCACTAAAGACATCAATAGAGTATTGTGCCAAAACAGCAATATATTAGTGTATCATGGTTTTCTTGCATCCCTAATTAATATTACCGTGGATATTTGTAGACAGATTATTGAGAGTAAACTTGCACTGAGTTCTGAAGAACAATGTCGTCATACCTCAGTTATGATCATGAAATTATACTAAATATAATTCATGGATGCACGTGCTGTTAAATATCCTGTGTAAATATCCCAGAGAGTTTTCATGTTATATTATATGTTAATTTTACAACACATTCTGTTAACCCTCAAGCCCTCACATGACCCTTTTAGGTTTTTATTTTTTGCTCATACTTTTGGCTGTTTTATGCTGAGATGAGGTTTTCCTGACAAAGAGGTAAATTTTTCAATGAATTTTGGAATAACAGCATCCACACTGTATTGACAAACATTTCCACTGTGAAGACAAAAAACTGACCGTCTTCACCCTGCAGCCTTTTTTGGCCCCACTGACGATCATTAAAACCACTTTTTTTTTTCATTCTGCTGCCATTGCAGTACAGAAATATAAAGTCCTGTTAGTTTTTCATGTTTGCAGAGAGGCATTGTGGGAAATGATGACCTCAGTTGAACTAATATTCCAGTGACTGTAGGCCAGTGTAATAAATTATTTCAACTAGTTGACATTTTCAGTTGTTGCTAATCATCGTCTCAGACTGATTATCCCTGCACAAAAAGCCATTTTACATTCATCAAATAAAAAACAATTATTTAAAAAAAAAAAAAAAAAAAAAAACTTTCAGAACGTAATTAAGGTGGAACCTAGAGGGTTAAAATTCTGGAAATTAATTTACATTCACTGTATATTATGAGGACTGGAGTTAGTGACCCAAATAAAAATGTTTTTTTTTTAGCCTTTTTAATATTTTGAAACACATCCAATGTCCTAAAACGGCCTCAAGGGGGAAATTCTGAGTTTTTTTGTATTTTTCTGTAATTTCACAAAAAGTAATAATCTATCAAAATCAGTGTTGTTGCTAATCATTTGCATATCCCAGACTGATAATTCCTCAACAAAAAAGTCCACACTCCCCTGGGGGTGCTATTCTCCTCTTCTACCTCTTCAGATAACACACTACAAACTTAAACCTGCGTTGTCCTGTTGCATAAAAAGCTCCTTAATCCAATTAGTCATCCTCCTACCCCTGATTGTGCTTTTGTAGTGATTAATATTCTTTTTCTCCATAACTTATTGTGTGCTTTTTTGTTGTCAGTGAATACTGTGACGACTGCTTCTTTCTTCCTTCTAGCTCTCTTTATTCCTAAATCCAAGTTCATGACTGAGTCTGTTGTTGAACAACCTGCCTAAACCCATTCTGTTACAGCACAGTTTCCTCTTTTTTCCAACATATACACTAATCTGGATGTTACCATACACTCATGATTTTACATACTACTGATGTCAGAGCTATTGGTCAATAAGAATTGGGCTCACTCTGCTTTTTCATTGGTTTCAAAATTGGGATTTTTACTGCATGTTTTCATTCTTTGGGTAATTTGCTAGACTCCCACACACTGTTAATTAGTGCGAGCAGCTCCTCTAAAACACAAACTCCTGCATGTTTGAATGTTGATACTCTGGCCCATCTCTACCTGAACTTCTGTCCTTACCTTGTTTTATTGTTCTTTTAAACTCATCTAATGTAAAATAATTAATAGCATCTGAATTATCATTATTTTCCTGCAGTTTACCAATTTGCCTTCTTATTACTTCTCCCCTTATTATTTTATTTTCCTCACTTGCATTGTCTGAACTATGAACTTCTGGAAATTGCTTTACTAACATATATCTGCTTTCTCTTTGTTTACAGCCTCCTGTCACTAAGACAAAAAGGTAGACAGCTCTGCTTGCAGACCCCAGATAGTCTAACAGATTTTCTTTGTGGAGGTCTCAGGCCCCAGCTTGCAGCAAAAGACCTCTCCAGCTTTTTTTTTGTAGTCTCTTTTATGACCCTTCTGGCTCTGGCCCTCAACTTCTTTTACTCAAGTACAAAGCTTTCTGGATACCTTTTTAGTTTCTTGTATCTTTTACTCCTGGCATTAACAGCTTTGTTAAACTCTTCATTCTACCAAGGGGTCTTAGAGCCTCTTGTAGAGACCTTCTTCTCAGGGATTGTCTCTGCTACTGAGCAAATATATGTGGAGGATGATCCTCCAAACCATGTTCGCTGTCTATCAAGCCTATTTCTTCATTTATTCTGAGAATTATTTTCTATCTCAAACATGTAACACCCACAGGTTTGTTATAGTCATTAGGCCAGAGAGGTGGTTTTAATAATACAAACTTTATTTTAAAATCAGTTATAAAATTCTATTTTAAAACACCTTTCACACAAGGAGGGGAAGAGGAAACAAAAACCTAATCAGGTGCTGAGGCTTACCAGATGGGAGGGGGGCTAGTGACGGGGTGAGGGATCAAACCTGACACCTCTATACAAAACAGAACAAATCCATGTGTTCATATTTCATCATATCTAATTAACATGATGGTTTATAGTTCACATTATCATTATTTACTACTTGACAAATCTTTGAATTTTTGACATAGCTTTGGGTCTCTTCTCTCACATACAATAATAAAAAAAACAGGCATCATTGTTTGTATTTGCAAAAATGTAAAATTCAGGCATCTTTTGCTTCTGTTAACACTCATAAAATAAAAAATTATCGTAAAAAAGTCCCTCTGAAGATTTGTTGAAGGATACTAATTACCTCCGCCACGGAGGTGATGTTTTTGGTTAGTTAATGTCTGTCTGTTTGTGTTCAAGATAACTTGAAAAGTTATGGACGGATTTGGATGAAATTTTCAGGAAATGTGTGGAATGGGATAAGAAAGAAATGATTAGATTTTGGGACTGATCCGGATCACCATCCGGGTAGAGGAATTTTTTAAAGGATTCTTTAACATTGCAAGATAGGACCATTTTCGCCAAAGTGGACTGAAGCTGCTTGGTGGAGGTCTGCGCTCTCTGAGTGCTTTTCTAGTTTAATCCATGTTTTAGTTTCACCAAACAGCATATTAAAATATTCTGCAATTTAGAAGACAACAGGTTATACAGAAAGACAAACGTATGATGTTCAAAAGTTTAAAATCTTTTAAAGACTGATCATATGATACACAAATATATTTTAAATGCTTAAAATGGTCAAAATGCCAGAAAGTTCTTGTTAGATATAGTTTCATTCACCATTTATCCTATAATTTTAATTTAAGAGTGTTTTCTCCACTGTTTGGAACTTATTTATGTCTTCAAACTACATAAATGGACTGTAATAATTATAAGTTGTGTATTCAAAAGAGTATGTACTGTCGTATCTATTAAAAAATTTGCTCCTAAGATGCTTGTGCTGAGAAATTGAGCAGTGAATAGGGCTCAATCTGATAACTATTCATTTGGCCCCAAAGTACTATATATTATCAGTATATGCGTACATATACTTTTGTGTGTGTGTGTATATATATATATATATATATATATACATATATATATATATATATATATATATATATAGAGAGAGAGAGAGAGAGAGAGAGAAAGTTTTAGGCTGCTCACGCATTCAGCAGGTCTGATTTTATCGGCCACCCTTTCTCGCTCCTTATTGCAGCAGCTATATTTTTTTGTGGAAGTTTGATGTTTGACTTCCTGATAAGTTTCCATCTGAAGCTGTTTTTTGTCATTTGGAGCAAAAGCTCTTCTCTGTATCGATCAGTAAATCTGTGATCTATCTCACGGTCTTTTGAAGAAAGCCGTGAATGAGCAGTTATCTGAGATAGTTTCATCTGGCTTGACCGAGCTGCTCCTTCTCATCCTGGATTGGCCTTCGTCAAACACATTAAGCAGCGTGCTCAGAGGGGACTTGGTCAAGCCTGGCTTAAGTTAGTTATCCTGGATGTCTTAATTCCCCTTTGGTGAAATACCCTTCAGACATAAACGTGACAAACACACGGCTGACCAGCAGCACCACCACCGGCCCTCAGCAACTGAGAAGTCATAAAACAATTAGTAGGGTCAAAACAACAAGACAAATAAAAAATCAAAAAATATACTAATTAATGGGCAAGTTACAAATTAAACAAACTATACACATTAACTGTCCAAATGAAACAAAACAACTTAGCTCAAAACAAAGAGAAACCAACCAAATTTAAAAGAAGAAGGAATTAAGGGGCAGGGGAACCCAAAATCGATCAAAATAATCTTAAACAAAGAGGATTAACTTATGAAATTACACTAAACAAAACAAAAAGGATATAGGGCCCCACTATTCAGTCACACCATTCAAAATGTGAGTTAAAGTCCACCAAACAGTTGTGTATGCAGTCAGTCTCTAATTGAGGGGTCCAAACAGCAAGTACAGGTATCTCACCTGCGACCACACGAGCATTAGCCAGCTACGAGCATGCGCAGTAATGCAGAGAGAGAAGGACACTCACCACAGTGACCCAGAGCGGGACACACACCAGTCACTCTGTGACACATAGTAAATATTATAAGCATACCTTCAATATGACCAGAAACCAGTGAGGTAAAACAGTGCAGACCCACCTGTAACGCCTGGCAAAAATTTCAAGAATTGTTATGTAATAAATAACTAACATAATAAACATCCAGGCCTATCTATCTATCTATCTATCTATCTATCTATCTATCTGTCTGCCTCTCAAAAGTAATTTTTATTAATTAGATAAAAACCTCAAAAAATGCATGAAAATATGGGATATCTTAATAATTTGCTTGTGTGATTTGAGTCTGGTTTTGGTTTATGACATGTTTTTCTTTTTTATCCTTATTTTAAAGAGTCTCTGAGTGCTTTGAAAAGCATTTTTAATAAAATGTCTTATTATCAATATTTTCATTCCTGTAGCACTTATAGTCATTATCATCAATTTAACTGTAAGAAACAAGCTGGTTTTAGATGACAGAGCTGCTGACTGAAAGGCAGGAAGGCTAGTCTGGAGCAGGCTAGCTGCACAGAATAAATCTTCATGGTAACTTATGTGCCTCCACTTACGTGAAACCAAATCACCGTTAAATTCATCCAGGATAACCAGGAAATCCAGACTTAATCCCCTATCTAATTTTTGTTTGTGGTACCCCTCTGTTCAACAAAAGACTGGAACAAGACAAAATCACCAGGCAGCTTACATGGTTATAATGAAAATTATAAAAGAAATACCCCTAATAATTCAATCAATAAACATGATATAATTATTACTATCAGAATTATCATCATCATCATTATTGTTAATATAAGAATTATTATTATAATCATTGTTATAAAGGATCATTATTATTGTTCTATTTAATTTATGTAGTGGAAAAAACAATTCTAACTAAATAAATAATTATGATGATGATTATCATAATTATAGCAAAAAAAACAATAACAATGACAGAAGTAATAATAAAAAAAATATATATCATCATTTTGTAATTGTTATAACAACAACAACAACATTAACATTATTATTATTGTTATCATTATCATCATTATTATTATCATTATTATTATTATTCTCAGCCATCAGTCAGTCAGTCTGTCCCAATGATCAGTGACTCTGTAAAAATCCAAACCTGGTTTAATCCTGTGAAGTAAACCTAAACTCGAGCCCTGATCCTTGCTGTCAGTAAAGTCCTGATAGTTTTAGCTGAGTTCCTGTTAAACTGAAGAATACTCGAGTACAGTATCGTTACCATGTGGTCGAGGCTTACAGGTTTACTTTCAGTTTCACAGACTCTGTGGTGCAGTTGTTTTCCTCGGTGTGATCCTCCAGATGAAGGTAAAGTAACTCCTTTAAACTGCTGTTTTGGCTCAAATAGTCTCTTTTCATTTCAGCTGAACGTCTAAAAGCTCAAATGAGCTCTTTTTACAAACTCTAAACTTCCACTTGACGGTAAACTTTGGAGAAACACGTCCGCCATTTGAAAAGCAGCTGCGTGTTTCCGTTTGAGCTCCAAAAGAGAAAAAGAGGAGAAATGAAGCTCTGAGATTCTCCAGATTTAACGATGAGAGAGCAGCAGGAGACATTCAGAGGACGGGGAGGACAATCAGACATTTTAATGACATTCAAGCTTTTCAAAGGGCCCTGAGAGGACTGACTAATAATCAATAATCCATCAGATCTGAAGGAAATAATCCTCTGATATGTGATCGATACTTTAATCCTGATGTTTTCACAGAGACTGTGACTGAGAGGAGAGTTTATAGAGGCTGAACTTTGACCCAGACGAGCTGCTTCTCTGACAAACTCAACGTAAATGTCTCCTGCTGACGTCACACAGCCTGAGCTCAAACTGTTTCCTCTCATTTTCAGAGGAGCAGAAGAGTGCTGTAAGGACAGGGGCATTGGTCTTCTTCGACAATGAAACTGGTCTTCTTCGTGTGTATTATTTTTTTAAATAAACTTTGTTGAAAATTAACAATTTAAAAGCATAACTTCAAGTAAAACAACGATGAAGTAAGTTGGATATTCGACAGACATTTACTCCGGGGGAAACTCTTCTGTACCACCCAGTCCGATTCCGAGCTAGCCCCTCCAAAAATTCGAGTGCACTCGTATTATAGATTTTACGGTAAACTCACAGAGGATGGCTACAGCGCGATCGACTTTATGTTTTCAATAAAAAATGTTGGATATTTAAAGCAAAGATACTGTGTCAAAAGGAATTAAACAGACATATCAATAAGTTCCCACACTGATTTTCATTTGTAGAATAACATGATATACGCATTTAAATTAGCATTTAAGTTGCATATATATGCAACTTAAATGCTTATGTTTTATAAAAAATTATGAATGACTTGAAATTGTAATAAAAGCGAGAGGCGTATCTCATGCAGCTAGTGGAGCTAAAATGCTTATATTTAAATATGCACATTAATAAAAAATATTAAGAGCTTTGGAATGTAAAAACAAGAGGCGTATCTCATGCAGCCAGTGGAGTACTTTGATCTCACGCTGATTTTGAGTCAATTGATTACATGACCTGAAAGCTATTGAGCTAAAATGCTAATATTTATATCTAAAAATGAATCAAAACTATTTAGAGATTTGAAATGTAAAAACAAGAGGCGTATCTCATGCAGCCAGTGGAGTACTTTGATCTCACGCTGATTTTGAGTCAATTGATCACATGACCTGAAAGCAATAGAGCTAAAATGCTAATATTTATATAAAAATTATTGGCAATTATTTAGAGATTTGAAATGTAAAAACAAGAGGTATATCTCATGCAGCCAGTGGAGTACATTAATCTTCCGCTGATTTTGAGTCAGTTGATCACAACCTGGAATTTTTTTTGATTAAATTCTTATATTTATAAAAATCATTAGAAATTATTTAGAGATTTGAAATGTAAAAGCAGGAGACGCATCTCATGCATCCAGTGAAGTACTTTGATCTCACGCTGATTTTGAGTCAATTGATCGATGACGTGAAAGCTGTTGAGATAAAATGCTAATATTTATCCATAAAAATTAATAGAAATCATTTATAGATTTAAAATGTAAAAACAAGGGGTGTATCTCATGCAGCAGGTGTAGTAGTTTGATCTCACGTGAAGTTTACAATACAGTAGCACTCGAAATGTTAAAGGGGCTAGCTTGGAATCGGACTGGGTGGTCCAGATAAGTTTCTCCTGGAGCGAATGTCTGTCGAATATCCAACTTAAAAATGACTTCACTGCGGTATGTAAAATAACATTGCTAAACAAAGTTAAATACAGTACAAATACACCTCAGGTGAGAAATACAAACAAAGAAAAAGAGGGGGAATGTGACACGATGATCACTGAAACACATTAAAATAACTGCGCACATTAATTGTATGAATTGTTTTTTTGTTCCGTGAAAGGTAAATTGTCAAAATGTAGTGTTAAGTTTCCTTCAGAAGGGCAATATAATTACTTCTTTTGCTCATAAATTTACATTTGTGAATGTGAAACTTAGTAAGAAGCAGAATTAAATTAATGAGAAAGAATGCATCTCCATCCTTGTTGCTATAATCATAGCAACCAAAAACAATATTTCGATAATAAAGAAAGAAATGAGATAAAATTTTGGCAACAATGAAATCATTAACATCTTTCCCCAGTTTGTATGTAAATTCACAAGACCAGAACAAACCACAACAAGAGCAGTTTACATCATTTATATAATATATTTAACTTTTGCATAAAATGTTTGACAGGATAGAATCTATGAATCAGTTTAAGTGAAACTTCTTCACTTTATTTGTCAAAAGGTAAGGACCAAAGTTTTTTTTTTCCAGTTTATATTACTAACAAACTTACTCCAATAGACTGCTGCTGTGGGAGTGGAAACCATATCTTCCAGAAATAAAGCTCTGATTCTGGTGTTCCTACCTCTGTTAAAATTAAAGGACAAACAGACTTTACCTAATGGAGAATCTACTGGGTCAGAAGGTGACACTGACAAGGGTGGAAAGTGTTCAGCACACCTAAATAACATGAACAAACCAGACGGGATGGCATCAGAAACTATTGGAAATTCTTTTGGAGTCACCGGTATATTGTACCTGGTGGAAAAATCTGAGTAGTTGTGCAGTAAACCTTCATTATTAAACAGCTGTTGGACTTAAATTATACCACTGCTGAACCATAGTGACTGGTTCGTATAAAAGATATTACAGTTGTTCCAGATATAATACCTATGAAAAAGTGTGCTTGTAAATGTGTGTATTATTATTTTTTCTCCTCTATGACAATATGATTGACTTAAAGAGATTGGACAGATCCCTGGTGGGTGAGGAAACGACCAGCAGGACTGAAGTGTTTTAGCTCAGCCTCTCCACTGTGCTCTTGAGCAAACACTGTGTGGAGTCTGAGCTGTGTTTAATGAAGCCATCTTCTAGTCAGCAGGCTTCCTGCACACACACACACACACCCACACACACACACACACACATTGTATTCATGGTGTTTAATAACCGTAATATTGATATTTAATATTTTAAATATTAACATAATCACTTGATCACATTATTATTTTAGGCTTCTAATTGCTTCTAATTTGGGCCCTTAGATGTTAGCACTTAAAATTTTCACTATTTTATAGAGTATGTATAAAATTTTGAAAAGAACTGTATTTTCAACATTTTCAAAACTGTGCCTTGGAGAGATTACTGTTGTGTTTATCTTTAGTTTTATAATCGAGGCCCCTGGTCTGTCTCTGGTGCAGAGGTTCAGGATCATAGAGCAGAAGGACCTGATCTTTCAGCAGCATTCATGGAGGTGTAGCTGATGTCCTCACACAGACGTGTGTCCAGACTGATGTAGAGGAGATAAATGTGTGTGTGTGAGCTGAATCAGCTGGTGTGTGATGAACAGTGTGTGTTTCCTCTGCAGATGAAGGTGTGTGTGTGAGCTGAACAGGAACATGAGTCAGTGTGAGGACGCAGACGGAGGAGCTCCTCGCTCTGAAGCCAAAGATCTGAGGTGAGACCAGCGTTTGAAACAAAGAACCATTCAGACCATGACATCTTACTGTTAGCGTTGGTGAATCATGTCAGTGATGTAAAGTTAGTAATCAGAGTAATATGTGGATGTTGGAGGTCCATGGGTGGGTCCCTTTATTCCAGATCATTGTGAGGGCCAGAAATTATTACTGGTGATCCAGGTTTGGCTCACAGGCTGCTGTTTGCCAACCCCTGATTTGGAGGCTCATGTGAGACGTTGGTCTTGTGTGGTGGAGGGGGTCTGTCCCTCTTTAGCTCTTCAGTCTGTTGTCAGCATGATCCTGTTCAAGGGCCTCAGAGTAAGAACCACCACTCACTGTGGGCCCCTGACAGAAGGAGGTCTTTAAGGTCAGTGTGCCTGTCAGCAGCCAGTGTAGATTTGTTTGTTCTTAAAGTGCCACGGGGAAGTTTCAGACCTCATATGAGTAAATAAAAGACTTTGAAGACTCTTCATGTGTTTGAACAAAAATACAGTTTAAGATATGAGGGGACCTGAACATGGAGCTGACAGTTAGTGCAAACTTGACTTTAACATGAACCAGAAACACACAATGAAGTCATTCAGCTCTGAATTTGACTGAACTAGAGTTAAATCCAGAAGAAGAAGATGAAGAAGACATAATTTATTACTCCCTCACGGGAAATTCAGATTTTTCGACTCTGTTGTTGAGACATGCTTTACACACATAGGCTGAAATACACATGTACAAACAGTTTCTATGATCATGCACTAATGGAGAGATGTCTGAGTGATGGCTGCTGCTCCTGAAGAAGCACTGGTGGTCTTCTCATTGTCTCACAGGACTGAAGGCAACGTGGCCTCTGCTGAACCAGGACCTGATCTCAGCTGTGTGTCCTTGAAGAGCGATCGGTCAAATCATCGATGGATAAACTTTGCAGGACATCAGCCCCGTGGTGCAAAGAGGTAAAATGTTCATACCAAGGTTTTATTCTGGTGTGTTTCCATCAGGCTCTCCAGTTTGGTTCAGTGAACTCTGACCTTGCTTGTGTTTCCACTGCCAGCCGTCCCCTCTCTTGGTAGACTGTAGTGTCTCACTCCATCCTTCAGGGTCACAGAGTAGGACATCAGGATCTTTCTGGGGGTACAGTGGCTCAGTGGTAGAGTCTGTTGACTCTTAAATGAAGACTTAAGCCATTGTCATGAGCACTAGTCTGTGTTTGCAGAAAATAAGTGGATAACATTTTTAGATCATGTCTCACAGCCTGATAAAATCCCATAAAAGGTGTTTTTATGTCCAAATGTCTCAAATTCCCCAACACCCATAATGCACTGGGCTTGTTGTCTTCAAGGCCACGCCCAGGCTGTTTCCCGCTGGTTGGTGTGACCAACTCTTCAGGTGGGTGGTTAAATGTGAACACAAGCAGGTGTCCTCTTGTTGATGGGAATTCCACTTGTTCCTCAATGTGAGAGATGATTTTTTAATTACAGCTTGAAAAGTTCTTAAATAAAACCCAGAGGGTTCCCCAGACATTCACTTTAACCCTTCTTGACCATTTGCATGTGACGTCACACTCTGCTCCATTTTGTCTGGACAGCAGAAACAATGCCGTCCATCATGTAACTTAATGGACGTTTATGCTAAATCAATACAAATGTCCCCTTGATGAACTTAAACCTACATATCCAACCATAAGTCTCTACTGCTGTGTAGAGGACCATTGCTCCTTATGTTTTTAATTCTTGTCAAATTCTTTTCTAAATCTTCCTGCTGTACAGCACATTGGCTCAAACTCTGTTTGTATGCAAAGTGCTCTGCAAATAAATTTGAGTTGAGTTGAGTTGAATTATATCAAGGCTTTAAATGTCAGTTTTATATCTGAGATTCATTTTATGAAGCTTGAAACACAAACACTTTGTGGGCTAACGCTAATGCTAGCAATCATTCAGCAACATTTTCATTTGAAACATGTCTGTGTCTTCATCCATTGACAATCAGTGTGAGCTGAATACTTACTCTGTAGATAAACTTTCATTCAACTCTCCTGGTTTGTCTTCTGAGTTTGTGAAACGTTGATTTGTGTCTGTTCAAGTATAAATGTTCATTAAATCAAGGAGGATCTGCATGACAGTGTCACAGACTGCAGATTTACACACATCAGCTGCTGCTGTCCTCTGATCCTGAAACATCCTGAAACATCCTGAAGTGTTTTCACCAAGTCACTCTGATATTTTACTGAATTTGACAACATCAGCCCAAAATGTAAACATCTGTGTCATCAGGTAACCTGGATGTTCTCATGTCCTCCAGTTCCCATTGAGGTTTCTTCCATTTATCATTCAAACCTGTTCAGCAGCTGTTTCAGTCCAGTCTGCGCTTGTTTTTCTGTTTGTGAGTCTTCTTAAGTCGTCCAGACTCATCTGACAGACTCAGAGACATTTTTGTTCTTTTTTTTTTTTTTTAAACTTTATTGCCATTTTGTCACATAACAGGCCATTAACAGAACATTACCTTGATGTTGAGCTTCATTAACACAGATACATGTTGATGTAGGAAAATTAGTTCCCCGTGAGCACACAGTGTGCACACAGCAGCTACTGTATGTATTAATATCAGTGTATCATTTCACCTATATACAAGCATACAGAACATTTACATTTTTGTACAATGCACATATCTGCTTTCACCTACTCATACCTTGACCAATAAATTTGCATTAATGGATATTTACCACTTATATCTTCTCCCAAAAAGTCTGTAACTGCAGACCATCTCTTTTTAAAGATAGGCAGTTTAAGTTGCAGCTGGGCTGTCATACGTTCCATTACGTACACATGCCTGATCCTCTGTAGCCACATATCAGGCCAAGGTGGGTTGGGTTTCATCCAGTTGGTTGTAATTGTTTTTTTTTTGCTGTCATTTAAAGGATGTGTAGAATATAACGCTGGTCTGCTGTAAACATTTGGTCTGGCATTACGTCCAGTAGGAACAGGAGTGGATCCAGAGCACTGTCCTTTTTCATTATTTTTTTTATTTTCTCTTTGACAGTTCTCTAGAATATTTTAATTTTGGGCAGTCCCAGAATACATGTATTTTGATCCCCAATCATATCACAGTTTCTCCCACATTTATTAGACAAATTATGTTGGAATACACAAGTTATTAATGGCACTTTAAAGAACCTCATTTTAACCTTCCAGTCAAATTGTTTCCAGAACTGGCTACCAATCCCTTTGTGGCATCCCAGGCATACGGATTCCCAAATATTATCTTCAATAATCTCTTTTGTTCTGTATTAATGATACTTTCTGTTATTTAAGTGGTTAAAAATACATCTCCTCAGTAATTATTGTCTATAATGTGTTACAGTCTACTGACAACAGCCGTACTTCAGCCGTCCACAGAACTGTGTCCCAAAACTCCAGGACTGTATTTTGTTCCACATCAACAAAATGATTTAATTATTAGAAATAAATATGAATTGAGCTAAAAGTACCATCAATATTTAGATTTTTCTCTGACCTTGAAGTGTTTTATTGAGGAAACACATTTAAGATAGCTATTTTACTCCAGTGCATTAGGATAGACTGTGCTTAGACAAAAGTTGTCAGACTGAAGTAGCCTGGCAACAGTTGCTATGAGAGAGGGTTTTCTAATTCTGATTGTTTGGTCAGTGAACCAATCAGAGAGCCAACAACAGGTCAAGTTTAACCTCTGGTGGTCTTCTCATTGTCTCACAGGACTGAAGGCAACGTGGCCTCTGCTGAACCAGGACCTGATCTCAGCTGTGTGTCCTTGAAGAGCGATCGGTCAAATCATCGATGGATAAACTTTGCAGGACATCTGCCCCGTGGTTCAAAGAGGTAAAATGTTCATACCAAGGTTTTATTCTGGTGTGTTTCCATCAGGCTCTCCAGTTTGGTTCAGTGAACTCTGACCTTGCTTGTGTTTCCACTGCCAGCCGTCCCCTCTCTTGGTAGACTGTAGTGTCTCACTCCACCCTTCAGGGTCACAAAGTAGGACATCAGGATCTTTCTGGGGGTACAGTGGCTCAGTGGTAGAGTCTGTTGTCTCTTAACTGAAGACATCAGCAACTATTCAGCAACATTTTCATTTGAAACATGTCTGTGTCTTCATCCATTAACAATCAGTGTGAGCTGAATACTTACTCTGAAGATAAACTTTCATTCAGCTCTTCTGGTTTGTCTTCTGAGTTTGTAAAACATTGATTTGTGTCTGTTCAAGTATAAGGGCTCTAATTTCGTAGACCAGGCGCAGGCGGGGCGCACCTGAAGAGAGGGAGGAGATAAGACTTGAGTGGGTTTAACACAGCCGAGTGTGATCTTCACCAATCAAATGAACGCCTCTCCTCGCCTTTACATGCGCCACGGGCGAGGCGCAGTGACAATTTCACCTCGGTGGCGAAGACGGTCAGAGCCGCTGTCACTTTTACAGCAACTCGGAGAGCGCAGTGGCCACCAGGCCGCGCATCGGAGCAACAATGCGTGTCACCGTGTGGACCACCTCGCGGGACAGATGTAATCTGTTCCTGCGTCATAATAGGAGTACAAAATTAAGTGACAATTACAGTTAAACACAGCAGCAGGCTAATCCATTCATCATGCTTGTGATCCACCCGCATTCCTGGTCTGTCATCGCCAAATAGCAGAACCTTTGGTGAAAATACATCTCCTCCTCATCCTCCTTGCAATAATATACTCCATCTTTTTAGATCACATTACGAATAAAGATTAAAACAGAGAAATTTGGGCAATCAAAGGTAAATCCTTAAGACACCGAGTCACTTACATTTATTCAGCGAGCTTCTCTCTCTTTTTTCTTTTCTTTTGAATTTCATGAGATGAGAGAAGCCGGATACTCCGTATCTGATGATGTGGCTGTTTGTGGTTAGCTGAGAGATATGAACCCGTTAGTTATGACAAATGTCTCTGATCTGACATCAGATGTGGCGGGACAATTAATATAGATACAAATGTATGTGCTGGTTCAGAGGGTTACATTAAATAGTGGTTGCTGTGATTGTTTATTGCATTGAAATGTGCCTGACACTCTGGATACCTGCCTGTGAGGTTTTGGTGACGTGTGCGCACTGTGCGTCTGTCAGCCAAATTACCACTGCACAGAGTGCGCCTCTCCTGCACCGAGAATAGACCAGGTTGGAGCTGGCGGGCTTTCAGCGCACCTTCCGCACGTTTTTTTGGCACAAAATTGTCACTGCGCCAAGCTGAATCTTTCGACACCTCCCCCTGGTGAGCTGTCACACCCATCTCGGCGCAGCCGGTCTACCAAATTGCCAAATTGGCTGCGAACGGCAGTGCGCCAGACGAAATTACCACTGCGCGGGGTGCGCCAGGCTGCGCCACCCTGAGTTGCGCCAGGAAATTAGAGCCCTAAATGTTCATTAAATCAAGGAGGATCTGGATGACCATTGGATTCCTTCTTCCTTATTTAACTCTCATGGCTTGAAACCTTTGACTCAGTTAAAGAATTTTTGGGAAGATGAAATGGGTACAAAGTTTTGTGAGTCTGGGACGAAGTTTTAGAAAAAATACATTCTTCTTCTTTTTGCTTAAGATGCGCTGTGATTCAGTTCTTGGTTTTTCATTGTCTCCACTGGTCCAAAATCAGTTTATGTAAAATTCTTCCTGCTTCTGATCCCATATGTGACCAATGCAGACAGGCACCAGGCACCCTCTCATATGTTTTGGTTCTGTTCAAACTAGACAGGTTTTGGAAATTGCCTTTTACAGTTTTGCAGATGTCTTGAAGATATCCTTAAAACCTTCTATAACAGCAACTTTTGGAGTTGCACCACCTGATCTACATCTCAGCCATCAGGCAAAAATGACAATAGCCTTTGTCTCTCTCTTTGCACGTCGACTGATACTGTTTAAATGGAAAGAGAAATACCCTCCAACTTGTAAATCCTGGCTAAATGATATTATTCATTATTTGACATTTGAGAAAATCCGACACACCACAGGAGGCAGTGCCCAGAAATTCTGTGCCATCTGGCAGCCTTTCTTCACTTATATAGGAAAAATGAATGCTGAGGATGTTATAAACTAGAGCTGATGACCACACAATATTCTAGATATTTATTCATTTTGTATTTTTACAGACTCAGACAGACTCAGGGACATTTTTGTTCTGTATTAATAATACTTTCTGTTACTTTAGTGGTTGAAAATGCATCCCCACAGTAATTATTGGCTATAATGTGTTATAGTCTACTGACAACAGCCGTACTTCAGCCGTCCACAGAGCTGGGTGTTATCACACAGGTATATTTTCACATTTACAGGGACAAAGCTTTGAAGAGACGGTGAGGTCTTTAGATCAGCTGTTGAGTATTTATGAATGTGGTCTGTAAACATCTTAAATAGTTTGGCCTATGGGATATCAATTAAATAGTCCCCACTAACAACAAATACATTTAATTTCCCATGATCAAAAATGTCATCAGTGCGACCCTGTGAGCAGCACTAATACTGTGAATCTGTGAAGAGCTTCAGATGAGATGGTGCTGCAGATCAAAATCACTCTGATCCTATAAACAACGGGCCAATTTTAATACACACATACACATATATGTAGCTGACATGTGACCTACATGATGTCACTCAGTTCTGTTGGCCACTGAAGTACCACAGTCGTTGAAGGACTGAAGTGCATTTTTGCTGATAGTTATAATAATAATAATAACTTTATTTATATAGCACCTTTAAAAACAGATGTTAACAAAGTGCTTTAACAGATAGAACCCAGTACTCTGGGTACAATAAAATTCACAATCAGGTCAAACAGAGACCAAAAGAGTCAGAGGAAAAAGCACAGGGGGTCGTTTTAACTACAGCAACAAAAGGAAGGAAAATATTGAACAGTTGATAGTTGACGACATCACATCAGGAAGATGGAAAAGAAGAGAGCAGATAGAGGACAGGTAAAAGAAAGAAGATGTATTACACATAAGATAAAAGTTATGTTGGAGATGTAATACTGATCCTCTCCAGTAACAGAAAGTATCATGAGTATGGAACAAAAATGTCTCTGAGTCTGGTAGATGAGTTGGGCTGCCTAAAGAAGACTCACAAACAAGTGCAGACCGGGCTGAAATAGACACTTTTCTGTGCTCAGGCAGTCAGACAGTGTGAGGATCAGCTGTTTACAGGGAGGCTCTGCATGTTTCTCAAAGAGATCCAAACACACAAAGAATCTGATTGGTGTGAATGTCCCTTTGAATTTGAAACCTGAAATTTTGGAGATAAACCAGAAAAAATGTGAATCTGAGTGATAGAAGACTGAGTTTAGTCCAGAAATCAGGAAAAAACATCAAGAGTAAATAGTTAAAGGTAGATGAATCCTCCAGTGAGGAAGGTTGGATGGATGGTCTTCCTCAGATTTACATTATTGAACAGTTATCATTTACCTCAAAGGGCAGAAAGAAAATCTTGATGAATTTGGTCTGAAACTGAGGTGTCCTGACTTTTCTCATCCACGATCCACATGCAGAAAATGACACAGATGACTGGGCCGCTTTAATGTACCTCACCTTCTGTGTGTCAGAGTGTGGGTGTCAGCAGGCAGTGGTCGGCCATGGCCCCCACATGACAGGCCCCCGGTCAGGATGACTAAAATAGGCAGAGGGCTCCTCTGCTCTGTTCTGTTGTCATGTGTTGTTAAACTGACTGCACCATAAATGAAAAATCCCAAAAAACACCATGGATAAAGACATCAGGACTTTTTGCAGCTGTTGGTCTTCATTCACTGAACATCAATGAAAGACCAAATAACTCAGACTAGATCATGGAAAGTTTGAGCAGCTGTTGAAGACATTACTGTATGAGACCATGGTGGAGGAGAGACTGATCTGACTTGTCATTTTAGGGAACAATTCTTCAAGTCTACAGTTGCTGCTGATGCCAGGATGAGATTCCTTAACTTTGGTCTCATGTTTTCTGGTAAATCTTTCCGTTGATTAAGAGAAATATGAAGAACCTATAGAGGGCTGCACAGTGGCTCTGTGGTTTGTGCTGTTGCCTCACAGTAAGAGTTACTCAGGTTCAAGTCCCAGTCAGCAGCATTTCTGTGTGGAGTTCACATGTTGTCTCCATGTGGGAGTTCTCAGCTCACCTAATGACAGCTCCTGGCTGCTGTCGTGGATATTTGGGGCTGACAGATTATTGTGTGGATTGGTTCATTGACTGGTGCACTTGTTGTCCTCCATCTTGTGTTGGACAGCAGTACAGAGGCCATTCCTGATGTCTGTATTGTATCTGAACAGGTACAGTGATGCTCTGCTTGGTCCTGCTGGATTAAACCAGTTTGTTAAACAGATTATAACCACTGTTTCACTGAAGTCTGGGTGCTGTGGTGTCTGTTAACATGTCTTTGTGTTTTTATCAGGAGGAAGCTCGACGTGCAGGATGGCTGCTCTGTGGAGGGTCCTCAGTCCTGCAGTAATGAGACTCATGTTTACTCTGAGAGGTAAGGATTAAAAACAACACAACAACAAGCCAATAGATATGATTGTACTGTTGTCTCTTTGTGTTTTACTTCTCATGTTCACTCAGATAAACAGCCAGCCAAACTCCAGGAAGAGAGCTTTGCTCCTTTAGTGACGTCTTACACAGTTGACGAGTCGAGATGAAAACATTGAAATGGACTGGAACTATGAAAAAAATACAAATACTACACTTTGTAGTCTGTTAAATCACCAAATTGTGACATGGTTATGGTCCTAATGTGCTTCAGCCACATTTAGACAGTAAATTCTAGCTGAGATAGATGTATACTACCGGTCAAAAGTTTTAGAACACCCCAATTTTTCCAGTTTTTTACTGAAAATTATTCAGTTTAATGTCTCATTGCACTCTGAAGTGAAAACATCGTGCAAATAAGCAATTGGAGTAAAAAAGAAATCATGAAATCAATTTAACTTTTGACTAATTAGAAAGTTCTGAGGGAGGATGACGCTGTGACTCCTGACTCTCGCGAGATCCCGGTGTGAACTAACATGGCGGCGCCCGGCCACTGCTACTGAAAACTCCTCTACGCTACGCTATGCTACTCATCTTCAAAGTTAAGCCAACTATTTTCTATTCCTTCCACCGCTGACAAACTGAACAAACTGGATAATTTGGAAAGGTATATCGACAACTCTTACCAACTTCACTGCAGGATGGGAAAAAAGAAGGGTAAAAACAACTCCACCACCTCCTCTCCCTCTGCCAAGCGGGCTCGGTCCCCGGACTCATTCAGTGACTCTCCCACCCAGACCGACTCTCCTCTCAACTACACAGAGGTTAGTGACACACTCCTCTCCATTGACAATAAACTGCATGCCCTGGACACTCGGCTCACTCTAGTTGAAATACTTCATAAAGAATTTCAAGGTTTAAAACAGAGTCTAGACTTCACACAGGAACAGATCCTCACACTCACTGCGGAAAACAAAGAGCTAAAATCATCCATTCAAACCCTTACAAGTAAACTTACCGCCGTCACCAAAGACAATAAACAGTTAAAAGAAAGTATCCTGGACTTACAAGCTCGCTCCATGCGTGACAACCTCATATTCACTGGTATACCCGAGCTCGCCAACCGATCATCATCCGATCCTGAAACAACACTGAAGACCTTCCTCAGCGACAAACTGAAGTTCCCCTACAACACTGTCAAACAGATCGATTTTCCATCACGTCCACCATCTGGGAGCTATCAAACAGGACATAAAAAACCCCGGCCCATCATCGCTAAACTCGAACATTATCAACACAAAGAACTGATTAAAGGACATGGAAAAGAGCTGAGAGGCACCCACCACGGAGTGAACGACCAATACTGGACAGACGTAAAATCCTTTTTCCCATCAGAAAACAGTACCTGGAAAACAAACGGAAAGCTGTCATAACTGTGGACAAATTATATGTGGACGGTCAACTTTACTGTGACAGCACGATGACACCCTGGCTTTACTGACTGAATACAGTTTGAGGAATTCTTGAGAATGTTAAATTAAAAAAAAAAAGTACAAAACACCGTGGTCTCCAGAGGAACCCCAAGTAACCCGCTGGCCTTATCTAGTGTTTTCACTTACACTGCGTCCTTCCTGATTTTTGTTTATTTTTCTTCGTTGATTGTTACATGTTTTCACTTATTTTGCTCTATGTTGTATCTGTGTTCACCCCCCCCCAGGCTCTGCGCAGGCACATATACTACACACCCACACACACACACGCACACACGCACACACACTCCACCCACCCACAGACAATCACAATCACTCACTACTCATATCATCATTTGGAAAACCCATAAAGATCTGTAATGTCCACAGTTAAGTTTCTTACTTGGAGCGTACATGGTATTGGAAATCAGGCAAAAAAAATAAAAGTTATGAATTATCTCTCGAAAATGGAAACTGATATCGTCCTTTTACAAGAAACCCATTTAACTGACTCCAGAACCCCTGACTTGAAAACATCACAATTCCCCAACATCTTTACAGCAAATTATAACTCAAAACAGAGAGGGGTGGCAATTCTAATTAACAATAAAATCCAATTCACTCTTAATAACACAATAACAGACTCAGAGGGAAGATACATAATTATTAATATCTCTATACATAGTATCACACTCACCATTGCTAACCTGTACGGACCAAACAAAGATGACCCATCCTTTTTTCACAAACTCTTCACTGTCCTCAATAACTTCCCCAGCTCTCAGCTAATCATAGGAGGAGATTTTAACACTGTTCTAGACCCATCAATAGACCGATCTAATAACAACACCATACGACCACAACGATCTTCAGAAATTTTGAAACAGTACATGGAGGACTGTGGACTTGGCGATAGCTGGAGGCTTAACCATCTTTGTGAAAGAAAATATACCCACTTCTCTCAGGTTCATCATTCATTCTCCAGAATTGATTTTTTCCTAACCAGTAACACACTCCACCAAGATATTACAGACACTACAATCCACTCATCAACTATAAGTGACCACTCACCAGTTTATTTCATACTCAAGATAAAGTCCCATCCCAAAACTACAGCCAGGTGGAGGTTTAACACATCTCTGCTAAAAGACCCAGACTTTGACACATACTTCAGGAGGAAGTGGACATCCTTTATGGAAATGCATAACTCTCCGAATACCTCTGCAACACTCCTCTGGGAAACAAGTAAAGCGGTTTTAAGGGGCAGAATCATATCATATTCATCATATAAGAAAAAGAAAGATAATGAATTAGAACACAACTTAGAGAAAAAAGTAAAAGAATTAGAACATGAATACATTGCCAACCCCTCACAAATTTTACACAATGAACTAAGAAAATGTAAACTGGAACTGAAAGATCTCATAAATAAAAAAACGCAGTTCCTCATCGAAAAACACAAACTCGTGAAGTTTTAACACCACAATAAATCTAGTAAATACCTTGCAAATTTAATCAAACAAAACAAAGACAAATCCACAATACCAGTTATAAAGGACTCAGCAGGGAAGCCTCACCACAACCCTGAAGAAATTAACAATGTATTTAAGAAATTTTACCAAGACTTATACACATTAGACCATAAATCATACATCGATGATATACATAACTTCCTAAACAACCTAGATCTACCACATCTATCAGGAGAGCAAACCAACTTCCTCAACCAACCTCTAACCCCAGAAGAATTCTACAGAGCACTCAATAACATACCAAATCATAAGGCACCCGGTCCAGATGGCTTCCCTGCTGAGTTCTACAAACATTTCTGGTCTATCATCTCCCCTCTGTTTTTAAAAATGGTCAGTGAACTCTCATCCAGCTACAATATACCTCCTGACATGAATACCGCTATGATAACACTTCTCTTGAAACCAGATAAAGACCCCACTTCCCCATCTAGCTACCGCCCTCTGTCTCTTATCAATACAGATCTAAAAATCATCAGTAAAGTCCTAGCTGCCAGAATAGAAAAAGTGATTCCATCTCTCATACACCCTGATCAGACAGGCTTCATCAAAGGTCGACAGTCATCACACAATACTCGAAAATTATTCAACCTCATGCAGCTCTCCACCTCCAAAAAATCTGATACAATAATTTTATCATTTGACGCAGAAAAAGCATTCGACAGGGTTAACTGGTCATTTTTATTCACCACACTACAGAAATTAGGGTTCGGAGAGTCATTTATTAATTGGATAAGGGCACTTTACACGTCACCTATGGCCACTGTTACCACTAATGGGTTCACATCAAGTAGTTTCACTCTTCACAATGGCACCAGGCAAGGATGTCTGCTCTCTCCTTCTCTCTTCGCCATATTCATTGAACCCCTCGCAGCAGCCATATGCTAGAACCAAAAAATCAAAGGCATTCAAACACCGTCCACAGAACATAAAATCCTCCTCTATGCAGACGATGTGTTACTCCTCCTCCAGGACCCTCACCCATCCCTGAAAGAATGCTTCACTGTCATAAAATCATTCTCAGAACTCTCCATCTATGCAGTCAACTGGTCAAAATCTGTTATCTTACCTCTCACTCATGATAAATGGGATGCGGCCTCCCAATCTACACCACATCTCCACCGGTAATATAAAATATCTAGGTATCAATATTTCCACCAAGCTGTCAGAGCTGTTCACCCTCAATTTCACTCCATTACTCAGATCAATTCAAGATGACCTCAGTGGTTGGACCAACTTACCAATCTCACTGTAAGAAAGAATAATAACAATCAAAATGGCAATCCTACCTAAAGTCAATTACTTATCCTCAATGATCCCCATTATCCCCAACGCTTCCTGGTTCAAAAGTCTTAACTCAACAAAAACTAAATTCTACTGGAAAAATAAAACTCTGTGGATCAAACTCTCAACTCTTCAAAAATCAAAACAATATGGTGGGCTGGAAGCCCCAAACTTCGACTATTACCATCTAGCAAACCAACTGCAATATCTAATAAAATGGCTCCATCCATCAGACATCGACTCACACTGGTTAGAAACAGAACAGGCTTTATGTGATAACATCCATCTCTCAGACCTCCCATTCATTAGTCAGACCATCAAGAAAGATCCCTGCTTCCTAAATATATCCATAGCCTCAGCTCTGACAGCTTGGTGGAAAGTACTTCAGATTACAAATTCCACAGTTGCACCATCTACCCACTCCCCAATCTGGAATAACCCTGACTTCACAATCAACAATAAACCACTGAACTTTTCCACTTGGAAAAAACATGGAAACACGCACCTTCACCACATTATCCAAGACTCACATTTTATTCATTTCCACCTATTGGTCCAGAAGTTCGGCATTGGCAATAATTGGTTCCTCCAATACCTTCAATTAAAAGCCACAATTAGGAAATCATTCAATATCTTTACCAACCAAACTCATTCTGCCACAATAAAAAATCTTCTTGAAGTAAATGGAATTAAAAAGATGCTGTCAAAAATGTACATTCTCCTCTCCACTATAGATACCTCAATTTCACTCCCAACACTCAAATGGGAGCAGGACCTATCAATCAACACCAATGCCGACTTCTGGACCCAAATCTGTAAAAACAATTTTGTCTTCCATAAACCACAAATTTACAACTGATCCAGTATAAAATCCCCCACAGAGCACACTAGATAAACTATATAAAATGGGCTTCAGCAAATCTGATAAATGCACTCACTGTTCACTCAACACAGCAGACACACTAATGCATGCTCTCTGGCACTGCACCTCAGTCAAGCACTTTTGGGTCCAAGTCACAGATCACTTATCCTCCATACTGGGCTGCCGCATCCCTTAATCCCCCAGCCTTGCATTTTAGGAGACTTATCAACATTACAACTCAATAACCACACCTCCAGTTCCCTCTCTACAGCTCTGGCTATGGCCAAGAAAACAGTCCTCCTAAACTGGAAATCCAAAGCCCACCTCAGTGTTACACAATGGAAAAATCTTTTAACAGAACACATATCTGTGGAAAAAATGACTTCCTCTCTCTCCCACAGATCAACTGACTTTAACGAAACCTGGTCCACATTCATCAATAAACTAACCCGTAATATCACCTGATTTCCAATACCATCCCATAGCTTGTGATTATTCAGTTATTATAGTGGGATAATGATGATAATTATTGTTATTGTTACAATATCCTTTTTTCATGGGTCATGAGTACATGCATGATATATAGGTATATACATGTGCATATTTAAATATATCTTCAATATCTTCTTCTGATCGTTTAATTAATGTACTACTTATTTGTTTTCTTTCTTTATTTTTCTTTTCTTTTCTTTTCTTTTATTTATTTTTTAAAATTTCCTCCACTACCTTGGTTATATGGTCATTACGGTACTGCTATCATTATGTCATTATTAGATTAATTATCATTATATAACTTATGTCTTATTATTGACATTATCACTACGTCATTTAGAGCATATCTCTCAATGGTTATTATATTTATATGACATTATTATCTAACTTAGAACACTATTTAACCATGTATATTATATTCACTCTACTCTATTATTATATCATTCAGATTATTATACAATTCATACAATGTTTGAAGAAGATCGTAGTGATTACATAGTGAAGGTTTTGGAATAGCAGTTAAATAATTATAGCGATACATTTGAAATCAAGTACTACCCTGCAAACTATTACTGTCAGAGTTACTACTAATTTAATTAATTACTATTATATGAACCCAAAACTAAGGGAAAAAAAAGGTGAATTCATTATTGGCATTAAAATGACTGCTTTCAATCATGAATTCTGTATTATTATTTCAATAATTTTTAAAGCATCTACTTTTTTTAGTATTGCCATTACCAATACTTCTGACTAATTCGATACAACATACAGCTATACCAGTGTAAACACTAATTTTTCCCTCTTTATATTTCATTGAAAAACATGTCTATTCTCTCACCTTCTCTCCTTTCTTCTTTTTTCCTATTTATTTTTGCACTTATTTATTTACCATTTTTATTATTGTTGTTATTATTACAACTATATTATGTATATATATATTTTTTTTTATTATTTTTTTTTCTTCTTCTTCTTATCATTATTATTATTATTATTATTATTTACATTTAAATGTATATTTGTTATTATGCATTTAAATGTACCTTCTCTTTCCCCATTAAACATATGCTGTGAAGACTAGATCACAGTAGTACATCACTACACTTCATAATTATGCTCAGACCCTCCCTAAACACTCCCTCCTGAACCCACTCCCTTACCTCCTTTGACTACTCTCAGTTGGTGCAATCAATGAAGAGGCCAGATGTCCGGTATTGGCAGACTCCCTCCCACTGGGTCTGGGAGTTGCTCTGCCAAATGACACATTGTCATGAACAGGTGAACCAACCAGCCGGCTCCCTCCGAAGGGTCTGGGAGCGACTGGGGTTGGACCACCTAAGGTTAACATATCTGCACGGACAGTCGAAGAGTTTCCATGGGAGGGGGATGGGGACTGTGGACAGTGAAGGGAGGGTGGATGTGACGTTGGGGGATAGATGAATCATAAATTACTTAAAGGAAAGAAAAAAAAGGGATTATTATAATTATTATTGTTTTTAGATATGTTATTTTTATTTATTTATTTTATTTTTCTCATTTATTTTTTTATTATTATTAGTATATATATTTTTTTTTTCTTCCTGATCTCAGTCTCTAACATATATTACATTTTATCTCCATCACTTATTTGTTCTTTTGTTTTTTCTTTCTTTCCTCCCACCTCCACTTTGTTTGCCTCCTTTCATGTGCCGACCTAGATCACTCTATGTTGCATCCCTGCAGTGTCCCCCCCCCTTTTTTTTTTCAAATATATATATATATATATATATGTATATATATATATATATATATATATATATATATATATATATGCATTTTATTCTCAGTTTGGACTTTTGGCCCACCACCACACCTCTCTATCCGTAGTGTTTCCCAGGAAACAGATGCTCTCACTCACACACACACACCATCCCCATACACACACATACACACATATATACACACACCCCTCCTACAAGTTAAAACAGAACCTTCCAACACCTTCAAACAGAATATCTAAAGAGTTAATGAGTTCCTGCTTTGCTGTTGTTTAAGTCGATTCTTTGCTGTTTTTTTTTTTGTTTTTTTTGGTTTGTTTGTTTGTTTGTTTTATAACTATTATTGTTATTGTAAATTTTGGTATTATCTTATTATTATTATTATTATTATTTCTTTCCGTTTTTTTTCCTTCTTCCCCCTTGTCTGTGTGTATTTCGTGTTCATTGTCCCACTTGTCAAGAATTGCCTTGCTTCACTTAATAAAAAAAAAAAAATTTAATAAAAAATGTAATCGCTTGTGGAACAAAAGGAAATTTGGATCTGTTTTTGATAAACAGAGGAGCACAGTAATGCCGCCTAGAGGGCAACAGTAAAAATTAAAATTAATTGGTTCCATAGGAATAAGTAATTTTAAGTATTGCATCATTTTGGTGCCACTGATCAGCTGAGGACTAAGGTCATACTTTTTATTGAAGACACTATTTTGTTACTGTGCTTTGTGTCTTTATAGAGCAGCAGGTTTAAAAGTTCTTCAGAGACAAAAATGGCTAAAACAAGAAACTAAATGCAGGAAACAGGCCTGAAGATACAGAAAAAAAAAAAAGAAAGAAAGTTCTTCCCACGTCTGTTGCAGAAGTTCCCATAAATGTGTGGCACTTGTAGGTTGCTTTGCTTTTACTCTTCTGTCCAGTTCATCCCAAACCAGCTCCATGGGGTTCAAGTCTGGAGACTGTGCTGCCACTCCATGTTTTCAAGCTGACCCTCTTGTTCTTCTTTCCTGAGGTAGTTCTGGCATAGCTTGGACTGATGTTTTGGGTCATTATCTTGCTGTAGGATGAACCCCTGACCAATGAGGCACATACCAGAGGGTACTGCATGGTGCTGCAGAATGCTGTGGTAGCTGTTTTGGTTCAGGGTGCCTCTCACTCTGTACAAGTCACCAACCCTGGATCCAGCAAAACAGCCCCAGACCATCACACTTCCTCCTCCATGTTTGACAGTTGATGTCACACACTGTTGACCATCCTTTCACCTACTCGACGGCGTACAAAGATCCTGCGTGATGAACCGAAGATTTCAAATCTTGATTCATCAGTCCATAATACCTTCTTCCAGTCTTCAGTAGTCCAATGCCAGTGTTTCATGGCCAAGGCATTCTGAAATGTATGTTATTTTTCAGTTTTGGGTAACCTAACCTTTTCTTTTAAGCTATGGCAGTACAGCGCTTACCTTTGTGACATTTCAAGCTATTCATTGGACTTGCACGACTTGAGTTGCAATAAATAACTGGAAATATTGGAGTGTTCTAAAACCTTTCTCCGGTAGATGTATGTGACTATGTGGCGGCCACTCAAATTTCAGAGAGGCTGGTGCCCCGTCACAAGGCCCAGGGGGTCACCACACCCCTTGTAGACTGGGCCCTGACTCCTGAAGGGACTGGAGCACCAGTCTGCTGCTGGATCATTTCCATGATCCAATGTGACAGCTGAGGTCTAGAAACTGGCCCAAACTCTGGGGCCTGAAGCAGACAAACAGATGGTCTGTTTTTCTGGCAGCTTCTGTGCCCTGGATGTAGACCTTTAAGGCCCTGCCTGGGCCTGGGCACAATAGTGACCTCTCCTCATCCCTGGGATGTCTCTAGGTGAACCCTGAGATCTCCTGGTTCCAGGTAGGCTGAGGAATGTGGGGCTGATGTGGCTGATGCCAGTCCCTGTTTCTCCTCAGGGTGGCTGACACCTCATGGGCACAGCTGTGAGCTTCCTGTGCCTGCTGCAACATCCTGGAAGCATCTGGTCCAAACACAGCTGATGGATCCACTGGTAATCTGAGCAGACATGCTCTGTCTTCCTGCTGCAGCACAGACTGTGACGGCCCACAGCCCAGATAATTAGCCAGAGCTAGCAAGCTTATCCCACCAGAGGACAGAGATGTAGTTGTTCCAGTGGGCTCTGTGCTGCTCTCCAGTGTCTCCTACTCAAGCTTTAATGTCAGAGGAAACATCAGAACCACTGATTTGATCAACACTTCAACTCAGAAGACGTTTAACTTGTGTTTATCTCTGTGGACTGAGGTAATGGGAGCTAATTCTTTGTTATTCCTCTACAGAGCCGAGGAGCAGAGCTCAAAGACCACCAGTCAACAGTCCCCCCAGCAGCACCAAGCAGACCTGGACTCCATATCTGAGGTCTGTGTGTTATCAAAAACTACTTCAACATCTATTCCTCTCATCAGAATCAGAAACACTTTATTAATGTCAAGGAGAAATTGGGTTGTTTCAGCTGCTCCTGTTCACAGTAAAGCAGGAGGAATATCAAGATACTCAGACATTTAAGAAGATTGAAGTAGAAACAGAAATAAGAAACATGAGCAGGCTCAGAATCTTTAAGAAACAACAATTATGATGATTATGAAATCATACAAATCAGTCAAAGTGGGACTATGTACAAAGCACAAAGAATGTCCATTATTCACAATAAACAATATGAACATAAATGTAAAGAGACAGTTTGACAGTGAGGAGAATCCTCTGAAAGATCAGTGAAGATTATCAGAAGTATATCAGAACACTGGGACTATTGGAAGTCATTTTGAGAACTGGTCAGTCTCTAGTCTGGATTTCATTGATCATCAGATCATTAATTGTTTCCATGACTTTAGTTTGATTGTGTCTTTGATTAAACATACTGTTCCAGCTGCTAGAGGAGAACATTGTCACTTTTGTGAGGACTGAGGTGAAGAAGATCCTGAAGGGTTTAACTCTGAATTACCCAGAAGGCCCTGGGAGTCAGAGAGAAGATGAGAGGTTGGACGGTGAGGATGAAAGCCGAAGGAGCAGCAAAGATGCCGTCTTTAAGATCATGGTGGATTTCCTGAAGATGATGAACCAGGAGGAGCTGGCCAAGTGTCTGGAAAGCAGTAAGAGAAATGTTCTGAAGATTTCATCTCCTGGATAAATGTGATAGTCATTCATTCCAGAAGCTTGGAGTCAAATGTGTTTGCATGTTTAACTAATGCTCCTGTCTTCTGCATGGTTTGTTCATTGATATTATTTAATCTTTCTAGGAAGAAATGCTCAAATCTGTCAGCGTGATCTGAAGTCCAACCTGAAGGAGAAGTTCCAGTGTGTGTTTGAGGGGGTTGCTAAAGCAGGAAGCTCAACCCTTCTGAATCAGATCTACACAGAGCTCTTCATCACAGAGGGAGAGACTGGAGGAGTCAATGATGAACATGAGGTCAGACAGATTGAATTATCATCCAGGAGAGGAGACCTACCAGAGAGAACCATCAGACTAGAGGACATATTTAAAGGTCCACATGAAGGAGACAAACCAATCAGGACAGTGATGACAAAGGGAGTGGCTGGCATTGGGAAAACAGTCCTAACACAGAAGTTCACCCTGGACTGGGCTGAAGGCAAAGCCAACCAGGACATACACTTCACACTTCCATTCACCTTCAGAGAGCTCAATCTGCTGAAAGACAAGAACTTCAGCTTGGTGGAGCTTGTTCATCGCTTCTTCAGTGAAACCAAAGAAGCAGACATCTGCAGGTCTGAGGTCCAGGTTGTGTTCATCTTTGATGGTCTGGATGAGTGTCGACTTCCTCTGGACTTCCACAGCAATGAGGTCCTGACTGATGTCACAGAGTCCACCTCAGTGGATGGGCTCCTGACAAACCTTATCAGAGGGAACCTGCTTCCTTCTGCTCGCCTCTGGATCACCACAAGACCTGCAGCAGCCAATCAGATCCCTCCTGGGTGTTTTGACATGGTGTCAGAGGTCAGAGGGTTCAATGACCCACAGAAGGAGGAGTACTTCAGGAAGAGGTTCAGGGATGAGGAGCAGGCTGACAGAATCATCTCCCACATCAAGACAACCCGAAGCCTCCACATCATGTGCCACATCCCAGTCTTCTGCTGGATCACTGCTACGGTCCTGGACCATGTGCTGAAGACCAGAGAGGGAGGGGAGCTGCCCAAGACCCTGACTGACATGTACCTCTACTTCCTGGTGGTTCAGACCAAAGTGAAGAACACCAAGTATGATGGAGGACCTGAGACTGATCCACACTGGAGCCCAGAGAGCAGAAAGATGATCAGGTCTCTGGGAAGACTGGCTTTTGAGCAGCTGCAGAGAGGAAACCTGATCTTCTATGAATCAGATCTCACAGAGAGTGGCATCGATATCAGAGCAGCCTCAGTGTACTCAGGAGTCCTCACACAGATCTTCAGAGAGGAGAGAGGACTGTACCAGGACAAGGTGTTCTGCTTTGTCCATCTGAGTGTTCAGGAGTTTCTGGCTGCTCTTCATGTTCATCTGACCTTCATCAACTTTGGACTCAACATGATGGACGGACATGATTCAGTCTACTCAGAAAATTCAGTGACTAAATTTTATAAGAGTGCAGTGGACCAGGCTTTAGAGACTGAAAATGGACACCTGGACTTGTTCCTCCGCTTCCTTCTGGGACTTTCACTGCACACCAATCAGACTCTCCTGCAAGGCCTTCAGATACAGCCAGTGAGACAATCAGCAGACACTGAGGAAGTGGTCAAGTACATCAAGGAGCAGATTAAATGGAGCTCAGATGCAGAGAAGAGCATCAATCTGCTCCACTGTCTGAATGAACTTCATGATCACTCTCTCCTGGAGGAGGTCCAACAGTCCTTAAGCTCAGGGGACCTGTACACAATGTCCCCTGGTCAGTGGTCAGCTGTGGCCTTCATCTTACTGTCATCAGGAGAAGATCTGAGCGTCTTTGACTTGAAGAAATACTCTGCTTCAGATTCGGCTCTTAAGGGGTTGCTGCCAGTGGTCAAAGTCTCCAACACGGCTCTGTGAGTGGGATTTATTCATCTTCAGGTGATCTACAGTCTTTAAGAGAAATTTACTGACCTGTTACTTGTTCCTGACCTTTCTTTACAGACTGAGTGGCTGTTTCCTCACATGGAGAAGCTGTGAAGCTCTGTCTTCAGCTCTGAGCTCCCAGTCCTGTTTGATCAGAGAGTTGGACCTGAGCAACAACAACCTGAAGGATTCAGGAGTGGAGGTCCTGTCTGCTGGACTGAAGAGTCCAAACTGTAAAGTGGAAACTCTCAGGTCAGATCCTGGTCCAGTTTGTTCAGAATCATTCAGAATCTTTCTCTCACTTGTCTTTTCATGTCAGACTAACTAAGAGAGCCTCTGAAAAAGATGTTTGAACAGTTTCTCTTCATAGAAATCAAGAAGCTCTTCACTGATGTCCAGATATTTGTGAGCAGTTTGTGTAGAGACACAATAACGTGCACGTGTCCTTTAGAATAACTGTAAGTAGGGCTGTGCAATAAGACCACCTTAGATCATGAAGAACTAGAATGTATCAGTGATCTGTCAAAGTAGAGAGATCATGGTGATGTATTTGAGCGTGTGATGGCAGCACAGTGGACATTAGAAACAGAGAGCCTCCTTCTTCCAGCCTGACACCAACATGGCAGCAGCGTACAAAGGGAGCTCTATGGCTTTGAGATTCAAAGGCCCTATAAGGCTATCGGTCTGAGAAAACAAGGAGAAATGTGAGAGTGAGGTCGTAAGGGCGGTGAGTAAGATTAGAGGAAAAAATTGAAAGTCTAAGTTAAAACGCTGATTTCGACATCAAGCAAGGTAACGAGCCAGCTAACCTAACAGGCAAGTCAGCCTAGCCAGCAGGAGATCCTACGGGGCTGAAGAGCTAACAGAGTCAACAGGTCATACAGACAAAACCAAGCTAGCATCGCAAACGAGCCAAGAAGAAGAAATTCAACAACCTCTTGAAAGTATGGCAGACCTGGAAACAATCCTATATGAGATGCGTGAGTTTCACCGGGAGAACTTTGAAAATCTGAATGAAATCAAAGAGGATATCAGGAAGACAAACATCAGGACAGACGACGCTGAAAAGCAGATCGTGGAAACAGAGGAGCGTACTCAGAACCAGGAGGAAGCTACGTTGGAGCTCATGGAGCTGCAGAAGCAGGTCCAGACCAGAATGACAGATTTAGAGGGTCGCACGAGGATGGAGAATGTCTGAATTCACAGGGTGAAGGAGGGAGTGGAAGAAAACACTCAGTCAATGATCACTTTTATTGAAAACCTTTTAAGGGAGAAGCTGGATTTACCCCCATCATTTGAGCTGAAGATTGAAAGAGCCCACCGTGCTCTAGTCTCACAACCTCCTCAGGACTCCCCGCCGAGATCCATCGTGATGAAGTTACAAAGTTTCTGGAGTAAAGAAGAACTTTTTAAGATAGCCTGGCAGAAAAAGGCTTCATGTATGAGTGGAGGAAGGTGATTTTAGACCATGACTATGCACTGAAAATTTTGAGGAAATGCAAAGAATACACAGAGGTGAAAAGGGTCCTAGGAGATCAGAATATACGCTTTCAGACACCTTTTCCAGTGAGACTCCGGGTGTTTTACCAGGGAGAGACGCGCATCCACAACACAGTGGAGGAGGCAACGAAGGACATGGTGGCCCGGGGGCTCCAGGTGGAGGTCATGAATCCGGCGGAGAACTGGACAGAGCAGATTAAAAGGCTGACATGGACAATGAGCCGAGCGAAGTATGGACACAGGACAACGGAGACACCGCAGGGGTACAAGCCTTTTGGAGAGACGGGGACAAGTGATGTAATACAGCACTCTCAGGTGAAGATTTGACTGCTTCCAGGAAATATCCTAAGCCTATTAGGAAACCTGAGGTGAGAAACAAGAAGGGCAGGTATATCATGGTTAAGGGGAAATTAGAAGGTGAGGTGGTAACTTTTCTTAACATCTGTGCTCCACCAGGCTCAGATTGGGGGTTTTACAGACAGATGTTTGATTTGATGACATCAGAGGCAGAGGGTATTTTGACTGCTGGAGGTGATCTGAACCAAAGACTTACCTCACAGCTGGACTCTTCAGGAGGTGGACTACAAAAAAGAGCAATTAGTAAAAAAATAAAGGGTTTGATGTCTGAGTTGGGAATTGTAGACGTCTGGAGGGATCTGAATCCCACAAGTAAGGATTATACTTTTTACTCGTCACCACATAACATATATTCAAGGATCGATTATTTCCTGATGTATAATAAAGACAGGCATAGGGTAGAAAAATGTGACATAGGAGTAATGGACCTATCAGACCACAGCCCTCTTTATTTAGCAGTACGTCTGGGGAGTGAGAAAAAACAACAATCTGGAGGTTAAATTCAATTATATTAAAAGGACATATGAAGGAAGAAATAATGAAGGAGCTTCAGACATATATTGAGGATAATGATAATGGTGAGGCGTCCCCGTCTGTGCTGTGGGACGAGTGTAAGGCCGTGATGAGAGGGAAGATAATAGCTGAATCAGCACATTTAAAGAAGATGAGACAGTTAAGACTTGACACACTAAAATCAGATCTAAAAAGGCTAGAAAGAGAACATAAAGACATTTTGGCAGAGCATATAAATCTGGATGTGAAAAAAAGAGAGCAGAGATAAATGAGATTTATACGCAGGAGATCAAAAAAAACTTCACAAAACAAAGATAGTATGAAGTGGAGGGTTAATCAATAAAATTGCTGGCATATAAACTGAAAAAACAGCAGGCAAAAAACAACATTTGCAGAATATGGGACCCGTATACAAGATCAACAGTGGATAAAACAGAGGAAATGCAAAAGGGCCTGAAACTTACTACAAAAATCTATATGAGCAACCAACAGCTAGTAATAAAACCGAGATGGATCAATTTTTAGAGAATATAAATTTACCAAAGGTTAAAAGAAGAACAGAATCAGGTGCTGTGATCATTTGTTTGATCTTTATGGTCATTAATTATTAAAATTAATATTCATGTTAATTAAAGTTTCTTAGAATCGGGGCACCACCGAGCTTTGACCACGGAAAAGATTAATGTGATCTATTAAAAGATCTATTGTTTATTATTAGCCTTTATCACGTTCGTGAGAGCTAACATTTAAAGTGAATCAATCTCATAAACCTGAGTGAATTTTTTTTTACAGGGATGTCAAACCTTCTGAACAAACCCCACCAGACAGAACTTTAAATTTAAGAAGGATTTATTGAAACTATAAATGACAAAACTTAAGAAAGAATTAAATGGCAAAGTTGTAATGATGCTTGGAATAATGAGAGAAGTTATGACCGCTAAACAAATATATTTACGTATATTGAGTGGTTACTGAGGATTAACTAAACGGATTAAACTGAATTTGGGAAAAGGTCGAATCAGGGGTAGTTAATTAATTGAGAATAAATCAAGACACTCAAAGACGGAGTTAGAACCACAGAGTCCTACTGTGACGTAGAGTTTGCATCGGGTCTCTTCTTGGTCCTGAGCTGCTGGAGAGCCTGAAGGACTGTTCTGGTTCGGAGTCGTCCCAAAGGGAAGCTGAGAAGTCCACACTCAACCAGCACGATGGATCCAGGAGAGGTTCTGACCCGTGATGGTCCCGTAGTTTTCACAGGAGAGAGGTGCCGTCTTAGATTGGACTTACAGGTTCTGTCGTCGGGTTAAGCTGGGCTTGGAGGTCTTGATCAGCAGAATACAAAGGATAATAAAAAGAAAAAGACGACTCTCTTATCTATTTCAAAGTAGGCTGAATCACAGGCCACACGATACGCCTCAGAGGTAAATAAACAAGAATCGTGATTTGCTTTCAGGTAATGTCTTTAGAGAGTTACAGCTGGCTCATGAAGAAAAATTACAGGCGCGTTACAAAAACATAAAAACAAGAAAAGACGCGAAAAGGGAGAGGAGACGTAGACAAGACTAAAGCAGATGCAGGACAAGACTAGACAAAACTTTGAAACAAACTACACTCTACACTCAAGAGCGGGGCTCTGCGGGAGTCTTTTGTCTCTTGTCGACTTCGGGGCGTCGTCAGGTCCAGGAGGAGTCATCTAAGCTGTATCAAACCTTTATCAACTTTTATTTTGGCCAATACTTAAGTCGAACTTTGATAACCACTCAATATAACCCACATAAGAAGAAAGACAGTTTCATAGAGAATAGTATGATACTAAACACTCATGGTATCATAGCAAGAAAAACATTAAAACTGTTATATTGGTCCAAAACACAAATAAACAAGGGATATATATGATTAAACTTAAATGCATAGGCTTCTTTATCATTGTAGGTTATACTGTCAAGCCTAGGGTATAAAAATCTTATTCTAAACATGAAATAAAACAAAGCAGATAATAGCGTGACATATATATTTCTGAGAAGCAACTGTCACAAGTTATTCCACATGAGGGCGCTGTGGTCCATGAAAAGAGTAAGCATTAACAGTTGTAAGTTGCCTTCAGGCAAGGTCAGCAGGTCAACCTGGGAGACTGGTTTGAGGAGATTAGTGGCTGAAGCATTTCCTCCCACAAATGAATTAGTGAACAATCTTTGGTTAATAAATCATGATCTCAGCTAAAGCAAATCTGTTTAGGGTCCTTAAAGTCTTAAAGAAATGACCTTTGTCCCTGGCTCTTCCTGTCTCTGGTCCAAATTGGGGGTAGTGGGAGAGGAAGTCTTCAGACAGTCCTCTCAGAGAGGTGAAGAGGCCAAACTGGGATGCAAGAATCTCTGTCCTTGAAGAGTTAAAAAGTTATTTCACAACACAGGCTTTAACTGCAGAAATTACAGGAAAGACCCCGGGTGCAGACGGGTACACAGCAGAATGGTACAGATCACTTCAGGCAACATTAATCCCACTTCTGTGGAGGGCATTTAACTGGGTGTTGACGGAGGGAGAAATTGCTGATTCATGGAGAGAAGCCATTATCTCTGTAATCCTGAAGGAGGGAAAGGACGAGCAGGAATGCTCCAGTTATAGACCCATCAGTGTCCTTAATCAAGATTACAGACTGTTTACATCTGTTTTAGTCAGAGGTTTAGAAATAATTCTGCCAGGAATAATCCAGACCAGACAGGATTTATAAAACAAAGACAGACGCAGGACAATATTAGGCGTACCCTACGTGTAATCAAAAATAAGATAGAGACAGTCGTGGTGGGATTAGATGTAGAAAAGGTATTTGATTCTGTAGGGTGGGATTTCCTATATAGAGTGTTGGAGCAGTTTCACTTCCATGAGACATTTATTAAGGTTATACAGGCCCTGTATTATAAACCAACAGCTAGAATCAGGATCAGTGGGAGTCTTTCAAAGTCCATTGCATGAGAACGAGGCTGTCGTCAGGGTTGCTCGGCGAGTCCTCTTCTTTTTGCCATTTTTCTGGAACCCTTGAGCTATTGGATAAAACAAAATGAAAATATAACAGGTGTAGACATGGGGGCAGGGATACAAAAAATAGCAGGTGACGTAATGATATATTTATCGAGTCTGAACACGTCCCTCCCCAAACTTAAGACAACCCTTACAGACTATGGTCACCTATCAGGCTTTAAAATAAATCTACAAAAAACTCAGGTTATTACTTTTAACTATAGACCAGACCAAGTGATTAGAGATAAATACAAAATCAACTGGGAATCAAATTCAATAAAATATTTGGGAGTTAATTTACCTCAAGATTTAGGACAATTAAAATCCATCAACTATGATCAGTTGCTTAATATTATTCAATTTGATATTAGCAGATAGAATCTGAAACCCTATATGAGCATTACACAAAGAGTGGAGGTGATAAAAATTAATGTGCTGCCGAGGCCTCTGTACCTGGACCAAAGTCTACCGGTGGAGATAACAGATCATGAATTCAGGGAATGGGATAAAATGATCTCTAGATACATCTGACAGAGGCAGAGACCAAGGATTAGGTACAGAAAACTGCAGTTACCTAAAAACAAAGGAGGGCTAGCACTTCCATGCCTGAAGAGCTACTACCAAGCTGCACACATTAAAATATTGCTAAATGTGTACAATCCTTCTTACTCAGCGAGATGGACAGAAATTGAGGCCAGCACAACCGATGGGGTTCCTCTACAGGCTATAACAAGGGACAACAACCTGAGAAAACACAGTGAAGAAGGGACAAACCCACGGTTGGATGTATCACTGAAGCTTTGGTTTGACTTAATCACGACAAATAATCTGAGAATACAAAGCATTTTATTAAGATGGATTGGGTAGGATTCTGAATTCATACCAAATAGAACAGATAAGAGTTTTATAAGTTGGGAAAGGGGACCTACGATATTCTGGGAGCTTTTAAGGAGGAGGAAGATAAAAAGTTTTCAAGAAATAAAAGAACAATTTAGTCTGACAAATCAGGATCAATACGGGTAATTGCAATTAAGGCATTATCTAAAGCAAACACTAAGGGGGACAATAAAAGGGAGGGGGTTTGCAGTCATTGAGATGTTCACTTCAGCATATGAATCAACACTGAGGAAAAAGTTAATTTCAATATTATATAATGGAGTGGAAGACCTCAAAGACAATGACTCTGTGTATATAAAGAGAGGTGGACGAGGGAGGCAAATATTGTCACATCAGTGGATGAATGTGAAGAGATAAATGAGCAGCAGTGGAGAACAGCTTGCTCCTTATCTTGGAGAGAACACGGGTGGAAGAACATCGTGAGATTCTTCAGAACAGCAGCACAGACAAAGTATCAGGACACAAAGTGTGGGCGATTATGTGGAGCCGATAAAGCCGACCATTTCCACGTGTTCTGGAGTTGTCCCTCCATTCATAGCTGCTGGCAGGAGCTTAAAAGTGTATGGATAAAATACTCAAGGTAGAGCTTCCCCTAACATTTGAGGTATTATACTTGGATTAATTATATTAATACTCTGTTAGGCCTAGTCTAAATAGGTGTGGGCTAGCCCACATATTGGGTGTGGGCCTAGCCCACATATTCAGTGCAGGCCTGGCCTGCATCCTTGATCAAGGGGAGAGAAGGAAGACACAGCAGACCAGTGCGTAGTAGAGTCAGTCCTTTCTCTCTGTTTATTTCAGGAAAAAACAAGATATATATACAGTGTGACAGACAATGATTTGTTAGAGACTTTAGCTCTTCCCTCTGCTCTAACATGTTGACTAATGACCAGAGTTAAATTGCATTACTTTCTAAACAAGTTATATAGGAAAACACATGTGGACCATGATTGGTTTATCTATGGCTTCTTGAGCACACACATACAGTCTATATGTCCAGAGTTCATTAGGTCAACCTATGAATGGCTTCCTAAGTACACACACACACATGCAGTGCATATGACCGTAATGCAGTAATTCAGTTCAGCGAAGACCTGCTGGGCATATGGCCATTATGCAGCAATCCAGTTTTATCAATGAGTTCCTGTTCTTGAGCACACACACGCAATGCATATGACCAGAGTTTGATCTGATAGCAGGGTTGAAGGTTTAATATTTTTGATACCAATACTAAGGGAAATTGGACAAGGATTTTACAAGATTAGGAGACAAACACATTTATAGAATAATGTTGATTGTAAGCAAGGAAGTGATGACCAGAAAATGGACAAAGAAGGAGGTACCTAAGGTTGAGGACTGGGTTGAGGTTATACATGTTGGTACAAAAACCACAACGACAACTCTTTGAGACACTTTCATCGTTTACTCCATCACGTCCAAAACATACACTTCCTCTACCCCCCACTCACAGGTAACAATAACGCTTTCCCCTTGAGGTGCGCCCCCTTTTGCCTATAAACAGAACAGGACTGAGCACATAACAAACTCCCCTTATTTCTTTAAAGAAAAAGTCCAAAACACTTCTAAGGAACCAGTTCTTGCATTTTTTTAACTCTTAGCAAAAATAACACAAACTTGTAGCTGCATCTTATGCAGCAGGTGGTTGTAGTGTTGTAGTCCATTTAGCCTGCCTGTTGCCATACACCTTCACTTAGTGCCTTTAACAGATTGAGTCCAGTTGCTCCCTTTTTAGTCAAACAGTCTGCAAGCTGCTCCTTTGTCGCTGACCAAACGATCTGCTGGATAACCTTAGACTGGATGAGCTCCTTGATGCTGCTGATTTCAAGGCGCAGTCTCTTCCCTGTGACTGAGTAAGTGGATTTGACAGCATCCAGAAGAGAGTGATTATCAGTGACACATACAATGGGCAAACCTTTTTGTGTGCAGTCACCTTTGGTAAGCTCTGAACAAAGTGAGGCCAAGAAAACAGCACTGTCAATCCCATCTGCAAGAGCCAAAGTCTCCAGCCAAGGTACTGCGAACAACTCTCCTGATTCTTTTCGACTGCCAGCATAGAGGTGAGAATCTTCCACTTTCTCCCATCAGCATGATGAAGTGCCCACCCTGAGTCCCCCCATCAGGAAGGTTACCCATGGAGGAATGGCTGAATACCACCAGTTTAAGAGAGCTATCCTTTCCTAGGTGCTGAAATCTCAAGGTCACTTCTTCTGATTTTAGCTTTCTGATTAGTTTGTTTGCACAGTGCAGAGTCTGAACAGTAGCATGTTTTGTACCAGATGCCAGCATGGAGATATCACACATGATGTCTGGCCTGCTTGTCTTGCTACCCACAGTATTTGACCAATCTTTGACTTGAGTATCTCAGTTTCTGCTTCTGTTAAGGGAGATTCTCTTTGTGTTGCTCTGGAAGGGTCTACAAAGATATGCTGCAGATTTCAGATGTAGTCACATTGTTGTACCTGTATTTCACCCTCCAAAGAGTGAATATCCATGCCTATGAAGCTGAAGCTGCTGTGCTCTTCACATCCAACTTGAAAAACAGCTTTCAAGTGGGGGATGACTGTTGTAGAGAATTTCTCTGTACCACCCCAAATGAAATCATCCACATGGCAAGCCAGAACTCCCATCACCTTGGAGGAGTCATCCAGCCAGTAGAACACGGCAGGATCAACTTGTGATACAGAAGCTCCCAACTTCTGCATTGTGTCTATAACTCTGTTGTACCAATACAGAGAAGCATCTGCCAGACCATAGACACATTTTTTCAGTTTCCAGAGATAGCCTTGCCTCTGGGCTTCTTGAGGAGGCCTGATGTACGCACTTCGCATCAACTCCTTACCTTGAAGAAAGGCTGCTTTAATGTCCATGGAGTTAAGCTGCCACTTGTTTTGACATATGACAGCTATGATCATTTTCAAGGATTCTGAGACACAGGTAGGTGAGTCTTTCTGAAGTTCTTCAGTGTTTATTTCCTCAAAGCCTCTTGCAACTAATCTTGCTTTCGGTACAACACCATCAGAGGTTTCCTTGAGTGTACACACCCGCCTTGTAGATATGCATTTCTGGCCTTCATCCTTCACCTCATCAAACACTGAGTTCTTTTCCAGTTATTGAGTTCAACCTGTTTGGCAGGTATGAAAACGTCATCATCTACAATCAGAATTTCATCTTTATGGCTGTCAATGCATACCTCTGCTTGTTCAGTTGCAACTACTTGAAGATCAGTTACCTGTGCTAGCTTAACAGATCCTGTCGAGCCAGCAATGTCTTCAGGCTCTGAATACTGCATATTGTACTAATGTCTGTGTGTCCCTGTTGCTTTTCCTGCTTTATACTGAGGATTTTTCCAGTGTATTTTTGGCCACTGTCATTGTCTGTGAAGGTAACCTCTTGACCAATTTTTAATTTAAGGCCATCAGAAGTCTTGCTTGGGTGTGTTTGTAATGTGTCAGAACTTCCATGTGTATCTCTGTTGGGTTGCTCTGTCATCTGAGGAGGTTCACTGTCATCCTCTGCCTCAGTTGGTCCATTATCTGGAGCAAGTTGTTCCACATTGTCATTTTCAGGATCAAAGTTCTCCCTGAGCTCAGTTTCTGGTACTGTGTTTTGATTGTCAGGTCTCTCTCTCTGATTGTCCAGAACTTCCAGCCCTGTAGGGGATGTATCAACCTTTTGCAGCCTGGAGTGATGTACACGTACATAGGTACCCCCATGCCTTACAAATATTACTGCTCCATCCTGGCCGATGACCACACCGGACCCTTCCATTCAGTGCAGTGGACCCGCTTGTAGTAAACTTTATCCCCTGTTTCATAATGTTCATCAGTTGGCCGCAGTTGTTTACGCAGGGCTCTTCTGATCCTGTCAGAGCATTCAGCCTCTGCAAATGCTTTTCTTGCAGCATGCAATACTGTGATGTTTTGGGATATCCAAGTGCTCATGTTGGTGCCCTCTAAAGCAGGGGGTTCATCAGTAAGCACTGACGGCAGATTTGGGTTCTGCCCAAACACTAACTGGTAGGGACTGTAGCCATGCACATTGTGCATCGAGTTCTTTGCCATCAAGGCCCAGTCTAAGGCCGTTTTCCAGTCACATTCATTGTCTCTCTTTATCCTCAGTAAGATTTCAGTGAGGGTTTGATTATGCCTTTCCAGAAGGCCGTTGCTCCATGGGCTGTATGCTGCAGTTGTTTTCACTTCGATGTTAAACTTCTCAGCGATGTCTCTCATCTCCTCACTGTTAAATTCCCCTCCATTGTCACTGAACAGTCTGCGAGGAGGGCCATGAATACTTATCCAGCAGTGAATAAAATGCTTCACTATCTCTCTGGGTTTTTTGGAGGTGACAATGCTTGCTGCACTGAAACGTGTGAAATGATCAATAGCGTGCATATACCACACACCTGGCTCTAGTTCATGCAGGTCCACAGCTACGGTTTCATTGTATGTTGAGGCCATTGAAAAACCTACCGCTGGCTTTGGTTTGGGTTTGTTGTGTCTAATGCATGTTTCACAGTTTTTTACAATGTCGTCGAGAAGTGTGCTGCATTCATCATCTTTGTTACCTGAGCAGGTTAGTAGTTTTTGAAGTCTGTCAGCTGAAGCATGTCCAAACTGCTTGTGCAATTTTAACAAAACTTTCTGCTTTTCCTTAGCTGTCATGTTTTCTGTCACTGTGAGGATTTCATCCTCATTGGGAGAGTCGCTTTCATCCAGGTTACTGTCATCTTTTATTTTAACACAGCAATGTCCTGAGGATGTCATTTCAAGTTTGACTGGTTGCTTGAACATTGTGGCTTTGACATTTTCAATGTCCAAAACAGCACTTGCTCTTTTCAGTGAAGTCTTACTCAGTGGCAATGGAATATCAACTGGAACAACTTCGGTTTCAATTTCACACTTTGTCTGACCTATCATGGCTGGAATTGTCCCCTTCTTAGTAGAATGAATAATCCTTCCATCACCGAACTTGAATGATCGTGCACTTTTTGTGTTGTTAACTTTCATTAATTCACTCTGATGCAGTCCACTGAGGTAATGATTCAGCCATTTTTCACCACACACAGTTCTGGTGCAAGCTGTGTCTATTACAGCTGAGCCGAAAGACTCAACCATGAAGGTTTCTGTGTCAGATAGTGTCTCTTTTGATAACAAAGTAATGTTACATTCTTCAACATCATTTTTTGTTTGTATGTCTTCTGTTAGTTTTGCCTGTTCATTTCTATGTGGACAGTCTTTTGCCCAGTGATATGTGCTTTGGCATATTGCACATCTGGATCTTCTTCCATATCTGTCCAGTGGATTTGTGCTGTCCTTGGTGCCCTGTTGACTTTGATTACCGTCTCTTTTACCGGCAAATCTTGTGTAGTAAGCCGAGTCAGCGTCTTCACTCGTGCGCTGGTCACGCGCGCCCTCGTGTGGCGTGTTGTCGTCAAAAATTCTCTTCAAAGCTGACTTCATGTCATCAAACTTAATGCTTGGACAAGCGGTAAGGGCCAGTTGTTTATCTTTAACACTCAGTATCGAGTAGCTTGAAAGCTAAAACGGCATCAGGAAGCTGCATGTTGAACTTACTCATTCTGTTGTACCGACGTTCAAATTCCACAATGAAATCCACCATCGGTAAGCCGTGTTCCCTTGTTATACGGTCAAACTCCGTGTATGCATCGTATTGGCGATCTTTTTCCTCTTTCATAAATACGGAGTCCAGTTTTATCAGCAGCTTTGTCATCCCGTCATCTTTATTTCCAGCGTGCTGTCTTTCACTCTTCCTGTTAGCGACAGGGCTACTGCTAGAGCCTGCTTCTTTTTCTCCAAATCAGTAACGAGCCTCCACATTTCGACCTCATTTTTCCAGCTTTCATACGACTTCTTCTCGTCAAATGGCGGTGGAACTTTGTAATTGCCAGCGGCCATCTTCTGCTACCAATGTTGGTACAAAAACCACAATGACGACTCTTTGAGACACTTTCATCGTTTACTCCATCACATCCAAAACATACACTTCCTCTACCCCCCACTCACAGGTAACAATAACGCTTTCCCCTTGAGGTGCGCCCCCTTTTGCCTATAAACAGAACAGGACTGAGCACTTAAAAATACACAATATATATGTGATGGAAAAATTTACTTTCTCCTTGAGACTGGAGGATGACAGAGTTAAAAGAATATGGGAAAACTGGGTTGAGTACATAAAACCAATTAGGTCAGACTTTACCTGAGATGTCCATCATTAGAAGAAAAAGTACCCTGGTTTGAAGCTACTGAAGTTGTCATGTTCTGTTTTCTTTTCTTTATTAAAAATGAACTATTATTATAATTATTTCAATTAATTTATTGTTTTGTTTATTTCATTTTTTTGCTACACTGGAACATGTTAAAACTCTTAGTTTATCTCATCAAAATGTACGAAAGACAGTAGATGACCTCTGTACAGTCTCTCTCTCAATTCAATGCTGAATTAGAGCACCGGCAGCAAGTGTCAACAGCTTCTTCACATTACGACTCTGAAGACTTGAGTGTTGTCCACAGGTTTAATAATGTTGGAAGTTGTGAAACTACAAATAAAACATATGAAATTACATTACGTAAAGTGTACACAGAGCTAGGCTAGCATAAACAGTTAACATCTTCTCATGAATCAGTAAATTATTCTCAAACCGTAAAGTTAGCAGAAACTCAATAAATGTATGCATATAACAAAACACTTTAGCCATATAAACATATACATATAGACAATGCCTCGAAAGATGGACGTTGGAAGGTATATGCAGGTGGATTGTGAAGAGTGCCTCCTTCCATGTGCTCTCAATGAAAATGAAACTACTTCCTGTCACATGATAAACAGAAACCTAACTCAAACCAGCCACTGGGGGGCAGAACACTAGGTTACAACAGTAACAGGACAACCTCTGTTTTTGGGACACAGTTTTGTAGGTGTATACAAATAGGTAAGGTTATTTTATTACTGTGTTTCAAGGTGAGAGACTGACGAAGGGTGTCATGTATGACCAAAAGATGCAGCATTGAAGAAAAATAGATTTAGTTATTATGTACCAGATGTATGCAAAATGTGTATTAAAATTTTCAATAAAAAGAAAATTAAAAAAAAAAAGGAACAGAGAGCCACAGAAACATCATGGTCAGTGGAGGCAGAGGTCATCCTGATGATATTTTACTTACAGCCCATGTTATTTGACCTTTTTTTAGTTGAACAGAGTCATTAACAAGCCCCTCCCCCTCTCTACACGAGGACCTCCTGATGAGGGTCCAGAATCCAGAGTTAGACTGTGAAACCAGAGGGTTTTTTCAGAGGGAGGCGTTCATGCCAGAGAGATGTGGACCTCAGTGCTGCTGAAGATGTTTTAAAGAGTCTAAATCATTATTTCCATGCATTGATTTTCTTGTTTTCTCTTGTAGTGATTTCAGTCTGCAGCTCTCTGTCTCTCCCCTCGTTCAGTGTGCAGCAGACAGGTGTGATACATCATCAGGACTCTGTCCCTGGTTTAGTCCAGACCCCTTAATGAAGACAAATCAAGACAATAGTAAAACTATAATAAGAAGATTTCTTCATTTTATTGTCTGAACATATCTGACAGAATAATCCCATTATGAATATAAATACATGTTATTATTTAGTCATTATTGTGTGGGTGAAGAAAAGCCTGTATGTCCTGAAAAACACAGATACAGATGAAGAAATGAATTAGGGATAAATGAGAGCAGAAGAAAATGTAAATATATACATGTATATATATATATATAAAGACAAAAAGAGGACACTTAACTGAATCTAATTCTACAGTGGTGCTAAAAATGTCCAACTTTGTTCATTTATTTTTCCATAATGCAGAGAATTTCATATTTTTTATATGAGACTGTCACACACTTTTTAGCCAGTAGCCCAGTCCATACTGCTGCTTCAAGCCGTGTTTTTTACGCCCCTGTGACCCTTGACCTCCACTGTGAATGTCCCAGAGACAGAATGGAGGGGGACACATGGTCCCTTCTTTTTTCTGTCCTCAGAGGTCCTAACAGAGTGGAGTGAGTGTCTCTGCCATTGTGTGTCCATGGGGGTTCACGCCGTGTGGTGTGTGTCCAACAGTATTGCAGGTACAGATGTTACAGCCTCACAGAATTAAGGTGAATGTCTGGAGGTGTAAATATGAAGGAGCCTGGTTGTGGTGGTTTTGGTTACAGCTCTGTGAAAAAGGACAATGACAGCAACTAAATGGACAAATATTGAAATCCTCCATTTACCAACATGTTGTTCCCAAAGACAAGTTGAAGTTTGAAATGAAAAACTTTTATTCAGAGTTCAGCATTTGTGCATTTAAAGACTGTTTAAGGACAAAACTTCAGTTCAGTTCAGTCATTTACAAATAAATGTTAGAAATGAGAACACAAAAAATTGGTTATAAAATCCAAAGTATGTTTCATATGGCCCACCCCTACCTGTAAGGATTTCAACAGGGTTAAAGAGATTTGATATCCTTCATTACAAAGAGTTTTGATCAACTGTAGCTCTGTGGTAAAGGCTGAGCCTTAAAGCAGTTTTTGGTTTGGGGTGTTGAAATCTGGACAGATTTTGGTGAGAGAGTCTGGACTAAAAGAAAAGGATCTGATTCACACGCTTTGTTGATGTTTAACATGGAGGCAGAAGTGTTTGTGAGCTTCTGACACAAAGAACATACAGCAAATGTAAAAAACATGAAGATACATCAGGAATCACAAGAAACACTCAGCGGACACTTTATTAGGCACACCGTGGTGGTCCCAGGTTGGACCCCCTTCACCTTCAGAGCTCCTTAATTCTTGGTGTCAGAGATTCAACAAGGAGCTGAAACATCATCAGAGATGTTGGTCCATATCTCCATGACAGCATCACTCAGCTGCTGGTCATCCTAACCATGTCTTCATGCCTCAATGCACTGAGTTGTTGCCATGAGATTGGTTGAAAGCAATGTGCTTTATTAAGCAGCTCATCAGGTGTAACAAATAAAGTGGATGGTGGGTGTATGTGATGCCCTTGGATTAACAAGTAGTCTTTAGATTCCAGCAGCAGAAGAGAATTTTGTGGTCCTTCATTCTAACATGATGATAAATTCAGTGCACGGGGCAGTTTAACCAATCAGACAATAACAAAAGTATATTTACACAAACTCACTCTTTCTCTTCATGGACGTTGGAGTGAAGAAAAATAGTGGAGCTCTGCTCCTGTTTATCTGCTCTGCTCCTTTATCCTCAGCTCTGCCTCGTGGTGCTCTCACCTTCATCTTTGATCAGGACCACCCAAGATCATCAAGTCTGAGCAGGCTCTCCCTCAACATCTATATTTTCTTCTGCTCTTATTTTTTACAGACTGAGTGGCTGTGACCTCACAGAGAGAAGCTGTGAAGATCTGTCCTCAGCTCTGAGCTCCCAGTCCTGTTTGATCAGAGAGTTGGACCTGAACAACAACAACCTGAAGGATTCAGGAGTGGAGGTCCTGTCTGCTGGACTGAAGAGTCCAAACTGTAAAGTGGAAACTCTCAGGTCAGATCCTGGTCCAGTTTGTTCAGAATCATTCAGAATCTTTCTCTCACTTGTCTTTTCAGTTCAGACTAACTCAGAGAGCCTCTGAAAAAGATGTTTGAACAGTTTCTCTTCATAGAAATCAAGAAGCTCTTCACTGATGTCCAGATATTTGTGAGCAGTTTGTGTAGAGACACAATAACGTGCACGTGTCCTTTAGAATAACTGTAAGTAGGGCTGTGCAATAAGACCACCTTAGATCATGAAGAACTAGAATGTATCAGTGATCTGTCAAAGCAGAGAGATCATGGTGATGTCTATAGGACTCATTCTATCTGCTCTAGTTCTATGCTCCCCTCTAGATCTACAGCAGAGTGTCTCTGAAAATGGAGGTGAAAGTGCAGATTTAGTCCTTAAAGAGAGCTGTAGCTCAGATTTATGGAGCAGCTTTGGATTTTTCCACACCTACAGGATTGAAAAACCATTATTTGCACAAAGTGCTGAAAAAAGTTTGAGCGTGTGACGGCAGCACAGCGGACATTAGAAACAGAGAGCCTCCTAAACAGACAGAGAGCCACAGAAACATCATGGTCAGTGGAGGCAGAGGTCATCCTGATGATATTTTACTTACAGCCCATGTTATTTGACCTTTTTTTAGTTGAACAGAGTCATTAACAAGCCCCTCCCCCTCTCTACACGAGAACCTCCTGATGAGGGTCCAGAATCCAGAGTGAGACTGTGAAACCAGAGGGTTTTTTCAGAGGGAGGCGTTCATGCCAGAGAGATGTTGGTTGGTGGTTTTGGTTACAGCTCTGTGAAAAAGGACAATGACAGCAACTAAACGGACAAATATTGAAATCCTCCATTTACCAACATGTTGTTCCTAAAGACAAGTTGAAGTTTGGAATGAATATTTTTTATTAGTGTTTATCATTTGTGTATTTGAAGACTGTTTAAGGACAATACTTCAGTTCTGTTCAGTCATTTACAAATAAATGTTAGAAATGAGAACAAAACGAATGGTTATAAAATCCAAAGTATGTTTCATATGGCCCACCCCTACCTGTAAGGATTTCAACAGGGTTAAAGAGATTTGATATCCTTCATTACAAAGAGTTTTGATCAACTGTAGCTCTGTGGTAAAGGCTGAGCCTTAAAGCAGTTTTTGGTAATGCTGTCAGGAGATTTAAAAAATTGAGAGATTAACTAATTATGACCTGTAATTAATTAATCTAATTAATCGCTTTTTTAAATCTCATTTAAAAATTGCTGAAAAAAGCCGTCAACTTGAAGTATTTACATAGACATTTATTAGATTATTGTGACAGATCAAAAGATTGTTCTCCACCTCCCAAAAACTCAAGCACAAGAAGCCCAATGCATAAAAACTCTCCGGCTTTAACGGCCCAATCAGGGGACAGAGGCGGGAGCTGCAGGTGTGACGATACCAGGAAGTGACTGCATGTTTGAAAACAACAGCGGTGTGTGAAAGGGATCTCCGTGGGTGCAGCAAGATTTGCAGTTTTATCAGAAATCAACTCAATTTCTCCTTTAAAAGAGGAGCAAAGAACCTCACTTCAAGCTTTCTTATGATTTTCCTCTTCTCTCAATCGGGATCACTGCTGGGAAACTGAGAGAGATGCGGAAATGTTTTGTGAACGATGCCGGGCCGGAGTCATGGTTACCCTACAAAATAAAATATGCCCTCCTTAGAAGTTTACCAGGAGAACTTGGTGGGTATTGTCTTTGACGAGATTCATGTCAAATATAAGTGGCAGATGACACATCTGTGTGGTATAATTTACTGTAAGATAAGACGATGGTCTAAGGACTGAAGTACTCGTAGTTTGAGCTAACGGCTAACAACAGGGTCTAGCTGCTACGTCATACTGTGCCTTTAAATGGATTGGTCTGTGAAGAGTGTGACGAGTGGACTGATCCTGTAATACCAGCAGCTCTGATATATTAAGGTTCTTCCCTCTGAAAATACAGAAAAAATGAAATCAGATTAGAAATGAGATTAACGCAAGTAAAAAAAATAGCAAACTAATTATGACTGTAATTAATTAATCACAATTAACGCGATAATTTGGCACCCCTAGTTTTTGGTTTGGGGTGTTGAAATCTGGACAGGTTTTGGTGAGAGAGTCTGGACTAAAAGAAAAGGATCTGATTCACACGCTTTGTTGATGTTTAACATGGAGGCAGAAGTGTTTGTGAGCTTCTGACACAAAGAACATACAGCAAATGTAAAAAACATGAATATACATGAGGAATCACAAGAAACACTCAGCGGACACTTTATTAGGCACACTGTGGTGGTCCCAGGTTGGACCCCCTTCACCTTCAGAGCTCCTTAATTCTTGGTGTCAGAGATTCAACAAGGAGCTGAAACATCATCAGAGATGTTGGTCCATATCTCCATGACAGCATCACTCAGCTGCTGGTCATCCTGACCATGTCTTCATGCTTCAATGCACTGAGTTGTTGCCATGAGATTGGTTGAAAAGCAATGTGCTTTATTAAGCAGCTGATCAGGTGTAACAAATAAAGTGGATGGTGGGTGTATGTGATGCCCTTGGATTAACAAGTAGTCTTTAGATTCCAGCAGCAGAAGAGAATTTTGTGGTCCTTCATTCTAACATGATGATAAATTCAGTGCACGGGACAGTTTAACCAATCAGACAATAACAGAAGTATATTTACACAAACTCACTCTTTCTCTTCATGAACGTTGGGCTAAAGAAAAATAGTGGAGCTCTGCTCCTGTTTATCTGCTCTGCTCCTTTATCCTCAGCTCTGCCTCGTGGTGCTCTCACCTTCATCTTTGATCAGGACCACCCAAGATCATCAAGTCTGAGCAGGCTCTCCCTCAACATCTATATTTTCTTCTGCTCTTATTTTTACAGACTGAGTGGCTGTAGATTCACAGAGAGAAGCTGTGAAGATCTGTCCTCAGCTCTGAGCTCCCAGTCCTGTTTGATCAGAGAGTTGGACCTGAGCAACAACGACCTGAAGGATTCAGGAGTGGAGGTCCTGTCTGCTGGACTGAAGAGTCCAAACTGTAAAGTGGAAACTCTCAGGTCAGATCCTGGTCCAGTTTGTTCAGAATCATTCAGAATCTTTCTCTCACTTGTCTTTTCATGTCAGACTAACTCAGAGAGCCTCTGAAAAAGATGTTTGAACAGTTTCTCTTCATAGAAATCAAGAAGCTCTTCACTGATGTCCAGATATTTGTGAGCAGTTTGTGTAGAGACACAATAACGTGCACGTGTCCTTTAGAATAACTGTAAGTAGGGCTGTGCAATAAGACCACCTTAGATCATGAAGAACTAGAATGTATCAGTGATCTGTCAAAGCACAAAGTATTTGCACAAAATGCTGAAAAAAGTTTGAGTGTGTTATGGCAGCACAGTGGACATTAGAAACAGAGAGCCTCCTTCTTCGGGTCTGACGCCAACATGGCAGCAGCATAAAATGGTGACATTGAGATTCAAAGGCCCCATAAGGCTATCCGTCTGAGAGAACAAGGAGAAATGTGAGAGTGAGGTAGTAAGGGCAATGAGTAAGATTAGAGGAAAAAATTGAAAGTCAAGTCAAAATGCTGATTTTATCCTCAAGCAAGGTAACGAGCCAGCTAACCTAACAGGCAAGTCAGCCTAGCCAGCAGGAGAGCCTACGGGGCTAAGAGCTAACAGAGTCAACAGGTGATACAGACAAAACCAAGCTAGCAACGCGACCAAGCCAAGAAGACGAAATTCAACGACCTCTTGAAAGTATGGCAGACCTGGTAACAATCCTGCTTGAGATGCGTGAGTTTCACCGGGGGAACTTTGAAAATCTGAATGAAATCAAAGAGGATATCAGGAAGACAAACATCAGGACAGACGACGCTGAAAAGCAGATCGTGGAAACAGAGGAGCGTACTCAGAACCAGGAGGAAGCTACGTTGGAGCTCATGGAGCTGCAGAAGCAGGTCCAGACCAGAATGACAGATTTAGAGGGTCGCGTGAGGATGGAGAATGTCTGAATTCTCAGGGTGAAGGTGGGAGTGGAAAAAAACACTCAGTCGATGATCACTTTTATTGAAAACCTTCTGAGGGAGAAGCTGGATTTACCCCCATCATTTGAGCTGAAGATTGAAAGAGCCCACCGTGCTCTAGTCTTACAACCTCCTCAGGACTCCCCGCCGAGATCCATCGTGATGAAGTTACAAAGTTTCTGGAGTAAAGAAGAACTTTTTAAGATAGCCTGGCAGAAAAAGGCTTCATGTATGAGGGGAGGAAGGTGATTTCAGACCATGACTATGCACTGAAAATTTTGAGGAAATGCAAATAATACACAGAGGTGAAAAGGGTCCTAGGAGATCAGAATATACGCTTTCAGACATCTTTTCCAGTGAGACTCCGAGTGTTTTACCAGGGAGAGACGCGCATCTACAACACAGTGGAGGAGGCAACGAAGGACATGGTGGCCCGGGAGCTCCAGGTGAAGGTCGTGAAACCGGCGGAGAACTGGACAGAGCGGATTAAAAGGCTGACATGGACGACGAGCCGAGCGAAGTATGGACACAGGACAACGGAGACACGGCAGGGGTACAAACAGAAACTGCAAGCCTTTAGGAGAGACGGGGACAAGTGATGTGATACAGCACTCTCAGGTGAAGATTTGACTGCTTCCAGGAAATATCCTAAGCCTATTAGGAAACCCGAGGTGAGAAACAAGTGACTCTAATTTTGTTAAGACTGCAGTGTTTTACATGAATCTTTAGTTGAAAACATTTTACCCTCAGAAGCTAAGGTTGTCGGGGCAGCACTTAAAGCTGTTGTGGACTTATGGACGATGCTGAATTTGGCAGCGAGGGCCCCCTGACCCTAGAGCGTAGAGGACATCCCTCAGAGCTCAGAGAAGGTCAATAATAGGACCTCACATAAGGAAGTTCGTTTAGTATCTAGTTTGAAGGTGTTTATGTTACACTTCTGTTACATGTTGGTTAATGTTCATTATTGTTCCAGGAGCAGAAGGAGGAAATGTGAAGGGGATAACAGGAGAGAGACACAAGGCAGGAGAACAGAGAATAATGACAACATCCAAAAACTGCATTAAAGTAGCCTCATATAACGTAAATGATGTACTCATTATTGATGCGCTCATTATTGTGCGCATGCGTTAACAGCGCAAGCAGCCTGTGGAAGTTGCTCCTACTAGTTTTCCGTCTTTTCTGGAAAAAGACTACTTTTACTAACTCTTACTTGTTTGTTTTTTCCTGATTTTAACTTGTGTAGTGGTGCTCTCTCACTTGCCCTGAAGGAGAGTATTTTATCTTTTCTCATTCTATAACTTTTAATCATGGGACCACTATCACACACTCGGACTACTGTACCGCTGCAGCCCCGCTTTGTTTACAGCAGGGAACAGCTGATCGCGCTGCAGCCGGCCGGCTCAGCGATCTCAACACCAGACATACAGCCAGGTATGCTCGCAGACATAAGGAGAAGAACACACAAGGGGTGTACAGGAGGAAAAAAGCTGCGAGGGAAAGGAGTTGGACTGAGACGACGGAGGCTTATGAAGAGGAGTTATAAGCCGAGTCTCCCCTCTCTCATCATGGGAAATGTGAGGTCCCTCGGGAATAAGATGGACGAGCTGACGGCACTGGTCAGGAGTCAGATGGAGTATCGTACCTGCAGCCTGATGTGCTTCACAGAGACGTGGCTGCAGCCGGAGACTCCTGACTTTAACGTCTCCATCACCGGCTTCCAGACTGTACGGGCCGACCGGGATGTCACCGAGAGCGGTAAGAGAAAGGGCGGGGGACTTGCCGTTCTTGTAAACAACAAGTGGTGTCATCCCGGTCACATCACGGTGAAGAAACGCATCTGTAGCCCGGATATAGAACTGTTAGCTGTGGGACTCCGACCTTATTATTTACCCCGGGAGATCTCACATACCATCCTAGTGGCTGTTTACCTCCCCCCCTCTGCGAGCCCCGCGACGGCGTGTAACGTCATACACGCCATCATATCAACACTGCAAACGGACAATCCCAGTGCTCTCATCATGATCTCTGGGGACTTTAATCATGTCACCATGGGGAAAACACTCCCAACTTTCACCCAGTATGTGAGCTGCACAACCAGAGGGGAGAAGACTCTGGACCTTCTGTATGCTAATGTGAAAGAGGCATACAGCTCTTCCCCCCTCCCCCCTCTGGGACGATCAGATCACAATCTGATTCACCTCACCCCCTGTTATGTGCCCCTGGTGAAAAGACTGCCAGCCACCACAAAGTCTGTGAGGAACTGGTCAGACGAGTCCATGGACACACTGCAGAGCTGCTTCGAGGTGACAGACTGGACGGCACTCTGTGAGCCCCATGGAGAGGACATCAACGAGCTCACAGAATGCATCACGGATTACATAAACTTCTGTGTGGACACCATCGTCCCAACAAGGACTGTCCTTTGTTATTCAAATAACAAGCCGTGGATAACAAAGGACATTAAAGACTGTCTAAATGCTAAGAAGAGGGCCTACAGAGATGGACATCTTGAGGAGGTGGGGGCAACACAGAGGGTCCTGAAGGTGAAAATTAAGGAGGCTAAGGACAGCTACAGGAGGAAGCTGGAGAAAAAACTCCAGCAAAACGACATCAAAGAGGTCTGGAGTGGCATGAAGACCATCACTGGGTACAAGAGGAGCAGCAGCAGGGGAGAGAACTGCAGTGTGGACAGGGCGAACGAACTAAATCTGTTTTTTAACAGATTCGACTCAGGCCCTGTCCTCCCTCCCCCCCTCCCTGCTGCAGGCCAGCAGCCAGCAGCCACTCCAGGGACACCTCCCCCTCCTGGGAGCCTTCTGCCTTCTGATGTGAGAACCTCACCCCCCTCCTCCTCCTTCTCCCAGAGGAGAAGGAGGAGGAGGGGGGTGAGGTAGCATCTACACCTCCACTCACCTCCCCGATGTCCTTCACCGCAGACCAGGTTAGAAGACAGCTGACAAGACTCCACACAGGCAAAGCTGCAGGCCCTGATGGTGTGAGCCCGAAGGTCCTGAAAGCCTGCGCCCCCCAGCTCTGTGGAGTACTTCACCATGTCTTCAGCATGAGCCTGAGTCTCCAGAGGGTCCCCGTGCTGTGGAAGACGTCTTGCATCGTTCCTGTACCGAAGACGCCGTGCTCAAACAACGTCAAGGACTACAGACCGGTGGCACTGACGTCCCACATCATGAAGACCCTGGAGAGACTCGTTCTGGAGCAGCTCCGGCCTAAGGTCAGGCCCCACTTGGATCCACTTCAGTTTGCCTACCAGCCCCGACTTGGTGTTGAGGACGCCCTCATCTTCATGTTGAACAGGGTCTACGCCCATCTGGACAAGCCTGACAGCACTGTGAGAGTGATGTTTTTTGACTTCTCCAGTGCCTTTGACATCATCAGACCGTCCATACTGGGGGAGAAGCTGACAGCGATGGGGATGGAGGCTCCTCGGGTGTCCTGGATTGATGACTACCTGACTGGCAGACCGCAGTATGTTCGTCTGCAGCACTGCGTGTCTGACAGGGTGGTCAGCAATACAGGGGCCCCCCAGGGGACAGTCCTGTCCCCCTTCCTCTTCACCCTGTACACCACGGATTTCAGCCACAACACCGACTCCTGCCACCTTCAGAAATTTTCGGATGACTCGGCGGTTGTGGGGTGTATTAGCAAGGGTGATGAGGAGGAGTACAGGGCTGTGGTGGGGGACTTTGTCACATGGTGTGAGCAGAACCACCTACAGCTCAACGTGACAAAGACCAAGGAGCTGGTCGTGGATCTGAGGAGGACAAAGGCTCCAGTGGCCCCTGTTTCCATCCAAGGGGTCCAGGTGGACATCGTGGAGGAGTACAAATACTTGGGAGTATTTTTGGATTACAAACTGGACTGGACCAGGAACACCGAGGCCGTCTACAAGAAGGGCCTGAGCCGGCTCTACTTCCTGAGGAGGCTGAGGTCCTTCAACATCTGCAGGACGATGCTGAGGATGTTCTACGAGTCTGTGGTGGCCAGTGCTATCCTGTACGCTGTTGTGTGCTGGGGCAGCAGGCTCAGGGTAGCGGACACCAACAAGCTCAACAAACTGATCCGAAAGGCCAGTGATGTTGTCGGGGTGCAGCTGGACTCTCTAACAGAGGTGTCAGAGAGGAGGATGCTGTCCAGGGCTGCAGGACATCATGGACAACACCTCCCACCCCCTCCACAGCGTGCTGGACAAACACAGGAGCACATTCAGTGCGAGACTCATCCCCCCACGATGCACCACAGAGCGCCACAGGAAGTCATTCCTGCCTGTGGCCATCAGACTTTATAACTCCTCCCTCTAAAATCACTGCTCCCTCAGGTCCTGGAGAATAAACTCTCACTGTTTTTACTCCTGTGATATTGTTGATGAGTAAATCTTCGGACAAATGGTGCTGTCATTAATACATTTAAATTCGTAGTGTAAATATTGTTAATTGTTAATACTGTGTATACCTCCACCTCATTCGGAGCCTCATGTCCACTTCATTTTACTTACTTATTCTACTTATTTTCCTTCATAAGGAAGTTTTATACTGCTTAAAGACTCTGCACATTGCAAACTACTTACGTAATTTTTATGCTCTTTTCATTTGTTTTATTTTTATTTATTTATCTTTATTATTTTTTTTAATGCTACTGTTTACTCTAATGTCCTCATCTGTTGTTTCCAACTGCTATACTGTGTATAAGAGCAACTGAAACCACCGAATTTCCCCTTGGGGATTAATAAAGTATTTCTGATTCTGATTCTGATTCTGAACCCAATCAAAGGAGTAAGATAATAAGATGAAAAACGAAGGGGTCAGTGTGATATTATTACAGGAGACCCACCTAACAGAGAAGGAGCACGTAAAGCTTTAGAGGAATGGTTATAACCAAATATTTTCTGCCTCCTATAATACAGGACACTGAAGAGGGCTGTTTTAGTTTCAGGGAAGAATTCAGTTGTAAAAATTTCAGTGACGGGACAAAGAGGGCAGGTATATCATGGTTAAGGGGAAGTTAGAAGTAAGGTGGTAACTTTTCTTAACATCTGTGCTCCACCAGGCTCAGATTGGGGGTTTTACAGACAGATGTTTGATCTGATGATGTCAGAGGCAGAGGGTATTTTGACTGCTGGAGGTGATCTGAACCAAAGACTTACCTCACAGCTGGACTCTTCAGGAGGTGGACTACAAAAAAGTGCAATTAGTAAAAAAATAAAGGGTTTGATGTCTGAGTTGGGAATTGTAGACGTCTGGAGGGATCTGAATCCTACAAGTAAGGATTATACTTTTTACTCGTCACCACATAACATATATTCAAGGATCGATTATTTCCTGATGTATAATAAAGACAGGCATAGGGTAGAAAAATGTGACATAGGAGTAATGGACCTATCAGACCACAGCCCTCTTTATTTAACGGTACGTCTGGGGACTGAGAAAAAGACAACAATCTGGAGGTTAAATTCAATTATATTAAAAGGAAGAAATAATGAAGGAGCTTCAGACATATATTGAGGATAATGATAATGGTGAGGTGTCCCCGTCTGTGCTGTGGGACGAGTGTAAGGCCGTGATGAGAGGGAAGATAATAGCTAAATCTGCACATTTAAAGAAGATGAGACAGTTAAGACTTGACACACTAAAATCAGATCTAAAAAGGCTAGAAAGAGAACATAAAGACATTTTGGAAGAGCGTATAAATCAGGAAATTTAAAAAAAGAGCAGAGATAAATGAGATTTATACGCAGGAGATCCAAAAAAACTGTTCACAAAACAAAGATGGTATGAAGTGGAGGGTAAATCAGTAAAATTGCTGGCATATAAACTGAAAAAAACAGCAGGCAAAAAACAACATTTGCAGAATATGGGACCCGTATACAAGATCAACAGTGGATAAAACAGAGGAAATGCAAAAGTGCTTTGAAACTTATTACAAAAATCTATGGACATTAATTATTAAAATTAATATTCATGTTAATTAAAGTTTCTTAGAATCGGGGCACCACCGAGCTATGACCACGGAAAAGATTAATGTGATCAATTAACAGATCTATTGTTTATTATTAGCTGTTATCATGTTCGTGAGAGCTAACATTTAAAGTGAATCAATCTCATAAACCTGAGTGGATTTTTTTTTACAGGGATGTCAAACCTTCTGAACAAACCCCACCAGACAGAACTTTAAATTTAAGAAGGATTTATTAAAACTATAAATGACAAAACTTAAGAAAGAACTAAATGGCAAAGTTGTAATGATGCTTGGAATAATGAAAGAAGTTATGAACACTAAACTGATATTTTTACGTATATTGAGTGGTTACTGAGGATCAACTAAACGGATTAAACTGAATTTCGAATCAGGGGTAGTTAATTAATTGAGAATAAATCAAGACACTCAAAGACGGAGTTAGAACCACAGTGACGTAGAGTTTGCATCGGGTCTCTTCTTGGTCCTGAGCTGCTTGGAGCCTGAAGGGCTGTTCTGGTTCGGAGTCGTCCCAAAGGGAAGCTGAGAAGTCCACACTCAACCAGCGCGATGGATCCAGGAGAGGTTCTGACCCGTGATGGTCCCGTAGTTTTCACAGGAGAGAGGTGCCGTCTTAGATTGGACTTGCAGGTTCTGTCGTCGGGTTAAGCTGGGCTTGGAGGTCTTGATCAGCAGAATACAAAGGATAATAAAAAGAAAAAGACGACTCTCTTATCTATTTCAAAGTAGGCTGAGTCGCAGGCCACACGATACGCCTCAGAGGTAAATAAACAAGAATCGTGATTTGCTTTAAGGTAATGTCTTTAGAGAGTTACAGCTGGCTCATGAAGAAAAATTACAGGCGCGTTACAAAAACATAAAAACAAGAAAAGACGCGAAAAGGGAGAGGAGACGTAGACAAGACTAAAGCAGATAAAGGACAAGACTAGACAAAACTTTGAAACAAACTACACTCTACACTCAGGAGCGGGGCTCTGCGGGAGTCTTTTGTCTCTTGTCGACTTCGGGGCGTCGTCAGGTACAGGAGGAGTCATCTAAGCTGTATCAAACCTTTATCAACTTTTAATTTGGCCAGTACTGAAGTCAAACTTTGCTAACCACTCAATATGACCCACATAAGAAGAAAGACAGTTTCATAGAGAATAGTATGATACTAAACACTTATGGTATCATAGTAAGAAAAACATTAAAACTGTTATATTGGTCCAAAACACAAATAAACAAGGGATATATATGATTAAACTTAAATGCATAGGCTTCTTTATCATTGTAGGTTATACTGTCAAGCCTAGGGTATAAAAATCTTATTCTAAACATGAAATAAAACAAAGCAGATAATAGCGTGACATATATATTTCTGAGAAGCAACTGTCACAAGTTATTCCACATGAGGGCGCTGTGGTCCATGAAAAGAGTAAGCATTAACAGTTGTAAGTTGCCTTCAGGCAAGGTCAGCAGGTCAACCTGGGAGACTGGTTTGAGGAGATTGGTGGCTGAAGCATTTCCTCCCACAAATGAATTAGTGAACAATCTTTGGTTAATAAATCATGATCTCAGCTAAAGCAAATCTGTTTAGGGTCCTTAAAGTCTTAAAGAAATGACCTTTGTCCCTGGCTCTTCCTGTCTCTGGTCCAAATTGGGGGTAGTGGGAGAGGAAGTCTTCAGACAGTCCTCTCAGAGAGGTGAAGAGGCCAAACTGGGATGCAAGAATCTCTGTCCTTGAAGAGTTAAAAAGTTATTTCACAACACAGGCTTTAACTGCAGAAATTACAGGAAAGACCCCGGGTGCAGACGGGTACACAGCAGAATGGTACAGATCACTTCAGGCAACATTAATCCCACTTCTGTGGAGGGCATTTAACTGGGTGTTGACGGAGGGAGAAATTCCTGATTCATGGAGAGAAGCCATTATCTCTGTAATCCTGAAGGAGGGAAAGGACGAGCAGGAATGCTCCAGTTATAGACCCATCAGTGTCCTTAATCAAGATTACAGACTGTTTACAGCTGTTTTAGCCAGAGGTTTAGGAATAATTCTGCCAGAAATAATCCAGACCAGACAGGATTTATGAAACAAAGACAGACGCAGGACAATATTAGGCGTACCCTACGTGTAATCAAAAATAAGATAGAGACAGTCGTGGTGGGATTAGATGTAGAAAAGGTATTTGATTCTGTAGGGTGGGATTTCCTATATAGAGTGTTGGAGCAGTTTCACTTCCATGAGACATTTATTAAGGTTATACAGGCCCTGTATTATAAACCAACAGCTAGAATCAGGATCAGTGGGAGTCTTTCAAAGTTCATTGCATGAAAACGAGGCTGTCGTCAGGGTTGCTCAGTGAGTCCTGTTCTTTTTGCCATTTTTCTTGAACCCTTGAGCTATTGGATAAAACAAAATGAAAATATAACAGGTGTAGACATGGGGGCAGGGATACAAAAAATAGCAGGTGACGTAATGATATATTTATCGAGTCTGAACACGTCCCTCCCTGAACTTAAGACAACCCTTACAGACTATGGTCACCTATCAGGCTTTAAAATAAATCTACAAAAAACTCAGGTTATTACTTTTAACTATAGACCAGACCAAGTGATTAGAGATAAATACAAAATCAACTGGGAATCAAATTCAATAAAATATTTGGGAGTTAATTTACCTCAAGATTTAGGACAATTAAAATCCATCAACTATGATCAGTTGCTTAATATTATTCAATTTGATATTAGCAGATAGAATCTGAAACCCTATATGAGCATTACACAAAGAGTGGAGGTGATAAAAATTAATGTGCTGCCGAGGCCTCTGTACCTGGACCAAAGTCTACTGGTGGAGATAACAGATAATGAATTCAGGGAATGGGATAAAATGATCTGTAGATACATCTGACAGAGGCAGAGACCAAGGATTAGGAACAGAAAACTGCAGTTACCTAAAAACAAAGGAGGGCTAGCACTTCCATGCCTGAAGAGCTACTACCAAGCTGCACACATTAAAATATTGTTAAATGTATACAATCCTTCTTACTCAGCGAGATGGACAGAAATTGAGGCCAGCACAACCGATGGGGTTCCTCTACAGGCTATAACAAGGGACAACAACCTGAGAAAACACAGTGAAGAAGGGACAAACCCACGGTTGGATGTATCACTGAAGCTTTGGTTTGACTTAATCACGACAAATAATCTGAGAATACAAAGCATTTTATTAAGATGGATTGGGTAGGATTCTGAATTCATACCAAATAGAACAGATAAGAGTTTTATAAGTTGGGAAAGGGGACCTACGATATTCTGGGAGCTTTTAAGGAGGAGGAAGATAAAAAGTTTTCAAGAAATAAAAAAACAATTTAGTCTGACAAATCAGGATCAATACGGGTAATTGCAATTAAGGCATTATCTAAAGCAAACACTAAGGGGGACAATAAAAGGGAGGGGGTTTGCAGTCATTGAGATGTTCACTTCAGCATATGAATCAACACTGAGGAAAAAGTTAATTTCAATATTATATAATGGAGTGGAAGACCTCAAAGACAATGACTCTGTGTATATAAAGAGAGGTGGACGAGGGAGGCAAATATTGTCACATCAGTGGATGAATGTGAAGAGATAAATGAGCAGCAGTGGAGAACAGCTTGCTCCTTATCTTGGAGAGAACACGGGTGGAAGAACATCGTGAGATTCTTCAGAACAGCAGCACAGACAAAGTATCAGGACACAAAGTGTGGGCGATTATGTGGAGCCGATAAAGCCGACCATTTCCACGTGTTCTGGAGTTGTCCCTCCATTCATAGCTGCTGGCAGGAGCTTAAAAGTGTATGGATAAAATACTCAAGGTAGAGCTTCCCCTAACATTTGAGGTATTATACTTGGATTAATTATATTAATACTCTGTTAGGCCTAGTCTAAATAGGTGTGGGCTAGCCCACATATTGGGTGTGGGCCTAGCCCACATATTCAGTGCAGGCCCGGCCTGCATCCTTGATCAAGGGGAGAGAAGGAAGACACAGCAGACCAGTGCGTAGTAGAGTCAGTCCTTTCTCTCTGTTTATTTCAGGAAAAAACAAGATATATATACAGTGTGACAGACAATGATTTGTTAGAGACTTTAGCTCTTCCCTCTGCTCTAACATGTTGACTAATGACCAGAGTTAAATTGCATTACTTTCTAAACAAGTTATATAGGAAAACACATGTGGACCATGATTGGTTTATCTATGGCTTCTTGAGCACACACATACAGTCTATATGTCCAGAGTTCATTAGGTCAACCTATGAATGGCTTCCTAAGTACACACGCACACATGCAGTGCATATGACCGTAATGCAGTAATTCAGTTCAGCGAAGACCTGCTGGGCATATGGCCATTATGCAGCAATCCAGTTTTATCAATGAGTTCCTGTTCTTGAGCACACACACGCAATGCATATGACCAGAGTTTGATCTGATAGCAGGGTTGAAGGTTTAATATTTTTGATACCAATACTAAGGGAAATTGGACAAGGATTTTACAAGATTAGGAGACAAACACATTTATAGAATAATGTTGATTGTAAGCAAGGAAGTGATGACCAGAAAATGGACAAAGAAGGAGGTACCTAAGGTTGAGGACTGGGTTGAGGTTATACATGTTGGTACAAAAACCACAACGACAACTCTTTGAGACACTTTCATCGTTTACTCCATCACGTCCAAAACATACACTTCCTCTACCCCCCACTCACAGGTAACAATAACGCTTTCCCCTTGAGGTGCGCCCCCTTTTGCCTATAAACAGAACAGGACTGAGCACATAACAAACTCCCCTTATTTCTTTAAAGAAAAAGTCCAAAACACTTCTAAGGAACCAATTCTTGCATTTTTTAACTCTTAGCAAAAATAACACAAACTTGTAGCTGCATCTTATGCAGCAGGTGGTTGTAGTGTTGTAGTCCATTTAGCCTGCCTGTTGCCATACACCTTCACTTAGTGCCTTTAACAGATTGAGTCCAGTTGCTCCCTTTTTAGTCAAACAGTCTGCAAGCTGCTCCTTTGTCGCTGACCAAACGATCTGCTGGATAACCTTAGACTGGATGAGCTCCTTGATGCTGCTGATTTCAAGGCGCAGTCTCTTCCCTGTGACTGAGTAAGTGGATTTGACAGCATCCAGAAGAGAGTGATTATCAGTGACACATACAATGGGCAAACCTTTTTGTGTGCAGTCACCTTTGGTAAGCTCTGAACAAAGTGAGGCCAAGAAAACAGCACTGTCAATCCCATCTGCAAGAGCCAAAGTCTCCAGCCAAGGTACTGCGAACAACTCTCCTGATTCTTTTCGACTGCCAGCATAGAGGTGAGAATCTTCCACTTTCTCCCATCAGCATGATGAAGTGCCCACCCTGAGTCCCCCCATCAGGAAGGTTACCCATGGAGGAATGGCTGAATACCACCAGTTTAAGAGAGCTATCCTTTCCTAGGTGCTGAAATCTCAAGGTCACTTCTTCTGATTTTAGCTTTCTGATTAGTTTGTTTGCACAGTGCAGAGTCTGAACAGTAGCATGTTTTGTACCAGATGCCAGCATGGAGATATCACACATGATGTCTGGCCTGCTTGTCTTGCTACCCACAGTATTTGACCAATCTTTGACTTGAGTATCTCAGTTTCTGCTTCTGTTAAGGGAGATTCTCTTTGTGTTGCTCTGGAAGGGTCTACAAAGATATGCTGCAGATTTCAGATGTAGTCACATTGTTGTACCTGTATTTCACCCTCCAAAGAGTGAATATCCATGCCTATGAAGCTGAAGCTGCTGTGCTCTTCACATCCAACTTGAAAAACAGCTTTCAAGTGGGGGATGACTGTTGTAGAGAATTTCTCTGTACCACCCCAAATGAAATCATCCACATGGCAAGCCAGAACTCCCATCACCTTGGAGGAGTCCTCCAGCCAGTAGAACACGGCAGGATCAACTTGTGATACAGAAGCTCCCAACTTCTGCATTGTGTCTATAACTCTGTTGTACCAATACAGAGAAGCATCTGCCAGACCATAGACACATTTTTTCAGTTTCCAGAGATAGCCTTGCCTCTGGGCTTCTTGAGGAGGCCTGATGTACGCACTTCGCATCAACTCCTTACCTTGAAGAAAGGCTGCTTTAATGTCCATGGAGTTAAGCTGCCACTTGTTTTGACATATGACAGCTATGATCATTTTCAAGGATTCTGAGACACAGGTAGGTGAGTCTTTCTGAAGTTCTTCAGTGTTTATTTCCTCAAAGCCTCTTGCAACTAATCTTGCTTTCGGTACAACACCATCAGAGGTTTCCTTGAGTGTACACACCCGCCTTGTAGATATGCATTTCTGGCCTTCATCCTTCACCTCATCAAACACTGAGTTCTTTTTCCAGTTATTGAGTTCAACCTGTTTGGCAGGTATGAAAACGTCATCATCTACAATCAAAATTTCATCTTTATGGCTGTCAATGCATACCTCTGCTTGTTCAGTTGCAACTACTTGAAGATCAGTTACCTGTGCTAGCTTAACAGATCCTGTCGAGCCAGCAATGTCTTCAGGCTCTGAATACTGCATATTGTACTAATGTCTGTGTGTCCCTGTTGCTTTTCCTGCTTTATACTGAGGATTTTTCCAGTGTATTTTCGGCCACTGTCATTGTCTGTGAAGGTAACCTCTTGACCAATTTTTAATTTAAGGCCATCAGAAGTCTTGCTTGGGTGTGTTTGTAATGTGTCAGAAATTCCATGTGTATCTCTGTTGGGTTGCTCTGTCATCTGAGGAGGTTCACTGTCATCCTCTGCCTCAGTTGGTCCATTATCTGGAGCAAGTTGTTCCACATTGTCATTTTCAGGATCAAAGTTCTCCCTGAGCTCAGTTTCTGGTACTGTGTTTTGATTGTCAGGTCTCTCTCTCTGATTGTCCAGAACTTCCAGCCCTGTAGGGGATGTATCAACCTTTTGAAGCCTGGAGTGATGTACACGTACATAGGTACCCCCATGCCTTACAAATATTACTGCTCCATCCTGGCCGATGACCACACCAGGAATCTTCCATTCAGTGCAGTCGACCCGCTTGTAGTAAACTTTATCCCCTGTTTCATAATGTTCATCAGTTGGCCGCAGTTGTTTACGCAGGGCTCTTCTGATCCTGTCAGAGCATTCAGCCTCTGCAAATGCTTTTCTTGCAGCATGCAATACTGTGATGTTTTGGGATATCCAAGTGCTCATGTTGGTGCCCTCAAAAGCAGGGGGTTCATCAGTAAGCACTGACGGCAGATTTGGGTTCTGCCCAAACACTAACTGGTAGGGACTGTAGCCATGCACATTGTGCATCGAGTTCTTTGCCATCAAGGCCCAGTCTAAGGCCGTTTTCCAGTCACATTCATTGTCTCTCTTTATCTTCAGTAAGATTTCAGTGAGGGTTTGATTATGCCTTTCCAGAAGGCCGTTGCTCCATGGGCTGTATGCTGCAGTTGTTTTCACTTCGATGTTAAACTTCTCAGCGATGTCTCTCATCTCCTCACTGTTAAATTCCCCTCCATTGTCACTGAACAGTCTGCGAGGAGGGCCATGAATACTTATCCAGCAGTGAATAAAATGCTTCACTATCTCTCTGGGTTTTTTGGAGGTGACAATGCTTGCTGCACTGAAACGTGTGAAATGATCAATAGCGTGCATATACCACACACCTGGCTCTAGTTCATGCAGGTCCACAGCTACGGTTTCATTGTATGTTGAGGCCATTGAAAAACCTACCGCTGGCTTTGGTTTGGGTTTGTTGTGTCTAATGCATGTTTCACAGTTTTTTACAATGTCGTCGAGAAGTGTGCTGCATTCATCATCTTTGTTACCTGAGCAGGTTAGTAGTTTTTGAAGTCTGTCAGCTGAAGCATGTCCAAACTGCTTGTGCAATTTTAACAAAACTTTCTGCTTTTCCTTAGCTGTCATGTTTTCTGTCACTGTGAGGATTTCATCCTCATTGGGAGAGTCGCTTTCATTCAGGTTACTGTCATCTTTTATTTTAACACAGCAATGTCCTGAGGATGTCATTTCAAGTTTGACTGGTTGCTTGAACATTGTGGCTTTGACATTTTCAATGTCCAAAACAGCACTTGCTCTTTTCAGTGAAGTCTTACTCAGTGGCAATGGAATATCAACTGGAACAACTTCGGTTTCAATTTCACACTTTGTCTGACCTATCATGGCTGGAATTGTCCCCTTCTTAGTAGAATGAATAATCCTTCCATCACCGAACTTGAATGATCGTGCACGTTTTGTGTTGTTAACTTTCATTAATTCACTCTGATGCAGTCCACTGAGGTAATGATTCAGCCATTTTTCACCACACACAGTTCTGGTGCAAGCTGTGTCTATTACAGCTGAGCCGAAAGACTCAACCATGAAGGTTTCTGTGTCAGATAGTGTCTCTTTTGATAACAAAGTAATGTTACATTCTTCAACATCATTTGTTGTTTGTATGTCTTCTGTTAGTTTTGCCTGTTCATTTCTATGTGGACAGTCTTTTGCCCAGTGATATGTGCTTTGGCATATTGCACATCTGGATCTTCTTCCATATCTGTCCAGTGGATTTGTGCTGTCCTTGGTGCCCTGTTGACTTTGATTACCGTCTCTTTTACTGGCAAATCTTGTGTAGTAAGCCGAGTCAGCGTCTTCACTCGTGCGCTGGTCACGCGCGCCCTCGTGTGGCGTGTTGTCGTCAAAAATTCTCTTCAAAGCTGACTTCATGTCATCAAACTTAATGCTTGGACAAGCGGTAAGGGCCAGTTGTTTATCTTTAACACTCAGTCCTGCAGTATCGAGTAGCTTGAAAGCTAAAACGGCATCAGGAAGCTGCATGTTGAACTTACTCATTCTGTTGTACCGACGTTCAAATTCCACAATGAAATCCACCATCGGTAAGCCGTGTTCCCTTGTTATACAGTCAAACTCCGTGTATGCATCGTATTGGCGATCTTTTTCCTCTTTCATAAATACGGAGTCCAGTTTTATCAGCAGCTTTGTCATCCCGTCATCTTTATTTCCAGCGTGCTGTCTTTCACTCTTCCTGTTAGCGACAGGGCTACTGCTAGAGCCTGCTTCTTTTTCTCCAAATCAGTAACGAGCCTCCACATTTCGACCTCATTTTTCCAGCTTTCATACGACTTCTTCTCGTCAAATGGCGGTGGAACTTTGTAATTGCCAGCGGCCATCTTCTGCTACCAATGTTGGTACAAAAACCACAAAGGACAACTCTTTGAGACACTTTCATCATTTACTCCATCACATCCAAAACATACACTTCCTCTACCCCCCACTCACAGGTAACAATAACGCTATCCCCTTGAGGTGCGCCCCCTTTTGACTATAAACAGAACAGGACTGAGCACTTAACAATACACAATATATATGTGATGGAAAAATTAACTTTCTCCTTGAGACTGGAGGATGACAGAGTTAAAAGAATATGGGAAAACTGGGTTGAGTACATAAAACCAATTAAGTCAGACTTTACCTGAGATGTCCATCATTAGAAGAAAAAGTACCCTGGTTTGAAGCTACTGAAGTTGTCATGTTCTGTTTTCTTTTCTTTATTAAAAATGAACTATTATTATAATTATTTCAATTAATTTATTGTTTTGTTTATTTCATTTTTTTGCTACACTGGAACATGTTAAAACTCTTATTTTATCTCATCAAAATGTACGAAAGACAGTAGATGACGTCTGTTTTTGGGGCACAGTTTTGTAGGTGTATATAAATAGGTAAGGTTATTTTATTACTGTGTTTCAAGGAGAGAGACTGACGAAGGGTGTCATGTATGACCAAAAGATGCAGTATTGGAGGAAAAATAGATTCAGTTATTATGTACCAGATGTCTGCAAAATGTGTATTAAAATGTTCAATAAAAAGAAAATTAAAAAAGAAACAGAGAGCCACAGAAACATCATGGTCAGTGGAGGCAGAGGTCATCCTGATGATATTTTAGTTACAGCCCATGTTATTTGACCTTTTTTTAGTTGAACAGAGTCATTAACAAGCCCCTCCCCCTCTCTACACGAGGACCTCCTGATGAGGGTCCAGAATCCAGAGTTAGACTGTGAAACCAGAGGGTTTTTTCAGAGGGAGGCGTTCATGCCAGAGAGATGTGGACCTCAGTGCTGCTGAAGATGTTTTAAAGAGTCTAAATCATTATTTCCATGCATTGATTTTCTTGTTTTCTCTTGTAGTGATTTCAGTCTGCAGCTCTCTGTCTCTCCCCTCGTTCAGCGTGCAGCAGACAGGTGTGATACATCATCAGCGCTCTGTCCCTGGTTTAGTCCAGACCCCTTAATGAAGACAAATCAAGACAATAGTAAAACTATAATAAGAAGATTTCTTCATTTTATTGTCTGAACATATCTGACAGAATAATCCCATTATGAATATAAATACATGTAATTATTTAGTCATTATTGTGTGAGTGAAGAAAAGCCTGTATGTCCTGACGAACACAGATACAGATGAAGAAATGAATTAGGGATAAATGAGAGCAGAAGAAAATGTAAATATATACATGTGTATATATATGAAGACAAAAAGAGGACACTTAACTGAATCTAATTCTACAGTGGTGCTAAAAATGTCCAACTTTGTTCATTTATTTTTCCATAATGCAGAGAATTTCATATTTTTTATATGAGGCTGTCACACACTTTTTAGCCAATAGCCCAGTCCATACTGCTGCTTCAAGCCGTGTTATTTACGCCCCTGTGACCCTTGACCTCCACTGTGAACGTCCCAGAGACAGAATGGAGGGGGACACATGGTCCCTTCTTTTTTCTGTCCTCAGAGGTCCTAACAGAGTGGAGTGAGCGTCTCTGCCATTGTGTGTCCATGGGGGTTCACGCTGTGTGGTGTGTGTCCAACAGTATTGCAGGTACAGATGTTACAGCCTCACAGAATTAAGGTGAATGTCTGGAGGTGTAAATATGAAGGAGCCTGGTTGTGGTGGTTTTGGTTACGGCTCTGTGAAAAAGGACAATGACAGCAACTAAATGGACAAATATTGAAATCCTCCATTTACCAACATGTTGTTCTCAAAGACAAGTTGAAGTTTGAAATGAATAACTTTTATTCAGAGTTCAGCATTTGTGCATTTAAAGACTGTTTAAGGACAAAACTTCAGTTCAGTTCAGTCATTTACAAATAAATGTTAGAAATGAGAAGACAAAGAATGGTTATAAAATCCAAAGTATGTTTCATATGGCCCACCCCTACCTGTTAGGCTTTCAACAGGGTTAAAGAGATTTGATATCCTTCATTACAATGAGTTTTGATCAACTGTAGCTCTGTGGTAAAGGCTGAGCCTTAAAGCAGTTTTTGGTTTGGGGTGTTGAAATCTGGACAGATTTTGGTGAGAGAGTCTGGACTAAAAGAAAAGGATCTGATTCACACGCTTTGTTGATGTTTAACATGGAGGCAGAAGTGTTTGTGAGCTTCTGACACAAAGAACATACAGCAAATGTAAAAAACATGAATATACATCAGGAATCACAAGAAACACTCAGCGGACACTTTATTAGGCACACCGTGGTGGTCCCAGGTTGGACCCCCTTCACCTTCAGAGCTCCTTAATTCTTGGTGTCAGAGATTCAACAAGGAGCTGAAACATCATCAGAGATGTTGGTCCATATCTCCATGACAGCATCACTCAGCTGCTGGTCATCCTGACCATGTCTTCATGCCTCAATGCATTGAGTTGTTGCCATGAGATTGGTTGAAGTGCAGTGTGCTTTATTAAGAAGCTGATCAGGTGTAACAAATAAAGTGGATGGTGGGTGTATGTGATGCCCTTGGATTAACAAGTAGTCTTTAGATTCCAGCAGCAGAAGAGAATTTTGTGGTCCTTCATTATAACATGATGATAAATTCAGTGCACGGGGCAGTTTAACCAATCAGACAATAACAGAAGTATATTTACACAAACTCACTCTTTCTCTTCATGAACGTTGGGGTAAAGAAAAATAGTGGAGCTCTGCTCCTGTTTATCTGCTCTGCTCCTTTATCCTCAGCTCTGCCTCGTGGTGCTCTCACTTTCATCTTTGATCAGGACCACCCAAGATCATCAAGTCTGAGCAGGCTTTCCCTCAACATCTATATTTTCTTCTGCTCTTATTTTTTACAGACTGAGTCACTGTTCCCTCACAGAGAGAAGCTGCAGGTATCTGTCCTCAGCTCTGAGCTCCCAGTCCTGTTTGATCAGAGAGTTGGACCTGAGCAACAACGACCTGAAGGATTCAGGAGTGGAGGTCCTGTCTGCTGGACTGAAGAGTCCAAACTGTAAAGTGGAAACTCTCAGGTCAGATCCTGGTCCAGTTTGTTCAGAATTACTCAGAATCTTTCTCTCACTTGTCTTTTCATGTCAGACTAACTCAGAGAGCCTCTGAAAAAGATGTTTGAACAGTTTGTCTTCATAGAAATCAAGAAGCTCTTCACTGATGTCCAGATATTTGTGAGCAGTTTGTGTAGAGACACAATAACGTGCACGTGGACATTGGACATTTTCAGTGAGAGGTTCTGGAGAGAGATCATTAATACATTTGAAAACTAATTTGAGAAAACATAAATACATGAAGCTGTCAAAGCTCAGCAGATTGTATTTTTAATACGTGGCAGTGATGCCAGCTGATTTGTTTTGTCTTTTATTTTCACGGCCTGATTGTTCAGTGGGGAGAAGTTTTTAAAAACAGAGGACGAGGCCTGAGCCCAAACTGTCAAACAATATGAGAAATGAGAGAAAATCACAGAATTCATAAACATCTGACCTGCCTCTAGGTTACTGTTGTCAAGGTTAAGAGGAGATGACTCTAAAAACTGTAATCCAACCAAAGTTTATCTTTATCTGAGTTTTATACTTTAGTAAAGACAGCAAAAGAAAAAGAGCAATCCTGGTCCATGTTCTTAGGTATCCCATCATGCTTTGCACAGTGAGGCAGCTGTATGAAATACACAATCACTGTGGGCAAATGTTCAATTATCAGGCCACATGCAGAGACTGATGGTGATGGGTGCACTGTGATCATGTCAGGTCATGACTCAGCATTTTACACCCTCAACCTGCTCTGATATGTAGAAAACAACCAGTTTGTAAGATGACAGAAATATATTTCAAGAGCTTATTATTCTCTTTTTCTACAAAGTTTACAGTGTCAGCTTCTAGTCATGTGCATAAATGTCATGATATATAAATAAATGATTGATATATTTTTATAAAGTACATCCAACACAGAGACACCAGGTTTTTTGAGGCATGTAAGTTTGTTTGTTTGTTTGTTTGTTTGTTTGTTTGTTATTGATCAATATTGTTGAACCCTCGTGTGTCCTTTGTGTGTCTGCAGGCTCTCAGGCTGTCTTATTACAGAAGATGGCTGTGCTTCTCTGGCCTCGGCCCTGAAATGTCACCCATCCCAGCTGAAAGAGCTGGACCTGAGCTACAATCATCCAGGAGACAGGGGTGTGAGGCTGCTGTCTGCTGAACTGAAGAATCCACTGGAGTCTCTCAGGTACGTCGAGTATCTACTGTAACCACAAATGAAGATCCTCACTGTGAAAGAAGGGCTGTGAACATTTCCTCACAGCTTCAGAAATGTCTGGAGTTCCTGAGTGAGTGTTGCTGTGTGTGGGTGTGTGTCAGAGTGCTCTCTAGAAGCTCTGACAGGTGAACATTTTTACATTTCTGTTTCTAAACACTCAGCCTGCCAAGTGTCCAAAAGGCCCCTGACTTGACTTGACAAGCACAAAATCTAACAGCGTTTGATGCTTGGCATGGATCAGTTTGGACCCTGGGCAGATACGAGTGTGAACAATCTAATTAAAGGGGCATCATCACTGGATGAGTATACAAGAGGTACAGAGGAGGTCATCTGAAGGGTGAAGAGTAACTTCCTGTTGATATTAAGGTGATCCAGTTTTGGACAGATCTTTACCAATGAGAAGAACCTTATTATAATCACTGTCACCTCTGATAAGAAAAAGGTTCCTTTTGATGAGCCGAGTTTTACACGTCAACTCAAAGTAGGAGGAAATGTCCAGCTAACCAAAGCACTGAAGGTGAAACTGTCCACAAATCTCTGGGCAAATGAGTTGAAATCTGTGTTTTACTCCAGTGATCGACATATACTTTTCAAAATAGGTCACCCTGTGATATTTAGGAGATCAGGAGCAAATTGTTCATCAAGGACAAAGAAGAGTGGTCTGTTGATATTTGGTGTGAACCAAAATGATGAACTTCCTGTCTCCTGAAGAACAGTTATGGTCCAGATTCATAAATGTCTTCTGTTGATGCTGATCACTTCTGGTTGGATGATTCTGAAAAGCTTGAGTTGTGCCTCAGGGGAGAAACTTTTTTGTCAGATTTTATCTGCAGAGCCTGATGGGAGGAAAGGAGGACACAATGTTTAAGACTGAATTATAAAGAGGAAATGCAGCTTTATTTTAGTCTGATATGAACTGTTGAACCAGTGAGACTTTGTTTTTGGTGTCTTATAAACCCATGAGGGTCGGCACTTTGTGTGTGCATGACATGTAAATACAGAACAATCAATCAGTGCAGTAAAGTGTCTATAGAGCGCTGCAGCTATGGTTTAAACTTTGACCTTTTTATGCATCAGTTTAATTGTTTCCATGATTAAAACAGGGTGGAGCCTGCTGGAGCCAAATGGTTGAGACCAGGTCTGAGAAAGTGTAAGAAAGTTACAGATCTGATCTTAAAATACAAAAACATATCATCACATTTCCAATCAATGGACAGATGACCAACTGAGAAATGTTCCTGTAATCTTTTCTTTTTCAGATTCCTGTGAGCTCACAGTCGACATGAACACAGTGCACAGAAACCTCAAACTGTGTGGCAGCAGGACTGTGACACGAGTACAAGAGGATCAGCCGTATCCTGATCATCCAGACAGATTCAGAGACTGGTGCCGTCAGCTGCTGTGTAGAGACGAGCTGACTGGTCGCTGTTACTGGGAGGTCAAGTGGAGCGGAGATGTTGACATATCAGTGAGCTACAGAAGGAGAGGAGACAGAGAGGACTGTGAGTTTGGACTAAATGATCAGTCCTGGAGTCTGTGGTGGTCTGAAAAGGAAGAGGAAGAATATTACTCTGTCTTTCACAATGACAGATACATAATCAGGATCCCTTCTAAAGCCCACCATGCAGCAGTGTATGTGGACTGTCCTGCTGGCACTCTGTCCTTCTATGAAGTCGATGATGACACACTGATCCACATCTTCACCTTCAACACCACATTCACTGAGCCTCTGTATCCTGGGTTTGGATTCGACTGTCCTGGTTCCTCTGTGACTCTGAAGGATCTAACAGCTGCTCCTGTATCAGGAACATCTTCACTTCACTAATCGATCAGTGGAGCTGACGCAGGATATCAGCCACAGGAGCATTTCAGGACACTGCCAAAAATCCATCCAACTTCCACCAGGGGTGCTGCAGTAGGCTGGTATTCAACCCAACAAAACATTTATTTAGTCTTTAATCAGGGGCTGGACCCCCCCACCCAGAAAGGTTAGGTTCACCCCTGCTTTCAGCAGGACACACAGTCTCTCTCTGATCACTGTACTTACTCACACACACACACATTCTTGTACTTGATGCACAGTACAGGACCGAGTGAAAAGGCCTACAAAGTGAGGACCACCATTTCTTCTTGAGGTAGGAACTCAGGGTGGCGCCCTTATCCAATACACTGCCTTAGATTACATCAAACACCAAGATTTAGATGAAAGTTTTTAACTGGCCGAGTGAGGACCAGGAACTGGCTTTGGGTTTTTAATTCCTTCAAGTAAGTCAAGTAGGATGCTGTTTCCATTAATGAATATTTAATAATGTAAATCTGTAATAACAAATGTTACATTTGTAAAAAATGTTATCACCATTAACAGAGCAGTCTCATTTATTGAAAATATTATTTATTAAAGAGCAAATTGGTTATTTCAGTAGGGATAAGTGTTCATTTTATAGTAGTCCAAACCGGTTGTTGAGTTGCCAGTCAACAAAATGGCATTGGTTGGTCATGCAATTTCATTGAGATGTAATATGATTAAGACCTTTTGTGGTTGAGCACACTCTTTATAATCAATCAATCAAGTGTCAACATCAGAAGTGTAGGCTTCTTTTTCAGAAAGTCATACCTGTTCCTCAGTGTTAAACACAAACATGGCAGACTCAATCGATAATGAACAGTAATAGTTCAAACTGGTGAACATATTTATTACCCAGTCTTGGCAAGTAAATAGTCCAGTTACAAGACTCTTCAGTTGGTGCAAAGTAGAGTAGATATTAAAAAAAATGCAGCAGTTGACTTCCGTTTAACCATGGACTAGAGTAGACGCATAGTGAACGCACTCCCGGACATATCTCAATTTTCCCCACAAAATAACATCATAACTCGAATATCTTCAGTGAAAGGATTAAATGAGAGGGAGAAGAAACATCAAGAGCCAGAAGGGGACATCAAGAATGCCGAAATCTCATGACAAAAGTGCTTCAAATGAGGAAGCCAATGTTGCTACGGACCTAGCTAACATAGCAACAAACATGGCATTCGAGGACATCAGCAAGGCTATTAAAGAGTTGAAAACTAAACTAAAAGGTGAAAACGATAGCCTCAAACAAGTAGTTACCCACCGGGGGCAAGTACTGAATGGCAAGCTCGACACTCTAGTGAAAGAAATGCAAAGTCTATCTGACCGAGTCGGTGAAGCGGAGACGCGAGTGGATCAGATGGAGGGATGGGCGACAGAGGCAACAGAGGTGATGTGCACCTGCCTGGAGCAGCAAAGAGCACTTCAGCAAAAAGTCACTGATGTAGAGTCACGATCAAGGAGAAACAACATACGCATTTTCGGAGTAGCAGAGGAAGCAGAGGGGGACTCAATACCACAGTTCATTGAAAAACTCCTGAAAAGCAAGTTGCCTTTGCCACAAGATCTGGACCTGAAAATACAGCGAGCTCACCGATCGCTGGCGCAGAAACCTCGACCCGATGCCCCTCTACAACCTATCATTATCAATTTCCAGGAATTTACAACTAAGGAAATGATACTGAGGAAAGCATGGCGGAAGAAGAAAATTCAGACCCTTTACTTCGACCACGACTACGCATCTGAGGTAATAAAGAAACGCAAAGAATACGCCGGGGTAAAGAGGGCACTTAAAGAAAAAGGAATCCGTTTTCAAACGCCATACACCAGCATGCGGATCCACTGGGACACGGGGACCCAAACATACGCCAGTGCATGGGAGGTGCGTCAAGAGATGGGCTGCCAGGGATTCCCTGTAGAGGAGTCTGAGCCAGCCCCGGCCGAGGAGAGTAACCCGACGACCCGACTTCAGGAGCTGCTAGGGTGGCAGCAGATGCCAAAAAGACACGAAAGAGGACCCGCTGTCGCCCAAAGAGCAAAGGATAAATTACAGGAGTTCCAATTAGGTAACGCTGTGTAAATACGATCGTGATGTCAAGCATACATCTACACTGGAGTAAATATTTAGGACAAGTTGGTTTAGTAATCTGGTTATAAATGTTAAGAAATTAGTCCGGGAGTCGCGGTTTCATTTCTGTTCAGGATCAGTTGGACTCATAGGATAAGAGCCTTTTATCCTGCTAATAGGGCCCTCTACTTGTGAGAGGATGCACCCCCAACCCACCAACGGGGTCTCAGTTAGAGAGGAGCAAAGGTTTTTTTCTCCTTGTTTGGAGGTCTGTGTTCTATTTGTGTTCTACAGCTACTGTTCTTACTGCTTATGCTTGGTTTGTTTGTTTTCTTTTCACTTTTCTGTGGTATTGATTATTATTTCAGACATAACTTAAATGATAGGGTCACATAAATTGAGCATTTCCTCACTAAATGTAAATGGCCTAAGCAACCCAGTGAAAAGGAGTAGATTGTTTGCAAAAATAACAAAGGATAGAACACAAGTTATATTTTTACAAGAGACTCATATGTCAAATCAAGAACATAATAAGTTGAAAAAATTCAGATACTTGAAATCCTTTTACAGCTCCTGTAAAAATAATCGGAAAAGAGGTGTCGCAACTTTGATTTCCAACTCCTTGAACTTTGAGTTGATTAAAGAGAAGGGGGATAAGGAAGGTAGATTTGTAATCATTATAGGAAGAATTGATAATGTTGTGGTGACCTTTGCTAATATATATGTTCCACCTGAGAGTGACAAAAATTTCTTCAAACTTTTATTTGATATAATAACCTGTGAATCAGAAGGTATTTTAATTTGTGCAGGAGATTGGAACACAGTTTTAAACTATTCAATCGACACCACAAGGTCAAAAAGATACAAAATCAAGAGATCTGAAGATCTCAATGTCTTGATTAAAGATACAGGTTTATACAACGTTTGGAGAAGCCTTCACTCATCAGAAAAAGATTACACTCATAGACATAGAGTCAAAGAGTGCTCAATAGGCACAGCTGATTTATCAGACCATAATGTAATTTATTTATCAGTTGAATTAAATAATAATCAGAAGAAAACACCGTGGCGACTAAATATCGGCCTTCTAAACAAGGAGTCTGTAGTAAATGAGAACAGAAAGGAAATCAATGATTGCATTGAGGAAAACAAGGGTGAAGTAGCCCCCACCATTCTGTGGGATACAATCAAAGCAGTTATGCGAGGTAGACTTATTTCTAGAACAGCATATCTGAACAATGAGAGGAAAAAGAGTTATGATAATCTACAGATAAAATTGAGGAAACTTGAAAAAGACAGACAAAGAGTTAATGACAAAGTTCTGGCAAATCAGATAAAGGAGTCCAAAAAAGAGATAGAGAACATGATGAATGAAGAAATAGAAAAGAAATTGAGATTCACAAAGCAAATTTTTTATGAATCTGGCCCAAAAGCATCAAAAATCTTAGCAAGGCGCTTGAGGAACCAACAGATAATTAACTCAGTACATAAGACTAGAGACCCCTTAACTAAAAAACTATTTTACAAACCTGAAGAAATCCAAACAATCTTTAAAGACTATTACGAGGCTCTTTATTCACAACCTGCAAACGTTGATGTAAGGAAAATCAAAACATACTTGATGTCATTGGACTTACCCTCAATTGGAAAAGCCCAAAACAAACAGTTACTTGCACCAATTACAAAGAAAGAACTGGATGTTGCAATTAGTAAACTTAAAGCAAATAAATGCCCAAGGAGTGATGGCTTTCTGAATGAATTTTATAAAATTTATAGAGAAGACCTTACACCCGTACTTGAATCATTTAATTGGACTCTCACCAAAGCAGTAGCACCGCCATCATGGAAAGAAGCCGTCATAACAATAATCCCAAAAGAAGGCAAAGATAAGGAATACTGTGAATCCTACCGCCCAATCTCAATTTTAGATGTTGACTATAAGTTGCTCACATCTATAATTTCAAAACGAATCAAACATTTACTGCCCGAACTAATAAATGAAGATCAAACAGGTTTTATAAAGGGCAGACAAACACAGGAAAACATTAGATGTTCACTTCACATTATAGAACAAATTAAAGCTGCAAGCAGCATTGGACGGGTCCTCGCTCGCAGGTCCCTCATGCCCGTTTGACCTCCATTTTGAGGGTTTTATCCCTTTTTGACCCTGACCCTTTGACCCTTTGACCTGCTCAAAGGTTGACAAAGGTTTTTTTTCTGCTCCTCAAGGTTGGTCCTCCCTTTGGGAGGACATTTACTTACAGTTCTGAGTTTTGCATGTTTGGTATCTGTTTGTGTTTTAGAGATATTACAGTTGAAGTGATGTATTTCTTGCTCCTCCTCAGTCTTTATAATGGGTGTGTATTACACAGTCCATGTTCCCTCCTTCAGTGAGTCACATGACCAGCTGCTGCCAATCAGTGAGTGAATGACATCATCTGCTGCCCCCATCCAGATTCAAACTGCAGCTAAGCAGCACAGCAACCAAATCTCTAGAAACATTTCCTCACCATTGCCACAGTTTTGACCAAATCTTCCCAAAAATTATATATCTTAACTGGAAATTTTGTCAGGAATCTATCCATGTAATTTTCAAAGCTGTAGGACTTTTTGTTTTTTCTGTAGAGGCTGATCTTCCACAGGTTGTCCGGAGCTGGATTTTCTCCCCCTATTCATTTGAATGGGGGGAGCTGGGAGGGCTTCTTTGGGGTTCACCAACTTAGAGGGCTTGTCATTCGGAAACCGTTTGAGAAACAACAACTTCCTTTGAAAGTTTTGATCATCAACGTCTAGTGTGTCATCTCTGCGCTTTCCAAGCTGATACCATTTACGGCTTTAGAGGAGATAATTTTTTTCTGGGGAGTAGTAATTTTATTTTGAAAGGCAAATTGCCGGTTTCCTGTTTGAGATAGGTCAGGGGTGTCTGTGTGTGATTTTTGGGTCTCGATGAGACGCAGATTTTGACAATGGTTTGATCTCTCTACGACATTCCTTGTTGCCATGGCGACCATTTTTTTCGCGCCGTTTTGTACCTAGGTGGCGCTAGAGAGCACATTTTGGCATGTTTTGGCTTAATTTTTTCGTTTTTTTAAATTTTGGACCCTGTCTGGCATGTGTGTCAGTTTTGGTATGGCTGTGAGCTTGTTAAGGGTGTGAAATCACGGTGCGAAGTAGGGATGATTCGGTGAGCTCTTATTTTGAAATCCAAATTGCTGGCTTCCTGTTTGAGATAGGTCAGGGGTGTCAGCGCGTGATTTGTGGGTCTCCATTAGACGATCGTTTTGGCATTGGTTTGAGCTGGTTTGAGGAAAGAAAGTCTAACCCTTCTGGGAGAGAACTCAATCATAGAGCGTACACTCAAAATCTGGGCAGAGATTCTTAAAAAATACAAACTAGAAGGAGATATTGGACTTTTAGTTTGGCCTTCTCAATCCTCCAAGTTTAAACCTGGAGAGATGGACGAAACCTTTTTAAGATGGAGGGAAAGAGGAATAACTGCTGTATGTACACTCATAGAAGGGAAATCCTTTAAAACATTTGAAAAAATGAAAAAGGGTTTGGTCTAGAAAACAGGGACCTATATAGGTATCTCCAGTTAAGAAACTTTTTTGTGACTGAAATTAAAAATAATTTATCAGTAGAAGGCAATAAATTCATAGAAATATTGACTGGAGCCTATCAACAAACCCCTTCAAAGATTGTGTCGAGACTCTATAAAGCCCTACAAAATCAAAATGGTAGGAACTCTTCTTATGTAAAACAAAAATGGGAACTGGAAATTAATATAAAACTGTCAGAGTGATTGGCATTCAATGTGCAATACACAACATTCATCTACTGGCTCCAAAAGGTGGAGAGAATTCGGTTGGAAGAATTTAATTTGTTTCTTTATTTCACCTCACATTCTTCAAATTCAATCAGGTAATCAACAGACATGCTGGAGACAATGTGGTGAGATGAATGCCAGTCACTCACATATCTTTTGGTCTTGTAAAAAAAATTGTATCTTCTGGGACAGTGTTACTCAGATTCTTGAAAAGATTTTACAAGATAAGATACCCAAGGACCCACGAATAATGTATCTTGGACTATTGCCTGTGGATATAATTCAAAAGGAAGATGTCTATCTTTTCAAAGTTTTGACAATGGCATGCAAAAAAAGCCATTACAAGGAACTGGGCGAAATGTGACCCTCCTCTACCACGACAGTGGTTGGATATAGTTGAGGAAATAAGCTCCATGGAAAAATTGACTCACTATCTGAGACTGAAGGCAGGACTTTATGATCAACGCTGGGAAAAATGGAATGAATACAAAAGACATGGCCTATCATGACCCCATCTAGCCCAATTGCCATTGACTATTTCTGATCAATAACAACCCCACCATTATATTTTATTTGTTTTATTTTATTTTATTTTTTCTTACTTTTTCAATACTACTTTGAGTTTGTATGTAGCTGTTCTGTTGAAATGGTAAATGAAAACTGAAAAATAAAAAGTTTAAAAAACAAAAACAAAATGCAGCAGTTTATAAGAAAAATACAGAACACCAAGGTATATCCTGAGACATCTTCCTGAAAGGTAACAAACTGCAGGTGTCAGTTTCTACTCAATGCAAACTACTATCTAAAAGATTTGCTGTGTTGCAGGGCATGGCCAAAGGGGCTCCTAACAAATGAACAAACGAACAGGCAAAAACTAACCCTTCAAAACATGGGAATAATCACCCTCTTACTCTCCCTCCCCCTTCTCTCCCTCATCTTCTAGCCCCCTTAAATTCAGTTTCCTCAGTCTGTTGTCCTCTATTCACTCATAATGCAAGCTTTCTCTTAACAATTTCACTGCAGACAAAATATTTCACATCCTTCTACGACCACGCACTTAGGACTGGAGACTCTGTAGCAATACAAATCAGGCAGTTCTGCTTTGTTGGAACCTTCTTCGGTGCAATGAACTTGGCAAGGCATCGTTTGACTGCAGTCCTCTCCTGGTCAGTCCAGGGTCTCTTACCTTGTTTCTTCAATTCAATTTCTGGAGCATCTATACAACAAAAACCAAAAGGAGTTTATTAAAGGTTGAGTTGATTATAAACTGAGACCTTATTGAACTTGTATTACCATCTGAACCCTGCCTTGACTGACTAATCAGTTTACTCAAAATTCATGTTTTTGTTAAGTTTAAGTATTTTTTCTAATAAAGTCCATGTAATTGTGTCTCTCCTTGTCTATCCCAAATAAGAATGTGTAGTTTGATTCCAAAACATTTAAATTAGGATTGAGATAATTCTTACATGCAGAACGTGGCAGTAATAAAATGCCAGCAGCCATTAAACCCCAAAGAAGATTCAGATGCATCAGACTGCGCATCTGTGAGGCCATTTGACCTCCCAACCTTTCTTCAGTTAATTTTGGCATAAAGGTTGCACTCAGTGTTTTTTTTTTGTAAAAGGTAGGAGGGCATTTCCTCTCATCTGCATCTGATATGTAACTGAGTGGTGAGCTTAGTTTCTGTCCATACTTTAAAATATCAGTCTTAAATCACCACTGTTTGATCCCTGTCAGCTGTGTCAGAACTGTTGATATTACTGCTGAAACAAACTCATGATGTTACTGCTATTAAAACTTCACATATGTGAACCAGAGGAAGGCTTCTATTGTGAAGCAGATACAGGAAATGCTATGTGTTTGCAAGCAAGTAAAAACAGCTGGTTAAATGACCAAATATTCTGGGCTGTTCAGTTAGGATCAACTGTCAACATCAACTTTACAGATACTGATATATAGCACCTGTAAGTGGCTGTAGGCTTGAGGTAATGTTACCACCTCACATCCTAAAGTTGTGTGAACCTTATGCTGATATAAATGGAAAAAAAGCATTTAAATGACCAAGCTGCCCCTTTTATACATTAACAGAATGCAGTAAGATGCGTTTGTATGTTTGTTACAAATGTTTACATCTAAAATAAAATTTTAAAGTAGCAGATTTGTTGTTAGATGGCTGGTGATGATTGATTAACCAGAATAGTTTGCAAATAGTTTTCTGTACATTGATTAATAGTTGGAGGTCTAGTTCTATGCGCTATACTTGCTACTGTATTGTTTATAATGTTAAACCCTGTTCACACAGAGGATCCATAATGAGACAAGATGAGATGATTTTAGAGTGTCATAGGGTGAGGCTGCAGCAGTATGAACTGTCAGTTGCGGAGTGGCTGACTCTATTGTGAGGAGTATCAAAATATTTGTCTTGTTAAAACCCAAGAACAATTTTAGAATGTAACAAGGAAGGCAGTCAGATAAAAGCTCAGAATACAACAGGTGCACCAAATATGGTGATAGTTATCACATTATAGATGACCAACAACATAAATAGTTAAGTATGCTCTGCTTCAATAAAGCAGAGTAGAAGAAAGAAGAAGCGGGACTGACAGACCCAGGCTGTGATCCAGACAGATACCTGGCCAGAGCAGAGGAAGGATCAGCTCATCAGCTGTTTAAACAACAGCACTCACTCTGTAACTGTAGCTCAAGGTCATTCTCTAACAATATAAGTCAAAAAAATTAAATAAAACACCACCCTTTAGTCTATTTACAGCATCATCAGTGTATCCAGCAAGTTGTGTCTTCTTTTTAATTAACGTTAAGCTGATGTTGTTGTTGGCCTCTGGGACCTGGTTGTCTATTAAAACATTATTTTGTTTACCTCATCACAAAGTTCATTCTGCTTAAGACAATGGAAGAGAGATCTGTCTCTGAGTGTGTGTTTGAGGACCAGTGACTGATCTCTCTGCAAATAACCCACTATCACTGTTGACATTCATGTTTAGATGCTGCAATCAATGCCTGAAAAGCTGTGGTGGTATCAGAGAAGACATATGGGGGGATTATTATGCAACGCAATACATTGTCTCCTCTCATTGCAGTTACTGTTTTCATTGTTTGAATTTAAATGTATTTTACAACTACAGATAAAATATTCATTGAAATGTCTAATGTAACATATGTAGCCTGCATTTACATCCTTCAAGTCCATATAACAAAACTGACTGATTTGGGAAGCTTCAATATCTCTTGATGAGCAGAAGTTTTTTTTTTTTTGTTGACTTAATTTACAGTCATTGTGTTACTGTAACTCAAATTAACAACCTTGTCACAGAAATTGTTATACAATAGAAATTTAAAACAATGATTCAGTTGAGTATAAACACTTTGTAACACCACTTTAGCCACCAGTCCTCTCAACTGCAAGTCACAGTGACTTGTGCAGTGGGTCCCACTTATGTTGTTCTCTGGAAACATATCTGTTAAACAGAAATTTGTCTAATTCATCTTACCAACATCACTTCATTCTCTTGTAACTGCAGTCTTTTTTCGGCCCTTCCCGGGGGATCTGTGGGCAGTTGTCTGTTTGTCCTCTCCATCTGAGAAAGATTGCACGTTAGTCTAATGAAAATACGCAACACTTTGCATTTAGCGCTTTTCTTTCCACTTAAGTCTTTATTGCATGAACTCACCCGAGTCATCATCATCTTGCTTTTGTTTATTTACAGTTTTCTTTTGCCTCTCAGTGTGCCTTTTCCTATCCTTGTCATCTGTTAAACAACACAGCTATATGGTTAAATAGAGATAAAGTAGATGCAGTTTTACAACAAGGTCAATAATGCATAAGAGCATGAGCTTAAGACGGGTTTTTATGGTGTAGCAACCTTTTTTTTAGGCATGTATCAGTAGTTTTTAAACTTCACCTTGTTGAAACAATTCTGCATGTGTAATTTTGACTATTTGCCAATAGCTGTAAATTTTCTGCTTCTGAACATCCTCTGAAGGTAACCTCCTTTGTCAATATCTGTTTATGACAACTTATTTTGAAGAGATGTGAACACAAATCAAACCTCTCATTAGAAATGCAAGATGTGACAGTTTCTAGGCAGAGGTAGGTGCCTTTTTTCAGTTATGTTACCATGGTAATAGATTACTGTTCAACAAGGTATTAAAATTTAAGCATCCCCTTAAGTTGTCTTCTACTTAAGAGGAACTTTGGCTCTACATTGTTACAATCCAGCATAACATGTTCAATCTGAATCAGAGATATTTTGACCAAATATGAAGCAGATAAGGGAACATACACTAACTGTTAGGTTTATTGGAATGTTCAAGAAATTAGAAATAATTCAGATATTTAAAAGCTTTTATAGTCCATGTTTTAAAGAAAGCAAACGGCCAACTGTCTTTCTGAAGGGTCAACCTTAAGTCTCCTAAATCTTTTCCCACAACTTTTCAATGTAAATTTATATATATATATATATATATATATATATATATATATAATATATATATATATATATATATATATATGTACATATATATATATATATATATACACACTGCTTGGCCAAAGGTCACACACTCTAATATTTCGTTGGACTGCCTTTAGCTTTGATTACAGCATTCGCTGTGGCATTGTTTCGATACGCTTATGCAATGTCACAATATTTATTTCTATCCAGTGTGGCTTTAATTTTTCACCAAGATCTATTGATGATGGGAGAGTCTTCCCACTGCACAAAGCCTTCTTCAGCACATCCCAAAGATTCTCAATGGGGTTAAGGTCTGGACTCTGTGGTGGCCAATCCATGTGTGAAAATGATGTCTCATGCTCCCTGAACCACTCTTTCACAATTCGAGCCCCATGAATCCTGGCATTGTCATCTTGGAATATGCCCGTGCCATTAGGGAAGAAAAAATCCATTGACGGAATAACCTGGTCATTCAGTATATTCAGGTAGTCAGCTGACCTCATTCTTTGGGCCATAATGTTTCTGAACCTAGACCTGACCAACTGCAGCAGCCCCAGATCATAGCACTGCCCCCACAGGCTTGGACAGTAGGCACTGGGCATGATGGGTGCATCACTTCACCTGCCTCTCTTCTTACCCTGATGCTCCCATCACTCTGGAACAGGGTAAATCTGGACTCATCAGACCACATGACTTTCTTCCAGTCCTCCAGAGTCCAATCTTTATGCTCCCTAGCAAACTGAAGCCTTTTTTTCCAGTAAGCCTTACTGTTTAGTGGTTTTCTTAAGGCTACACAGCTGTTCAGTCCCATTCCCTTGAGTTCCCTTCACATTGTGTGTGTGGAAATGCTCTTACTTTCACTATTAAACATAACCCTGAGTATTACTGTTTTTTTTCTCTGATCTGATTTGAGCAAACGTTTCAGTGATCCCCGATCACAATCATTCAGGATTTTTTTCCGACACATTTGTTCCTCGAAGACAATGCTTCCCCACTGTCCTTCCAATTTTTAATTATACGTTAGACAGTTCTTAACCCAATTTTAGTAGTTTCTGCAATCTCCTTAGATGTTTTCTCTGCTTGATGCATGCCAATGATTTGACCCTTCTTAAACAGACTAACATCTTTTCCATGACCACAGGATGTGTCTTTTGAGATGGTTGTTTAAGAAATGAGAAGCCACTCATTGCATCAGCTGGGGTTAAATAACTTTTTACTGAAAGATAATCGCCCACGCAGTAATTATCCAATAGGAGGCTCATACCTATTTGCTTAGTTAAATCCAGGTGGCAGCTTTTTTTTTTGGCCAGGCAGTGTATATACCTATTAACAGTAGAGCTGGCTCACATGGCCAAAATTAGTAAACCTTCTTCAAGACACAACATTACCAGTAATGAGATGAAGACAAAACTACACCATTTAGTCAATTGTAGCCTTTCTGCATGTGTAAGAGAACAAGAATAATAAAAAAGTAGTGAGTAGATTTTTACTGGTGCTTACCATGCTCAGAGTCTCTGCTATCTTCGTCATCACCATCATCATGTCTTATAGCTGCAATCCTCTTTGGTTTGTCAACAGTTGAGCTTGCTGAAGTTGAGTATGGCTCCTGTCCATCTGTGAAAGATATCATTTGCACCATAAAAATACTAAACTCAACCAAACTGATCGTTGACCAAACTTGCATATTACAAACAGTGACAGTAGAGCCTAAAAGATGCATTCCTAATACTATCAAAAGCTATGGCAGGCTGCAGAAAAACAGTTATGTTCTCTGTTTTCATTGACAATAATATATGTATGTTCAGATCTTATCCAAGTGTCGGGATTCGACTGATTCAGTTATTTTGTATTATGTTCCCCTCTTAGACCTCCTGGTGTTCCCTGTTTTACTGTCTTGCCCCTGTTTTTGATCCTAGTTAAGTTACCTGTTTTGGTGTCCTGTTTCCCTTGTCTCTCTTGTTTCCTGTTTTATTCTGAAATCCCTTTGTTCCTCGTGGTGTTTTCCTGCCCTCCCTTCTGTGTGTCTCTAATGATGATGATTCCCTCCACCTGTGTGATTATTTCACCTGTGCTTGGTGTTCCCTGTTGTATTTAGTCTCTGCTTTCCTTGTTCTCTTTGTTGGGTCATTCATCTTCCTCCACACCATGTCTCCTGTGCTCCCTCGTGTTCTCCAGAGTTTTTCAGGTAGTTTCTGTTTTTGAGTTTGGCCTTTTGTTGAACTGTTTGGAGCTTCAGTTTTTGGACTTGTTTTGCTGGACTTTGATCCCTTTTATTTAAAAGAAAGCCTTTTTGGTTATTTTTCTGCAATTGGGTCCTGCATCTATGTTTTTGTTAGTTTCTTTTGGATTAATTCCCTGACACCAAGTTAAAAACAGAGTTCAGGTAGAAGGGAAGTGTTAATGTTGCAGGTAGTTTATAGTTCAGTGCAAAAGTGCAGTTTATGGATGCTCTCAGCTCCAGCCCCTGTGGATATAACTTGCCATGAATTTAACAATTCATGGCTACACTATTTTATATACTTTGGGTGTATATGCTTTGATGATACACATTTGTATTTGGATGCTGATATTTTGGAATGTAAAAAAAACATAAAGGACTTAAAGTAAAAACTTAACTTATTCACTAAACTCAGATTTATAACATTTCACTCCTGTCAATGTTACAGACTCACTCAAGTTATCATCATGTTTTTCTGTAGTTCTCTCTTTTTGCTTAACAGGTGGTCTTCCCCCTGTCTCCAAGTGCACCCCTCCATCTATCGATGAATATGTTTTGATAGAGTCAAAGTCCTTTCATCTGCATCTCAGAAATAAGCCTATACTACCATGAAATAGGATCCAAGTCAGACAAAAAACATTACCTGTTTTCTCAGTGCCTGGACCAGTCTTGCCATCACTCGCATCATCGTCATCATCATTGTCATCATCGTGCTTCTCTTTAGCTGAAGTCATCTTTTGTGACCCTCTGCTGGTGCTTTGTTGCAACTCTGCATCTGTGAAAGATGATGTCTTCATCGAATTAAATTGCTTACATTTCAGAAACACAACAATGGTGAAGTGAAAGAAAATTCAAGTCATTCTTGGGGCCTAATCTTCTAAGATCCAAAATAATGAGTACTAACTTACATGTGCAAACTAAAAAAATTGCATGTGCTATTAGTGGGCATATTGTGGGTGATCTACTATGACTGCATGTGCAATTAACAACAGACGCAAAAGTGGTGTGGACCGCCCCCTTTCAAAGGAGGATTTTGCGTGTGCTACCGGCTGTCACCATGGAGAGTTTGGGAGAGCAGAGAGGCTGCAAATGAAAAACAAAATTTGAAGCCATGGAGTTAGAGGCAAATAAACACACTTGCAGTAATCTTTTTTGCTCCGTCATTTTGATGGACAAGATCATCAGTTTTCCCTCATGCCATATTTGTATCCGTCCTTTTTAATTTTCCTTTTCTGATTACAATTTAAAAAAACTAAATGACAGCATCCACATAGTTACACAGCTTCATCGCCAATAATCTCTCATGTGAAGAGCAGTCTTACAATTACGCACACACAGACCGTGTGGGTACTCTTGCCTTTTACACACTGACAGCGTCACACTCTCCACACACTGACAGCTCCTAAACTCGCTGTCAGTGTGTGGAGAGTGTGACACAGTCAGCTTTGAGTGACGAATGAGGTGATTCTACTTCCTAACCAGCTATAGAGATCGTTTTTTAAATAGGTTAAATGCCCTCCTCCGCAATGTAGAGCGCAAAACAGAGAGGGTTTACTTTATGCGTGTCATCCCTCTTTTTCCAGTCCATCATAATGACAGACAGCCTCCAAATCTTTCCGTCGTTCATTAAAATATTCTGTCAATGATGGAAAATATTCAGTTGATGCAACCCCTGTTAATCGCCACAGTGACCGCAGCCCTCTGTGCGTAATGCTGTGCCTGTTTTGCACCTGTCTTTCAAAAGTGCTAAATATAGACACAAAAACACCACGCCCAATCAGTTTGGGGTTTTGATAAATCACATTGGGGGCGCTAAACGATTGCATTTGCATCTCCTCCCAGAATTTTGTGCATCCTGATCATCTGCATATATTCTGCATATTCATGAAGGCAAACACGCTAAATGGACTGCGCGTGCTATTTTGCTCATTTCACAGACGCAATCCTTGGTGCACCCTGTTAGTAGATCAGCTTTGCACATGAAATCAAGTTTGTATGTGTTTTTATACACGCAGACCTTTAGTAGATCAGGCCCCAAGAGCGAAACCTGTGTTTGCATTGCCTTGACTGGCGTTATCACTCCCACCATCCTCATCAGCCCCTTCATCATCTTCATCATCTCATCTTTTTGCAGTCTGCCATTGTCTCTTTACAAGTGACCTTGTTGCATCTGAATGAGGCACATCTCCATCTGTGAAAGATGACATAAATACCATGTAAATACTAAGGTCATTTTCAAGACTCTTCAGTTATGTTAACATTTCCTGGAATTACCAGAGTCATCATGATCTTCATCATGTCGGCGTCTTTTGACAGTCTTCTTTTGCCTCTGAACTGATGATCTTATGGCAGACAGCTGTTCTCCATCTGATGGAGCATACATTAGAAACACACACACATATATATATATATATATATATATATATATATATATATATATATATATATATATATATATATATATATATATATAGTTAAAGTTTTTCTGGAAAGCTATACATGTGAAGAACAGCTATAAGCCTCAGATCAGTCAGGCAAATTATTTGTTTCAATCTTTCACTATGAGATAACAAAGATGAAATTACAATGATAAAAAGTCTTAATTATGAGATAAAAAGTCAAGATTATGAGATAAAAGTCGATATTATGAGATAAAATGTTGAAAATAGGAAATATTATTTGCCCATGTGCGCCACGTCCAAAGTGTTCCTCCAGCCACACGCCTTCCGTACACTGTTAAAAGGAATCCGACTGTGAGGACAAATGGGCACAAATATGCTTTATAGCTTATCTAAGGCAAGAATGTGTTGTTAAAAAAGAGCAAAAAATTGTTATTTCTTTAAAAATCAAAATTCATTGTAACCTTGATGATGTACATTGCTTGAACTGTGCCCAGTCACCAGTGCTTTCATTGTGATTACTCACGAGCTATCTGCAGAGCCATCGCCACGACCGCGATCAGAGAGAAAGCTTACGAGTCTGTAGTCTTACGGACTGCTGTGATGACTGTAATTTTGACTTTTTGTCTTGTAATTTCAAATTTTTTTGTCATATTATTGACTTCTTATCTCATGATTGACTTTTTACCTATAATTATGACTTTTAATCTCAAAATTTCGACTTATTTATCTCATAATTGACTTTCTATCTCATAGTTATGACTATTTATCTCGTAATGTCGACATTTTATCTTGTAATGTCGACATTTTATCTCGTAATGTCAACTTATTATCTCGTAATGTTGACATTTTATCTCGTAATGTCGACATTTTATCTCGTAATTTCAACTTTTTATCTCATAATGTCGACATTTTATCGCATAATTTTGAGTTTTTATCTCTTAATTGACGTTTTATCTCGTAATTTCAACTTTCTATCCCCGTAGTTCTGACTTTTCATCTCATAATTTCGACTTTTTATCTCATAATTGACTTTTTATCTCATAATTTCCACTGTTTACCTCATAATTATGACTTTTTATGGCGGAAAACAGGCTACCATACAAACTTATAGAGGCATTTGTTTCTGATCCATTTTCATTACTTTGAATCCACAACCGAGATCTCGGTCTGAGTGGAGCATGTGTGAGTATGGTGACAGGCAGCTGTCAATCAGGCTGCAGCTGCATCCTGCACACAGACACACAGCCCAGGGACGCTCAGAATTGTGGTTCTTTTTTACAAGCATTTTTTATTTACTTATTACGTATACAGTTACTCTTGTTAACTTCTGTGGCAAGCTGAGGAGAATGCTATGAAAAAAACACAGTAAAAGTCCTGGTCAGAATTGACATACGCCATGTATGTATGTGCTTTTGTGTACTGTTACCATGGAAAGCACCGGTTCTGGTTCAGTTGCCAGAGGTTGCACTGCAGACTGGGACCTATTGGTGCTTTGCTGATATTTGTTGCAACTCAGAACCAGGTCATCTGGTCAACATTAGGTCAAACTTAGGAAAATGATTCATTTGAAAAAAAAAATATTCAAGGTTTCCTGATCAATCACAAGCATTAACATGATAGCGTTGACAGTCGTACTCCTAATAGGACAACTGATGTGATTTTTATTAGATACCATCAAGAGCTTTCTGTTGTCTGCCTGCATCAGATGTCCCTCTCTTTTTGACACCTTTCAGACCTTTGCCTGGGGTTGCTGCATGTCCTCTGCCTATCAAAATATTCACAGTAGGAAATTAGAAAACTTACTTTTACAATGAAATCAAATGAAAGTCAAAAAAATACAGATACATAAGAAAGATACACACACAGTAGACAGAAAGACAGACAGAGAGAGACAGAGACAGATGGTGTGTCCCAAATCGCATACTTCCATACTCAATACTTAAAATTTTGAGTATACTGCATCAAAATGAAAAGAAGTATGGAAACTATGTGAAAAAATGAGTATGCAAAAGTACCCAGATGAAGTACTCAAATCGGTCAGGATTTTGAGTATGCAGCTGTGGACACTCAGCGTACTCATTCCTTCAGCAACAATGGCGGCGGAGAGCTGTGGCACTGCAGCGTCCACAGTGGATGTGGCAGCGCTGTACAAATGTAAGTTATTAATGTTGTGTTTTACACGTGTTGTGTCCACCAAGCACTATCAGCTATTGTCGTTTTGGGTACATTTGTGGTATAACTTGTTTTTTTTTTGTTTGTTTTGTACCACGAATGGTAGGCTATCACAAATGCTAATGCTAGTTGGGTTAACAGCTGCCGGGGTTCTAGTATTACCGGGCAAATAAAAATAACCAGCGGGTCAGCAGACCCTGCACAGGGACTATATGACCAGAAGCATCACTTGTACATTTTACATTATCGGTGTATTTTAACTGCTGCAGCGCCCCACGTAGCTCTCTCGCTCGCCTCAGTCAGCTGCACCGATCCCCGCTAACGTCTAACTCTACACCGCTAATTGTGATGTGTGAATATAGGATTAATTTTCGCCTTCACTGTAGAGGATGCTGGTATTAGAAATGTGGAGAAGGCTTGATCATTCGTAAATACTCGCTAAATACGGCAGTTAATAGCTAACTTTAGCTCGGTAGATAGCATGTGAGTAAAAGTAGTATCAGCTACTTAGGTCTATCTGCAGCATATCATGTCATTACTGTCACGTTTCCCCTTTGTTCAATGTCTGTAAGGTTATGTGTTTTGCTCTTTCTAGGGACGGACGAGGAAACCAGGGGCCTGATAGCCTGGAGGGCTGCCAAATGCCGCAGTTACTGGCTATGACTAAGTAAATGCTGAGTATTTAATATAACACTATTGTTATGAATTGTATTTAACTTTTTGTATAAAACCCTTTTAAATGCCGGTGTCATAGGAGATGTCACTAATTTGGTTAAAAAAAAAAAAAAAAAAAAAAAAAAACAGATTTTCAATCTGAAAAATGATCAGAGACTGGATAGTTTTATGTGCTATCCCATGCTTGGATATGCCAAAGATAAGTAAAAACATCGGCTTTGGTGTATTATAATTTTTTGTGCAGCATCAGATGTTAAGTTTTACTCCCCATTGACTCCCATTATTATTACATTTTTTGAATGCAACCATGACACTGCAGTGAAATCACCTATGAAACTGGCATTTAAAGTGTTAAAATCCATAATTTAAAAAATGGTTTTGATCAGGCTGAGTTGATGAAGAGACTTGGGGAAAAAGTTAGAAAAAATATTTATGATATGTTTTTACAGCAGCTAAAGTTTGTGGCTTTTAATAAGCCAAAACAAGACGAAAGGGTAGTAAAGTTGTGTATATACAGTAAACTATTGACATTACATTAGTTTTGGTATATACAATGAACTATTAACATCACATTAGTTTTGATGTATTTACAGAATTATATACATATATTTACATTTGTACACAAAACTATATACATGACACTGTACAATTAAACACGCGCTTCACACTGCACGGCCATCCTGTGCCTGTCCTCTGCTCCACAGACGGTGCCCGGAGGTGCTGCCTCTGGGGGGTCCCCTGCTGCTTCCTCCACGTCATCTACCTCTGGCTCCAGCAGGTCCCCGTTGCTGAGGCAGATGTTGTGGCGGACTATGCAGCAGGCGATGACTTCCGGCACAAAAGTGACATCCATGTGAGGAGTCTCAGCTCCTCTCAGTCTCTCTCCCCCTCCCTCTCAGCTCCTCTCTGCTCCTCTCACTCACCTTCATGCGGAGGCGGGGCTCCAGGCACGCTGCAGTTTCCTCACCTGTTCCCGATCATCACTAATCACCGCTCCCTATTTATTCCCCTCTCCAGATGACTGCAGCGCGGGTGGATTGCACACACTAGCCTGGTTTGTGCTCGTCCTGCTTTTCTCATCTCCTCGTGTGTTTCTGGCTTTCAGCCTTTGTCCCCGTTCAGGGGCGGAAATAGTTGGTTTGTTGCCTGCTTGTTGCTTATGTTTTTTCCTTCACGGATATTAACCCTCGGTCTCCTCTGTTTTTTCCAGGTCTCCACGAGCTCCCACCACCGCTCACCTGAACTGCTGAATTCATGTTGCTTTATCCCTGAGCTACTGATTAAAATCACTTAAACTATCTACACTGCATGGTCACTTGAGCTTTTGGGTCCACCTCCACAAACAATCTCTGGGTCACACCTTGACAGAAATCCACCCGCCTTAAAATGGAACCAGCCAAGATTGACCACCTCAAGGAGGCAGTCCACAATCAGGGAGCTTTGTTGGGACAGCATGAGAGCATGCTTAAAGGAGTAGCAGGATCCCTGGAGGAACTCTCTCGTCAGGTGCTCCAAATGAACAGTCAGCTCCGTGAACTCACTCTCTCAGCTGCTGCCACTCCGGTGAGCTCCTCTTCCCCTAATCCTGTTCCTCTCTCTCATGTTCCCAGGGAAGTATTTGTTTCGCCACCAGAGCCCTTTTCTGGGGATTTCGGCCTGTGTGGTAGATTTCTGTTTAATTGTCATTTAGTGTTTAAGTTACAGCCCTCTAGTTATGCCTCGGATGAGGCCAAAATTGCTTATGTTATAAATCTACTCAGAGGACGGGCTGCTAAATGGGCTACTGCTTTGTGGGAGGGAGGTTCTGAAATCCTCTCTTCTTTTGACTTATTTTCTACTCATTTACGTCGAGTTTTTGATCACCCTGTTCAGGGTCAGATTGCCGCTAAACGGCTCCTGACATTACAGCAAGGGTCCCAATCAGTTGCAAATTATTCTGTGGATTTCCAGATTTTGGCTAACGAGTGTGGGTGGGACGATAAAGCCCTTAAGGCTCTTTTTGTTCATGGTCTCTCGGAAGAATTAAAGGATGAATTGGCCACCCGAGATGAACCTCAAAGTCTCCACGACCTATTTTCTCTCTGCATTAAATTGGATGGACGCATGAGAGAGAGGAACAGGGAAAGGGCATTGAGGACTCGCCGAATGGCTCCCTCTCCTGGACCCGAGGGATCACTACAACTTCCGGTCCCCGCACTACCTTCACCACCTTCTTCAGCGCCCTCACCAGTCTCGGAAGAGCCTATGCAGCTGGGAAAGACCAGGCTAAGCCTGAAGGAGAGACAGAGACGCCTGAACGAGCACCTTTGTCTTTACTGCGGAGATGGAAAACACTCACTGGCACACTGCCCCAATCAGCCAAAAGACCGGACTCACCTCTTGTGAAGAGCGTAGTGGTGAGTCAGACCTCCTCTTCCCCCAGCTCTTCACCTCGGTCCAGTTTCCCTGCCATTCTTAGCTGGTCTCTAAACTCAGTAAAAACCTCCGTCTTCCTTGATTCAGGTGCAGACGAGAACTTTATAGATTGTGATTTTGTTCAGACTCATAATATCCCAGTGTCAGCGCTAGCTAACCCCAAGAGAGTTGATGCCTTAGATGGCCGACTCATATCTAGTGTCACCTTCACCACTGCTCCTTTAAACTTACAGCTTTCTGGAAACCACTTTGAGCAAATCAGTATTTCTGTTATTCCCTCTCCTCACTCCCCTCTTATTCTCGGCCTGCCTTGGTTCAAATTACATAGTCCCCATATTAATTGGGCTCAATCCTCCACATAGACCTTACGATTGTGCCATCAATCTGCTCCCAGGCGCCCCCCTTCCATCTAGTCGCCTCTATAACCTGTCAAAACCAGAGAAGGAGGCCATGGAGACCTATATTTCTGAGTCACTCTCAGCAGGTCTCATTCGTCCCTCTTCATCCCCCATTGGTGCAGGGTTTTTCTTTGTAGAGAAGAAAGACTCAACCCTAAGACCCTGCATCGACTTCCGTGGCCTTAACGACATCACAGTGAAGGATAAGTCACCCATTCCCCTGATTGATCCCTCCTTTGAACCCCTGTGCCATGCCCAAGTGTTCACCAAGCTGGACCTGCGCAACGCTTACCACCTCGTCCGGATCCGAGAGGGTGATGAATGGAAGACCGCCTTTAACACCCCCCTCGGCCATTTTGAATATTTGGTCATGCCGTTCGGACTCACCAATGCCCCAGCTGTTTTTCAAAGCCTCATGAATGATCTGTTTCGAGACATGCTGAACCACTTTGTTTTCATCTATCTAGACGATATCCTCATCTTTTCCAAATCCCTGGATGAACATCTTCAGCATGTGCGCATGGTCCTTCAACGCCTCCTAGAGAACCGATTGTTCGTCAAACCTGAGAAATGTGAGTTTCACGCGAAGTCAGTGAGTTTCCTGGGCTACATAGTCGAGGCTGGTCAGCTCCGTCCGGATCCAGGAAAAATCACGGCAGTGGTAGAGTGGCCCACCCCTACCTCCCGTAAGGAGCTCCAGCGTTTTCTAGGTTTTTCTAACTTTTATCGGAGGTTCATTCGGAATTACAGCAAGGTGGCCGCTCCCCTAACAAAATTAACCTCAATCAATGTCCCCTTTATTTGGTCCAAGGAGGCGGAGGAGGCGTTCAGCACGCTCAAGGAGCTATTCACCTCCGCCCCCGTTCTTCTCCATCCTAATCCCTCTCTGCAGTTTGTGGTGGAGGTGGATGCCTCTGACTCCGGATTGGGTGCCGTCCTTTCTCAAAGAGATCCCATGACCCAAAAGCTCCATCCCTGCGCTTTCTTCTCTCGTCGTCTCACCCCTGCAGAGAAGAACTACGACGTGGGTAATCGGGAGCTGCTAGCGGTGGTGGGGGCTCTGCAAGAGTGGAGACACTGGCTAGAAGGGACTGAGAAACCTTTTTTAATCTGGACCGACCACAAGAACCTAGCCTACCTTCAGTCGGCCAAACGCCTTAACCCCCGTCAGCCGATTTAACTACTCCATCTCCTATCGGCCCGGATCCAAGATCCAAGATCACAAAGCCTGATGCCCTCTCCCGGGTGTACTCTCCCCCCTCAGAAACCTCGGAGTCGTCACCCATTGTTCCCCCCACCTGTGTCATCGGAGCAGCTCACTGGGCAATCAAGGAGAGAGTGAGAGAGGCTCAGACTGACCACCCAGACCCAGGGACAGGTCCCCCCAACCGCCTGTTTGTACCTGAGACTGTGCGGTCTGAGGTCCTCCAATGGGGACACGCCTCAAAACTCACCTGTCATCCTGGCGCTAACCGCACTCTCTCTTTCCTTCAGCAGATGTTTTGGTGGCCCAATATGGCCCGTGACACCCGGGAGTTTGTGGCCGCCTGCTCAGTCTGCGCCAGGGGCAAGACCACTCACAAGCCTCCAGCTGGTCTGCTGCGCCCTCTACCCATCCCTAGCCGCCCTTGGTCTCACATTGCTGTGGACTTCGTCACAGGTTTACCCCCATCTCAAGGTAACACGGTTATTCTTACTGTGGTGGATAGATTTTCAAAGATGGTCCACTACATACCCCTACCTAAGTTACCCTCGGCTTTGGAAACAGCTAACCTTCTTGTTCTTCACGTCTTCAAACTTCATGGCATACCTGTTGACATAGTGTCAGACCGGGGCCCCCAGTTTTCCTCCCGGGTGTGGAGAGAATTCTGCCGCGCTGTGGGCGCGGCAGCTAGCCTATCATCTGGTTTTCATCCGCAGACTAACGGCCAGACTGAGCGGGCTAATCAAGACCTGGAGAGTGCTCTTCGCTGTGTGGCCTCACATCATCCTGTCTCCTGGAGCGATCATCTCCCCTGGGTGGAGTACGCCCACAACTCGCTCTCCAGCTCTGCCACCGGTATGTCTCCTTTCATGGCATGTTACGGTTATCAACCCCCGCTCTTGTCCGAACAGGAGTCGGAAGCCTCTGTCCCGTCGGTGGGGGCCCATATTCGGAGAGTGAAAGAGGTTTGGAGGAGAGCTCGTTCGGCACTTTCTTCATCAGCGGACAAAACTAAGCAACAGGCCGACCTTCATCGCTCTCCAGCGCCCTCTTACCGTCCGGGCCAGATGGTTTGGCTGTCTTCTCGGGATCTCCCGTTACAAGTGGAGTCACGTAAGCTTGCCCCTCGGTTCATGGGACCTTTTCCCATTGAGAAAATTATTAATGAATCTTCTGTGAGACTCAGGTTACCGGACTCCCTCAGGATCCATCCCACCTTCCACGTCTCACTCATTAAGCCTGTGGCCACCAGCGAACTGTGCCCTCCGGCCGAACCCCCTCCACCCCCCCTGCTCATCGACGACCATCCAGCCTTCATAGTCTCGAGGATCCTGTACGTTGGACCCAGAGGACGGGGATTTCAGTTCCTCGTCGACTGGGAGGGATACGGGCCAGAGGAACGTTCCTGGATCTCCCGCAAGCTGATCCTGGATGACGCCCTCATCCGGGAGTTCTACGCGGCACATCCAGAGAAGCCTGGCAAGGACGTCAGGTGACGTCCCTTGGGGGGGGGGGTACTGTGAGGAGTCTCAGCTCCTCTCAGTCTCTCTCCCCCTCCCTCTCAGCTCCTCTCTGCTCCTCTCACTCACCTTCATGCGGAGGCGGGGCTCCAGGCACGCTGCAGTTTCCTCACCTGTTCCCGATCATCACTAATCACTGCTCCCTATTTATTCCCCTCTCCAGATGACTGCAGCGCGGGTGGATTGCACACACTAGCCTGGTTTGTGCTCGTCCTGCTTTTCTCATCTCCTCGTGTGTTTCTGGCTTTCAGCCTTTGTCCCCGTTCAGGGGCGGAAATAGTTGGTTTGTTGCCTGCTTGTTGCTTATGTTTTTTCCTTCACGGATATTAACCCTCGGTCTCCTCTGTTTTTTCCAGGTCTCCACGAGCTCCCACCACCGCTCACCTGAACTGCTGAATTCATGTTGCTTTATCCCTGAGCTACTGATTAAAATCACTTAAACTATCTACACTGCATGGTCACTTGAGCTTTTGGGTCCACCTCCACAAACAATCTCTGGGTCATACCTTGACAATCCACCTCCAGTGCCTTTAGGAAGATGGACCTCCACCTGGTATTCAGGATGCCAAAGGCTCTCTCCACCACGCATCTGGCTCTCGACAGGTGGCCATTAAACCTCACCTGGAGCTGGTTTTGGAGAGGCTGTCATTAGGGGGTGATGAGGGCCATGGGCTGCCTGAGGCAGGGGTAGCCACCATCACCGAGGATGCAGAGGCCTGGTGGAGGATACTTCTGCTGGAGGTAAATGGGGCTGTGCTTCAGCACCCTTGCGTCGTGTGCTGACCCGGGGAAGCCCACAGAAATGTCCATAAATTTTGCTGTGTGATCACAAACAGCCTGAAACTGAACAGAGTAAAACAGCTTTCTGTTCAGATAACAGGCTGCATGCTGGGATGGTGGCTTCACCTGCACATGGCAGCCATCAATGCTGCGTACAACCTTGCTGAAGGCTGCTGACCCAGCCAGCCTGGCGAAACCAGCACCCAGGTGAGGGAGGTCCTCTGCTGACGGAAGGTGGACAACCAGCGGGAGGAGCACCAGGACCTTCTGGCTTGTTTGATGCACCATGCGGTGAACAGTGGCCCTTGGGATGGCGAAGGCTTGGGCCACGACACGGTAAGAGGTCCCACTGGCCAGCCAGAAAAGGAAGACCAAGGCCTCAATGGTGGGTCCCCAGCCATGGTCCCTTTGGGTGCCAAGGGCAGCCATCAAACCCCCAAAGGACTCCCTGGTCAGGCAGAAGTCTGGCCGCAGCTCACTCTCCCCGTCAAAATACATTGCCAGGAGTGGCACTGTAGCATTAAGCTGGCAGTACAGCCTGGGGTTTGGGGGCTGGGGAAATGTCTTTAAAATAAAATGTAATTTACATTAATGGTGGTGTGTTTTTTGTTATATATTTTGTTGTACATCTAACATGCTGATCTAACACTGATGTTTCAATATTAACCTTTTAACTACCAGCTCAACTGTTTGGCAGAGGTCATCAATAAATTCAGGGATATTTAATGTTTTAAAAAACAGAACAAATGAAATCATTGATACTGCTAGCATTTCACCAAACAGAGAAAACTACAGACAAACCAAAAACCAGATATTATGTGTGGGATTCAAATTTGATGACATAAAAATGCACAAATATTTGGGACAAAATCAATTACAAAGGCAGAAATGTTTGTAAATAAAAATGCAAAACATAACTAACTAGATGATATTGTGTTTGATAAACATACAAAAAAAAGTTTTTGATGAATAAGAGATTAAATATATAAATATATGTATATATATATATATATATATACAACGATTTTTTTTAAACATTAAATATTCCTTGATATGATGCCCTCTGCCATAATGCCTGTGTATTTTTATGTTTAGTATTTTAACTTGTATAGAGTTTTCTTTACATTGTATAACAGGAGAAGTTTGAAATTCCGAGTTGAAACAGGTTTGAACAAATAAAATGACTCGTCACAAATGTTTTGCAATCTAGATCACACAATTAAAGTATAAAAACAAAATACATAATATAACAATAATAATAACAATATAAATAAAGTATACATACTGGTGCATCTTCAGCCAGAAGAAGGAGGATATGATGCTGTTGGCGCCGATTTCGGCGTAGCAAAGCGCGATGAATATTCATTTTGCTTTTAGGTGTTTATATGATATAATAAGATATGCTACTGATATGATTTGATAAGATATATATTAGATAAATGATTTAAAAGTCTGAAAATTTGCGGGCAAATGCTAGCGGTATTTGGCGGTAATGCACTGCAAGCCGGTCACAATTCGGAGTAGAAGAAGAAGAGGGCCACATCGTGTCGTCATTTCCGGTGAGTACGCCGCTCGGCAGTACGCGATTTGGGACAGCACTACACCCTCAAAATTCGCGCACTCAGCCAGTGAGTATGTAGTATGCTTAGTACACTCAATTTGAAAATTTTAAGTATGGAGTATGGAAGTATGCGATTTGGGACACACTGAGAGAAAGACAGACAGAAGACAGTGTAATTGTAAGAGTGATGACCTGATGACCATAGCAATGCAAAAGAGGGAAAAACAGGGGAAATTACCAATTATGCAGGTAAATCAGTGCATGATTCAGTGTGAAACCTGTACATCGCCAAAGAAAGACCTACACCTCTACATCTACCTACCTCTGAAAATAACCTAAGTATCACTGTCTAAACAACATGTGGCTTGTTTCTTCTTGCTGGACTCTGGCCTACATATGACTGTCTACATACGGTGAAACTCAGTTGAGATGAGACACTGCAGACATATTTCCTAACATAAAACCATGACGGCCTCAGATACAAAACAATAATTTAACTTAAATGATCCTAGTCCAAATCCAGCACAATTTCCTCTAAACTTAAATTGTTTCTAACTTAGCATGACAGCCTGGCTCAAACAGGAGCATATTACTCATATGTGAACATTGATAATGCAGTTTGATTGTACACATTCTGGCCCAGAACTGATAAAGATCAGAAAAAAATGAGGAAAGGAGGAGGAGAGAGCTGCCTCTCAGCCCTCAGGTTCAGTAGTGAACTTGAACTTGTTCTGACATTACAACATGACATTGTACAGTGTGTCAGCGACCACCCACTGTATGTTGTTATTAAAAAGGGCTTTAACCAGTCCAGTCACTGTCATCGTCAGCCGTGTTTGCAAGCAAACCAGTTTAGCTCTTCTCCGTCTAATCCATTGTCAGTGTCAGGTTTTTCAGGCAAGTAATCCTCAGTGTACCTGGGAACATCAGACCGTAGCGAACATGCATATAGTTTTGCAGCAGCACCCTAACCACCGCCATTTGCTGCTGATTATCTACTATCTTACCATTAAAATCACACTAGTGATTAAACACCTAGTCTTTTAAGATGCCACAGAAATCTTCCCAATAAACTGCTGTTTAATCTAAAAAAAAAGTCTGACTGTGTAACGTGTGCTATGTCGGGTGTAGAGCTGTCATTGAGCTTTGATAATGTCAACCAGTCTGTGAAAATGAATCAATCGTTATTATAAATAAATAAATAAACAAAGGTGCAGACTGTGGATGTTACAGCAGCCACAGGTGATGCTCATTCAGAGACATTTCCCTCATATGTTTCAATCCAACAGCAGGACAGATGAGTTATAACGCTAATAATAAAACTCTGCATGTTTCTGAGGAGCTGTGAAGCTAACAGTAACAACAAGGGCATATTTACCATTAGGCATACACAGGCAATTGCCTGGGGCCCAGAGATTTCAAGGGGCCCCCAAACGTCTCATAAAAACGTATTAATAGAGTTTTATTCGATTCAAAGCAGTTATTTTTGTTTTAGTCTTAATTTACATGCTAAAAATACATCAAAATGCTTAATCTATCAAGATTGTTTTGACTGCTTCCCCCTCCCTTCTCATGCAATGGACTATTCCATGTTACTGCACATGTGCAGACTTGATTCAGGTGTTTGCGCGGTTTTGACAGTTTTGAAGAAAATGAAGCGGAGTTACCCCCGGAGCAGAGAAGAGGAGAGGACGAGAAGAAAGTAAACAGTATTTAAACAGTTTTTATCAAAACTCCTGTCAGTGTCAACAGAGAGGAAGGTGGACTAGAGATGAAGTGTAGAGTAACATGAGTGACACTTTTCATCACAAAGATGTGAGTAAAACGGTCAAAATAGTAAACTATATTAAATGTTAATGTTCTTTTTAATTACAGTAAAAGTGTTGTGATGACTCACCTGTTAGATACTAATCTCAGTTAACAACATTACAGTTGCTACAGGTATAATGGTAATTATCTATTAATTGAAAAAAAAAATCAGCATAAAAAATAATACAAATCAATATTTACTTCTGTAAAGTAAGAGCTACAATATAAACCAGAGATGTTTGAATCGTCAGGCTGAGTTTGGTGTCACTACAATTAACAACAGTACAGTTATTATAGTTATTATAGTCTGTACCTATTAATTAATCCCATTCAATATAAAAAAAATCAGATAAATTAAAACCTAAATCTTTAAAGTAAGAGCTTTAAAGTTGTAGTATGAAGTAGAGGAGCTCAATATCCATATTTTATGATGATTTTGTCAGTAGATCTCATACATTTGATGGCATTGGCTTAATTTTCAATCATAATATCCTGTAAAATATTTTAATTTCTAAATGTTCAAACTACATGACAATTAGTATGAATAGCATAAGGTCCCTGCATGGGATACTTTTGCTTGTGCATGAGAAACTTATATTTTTATTTATTTTTTGCCAGTGTCCTTTTAGGGGTTCTCTGATGATGAACATTAATATTTAAAATCTTTTTGATTTTTGTGTGATAAATATTATTCATTGGACAGGGAGACATGTAAGCACTGTTATGTAACTTGAGCTGTCAGATAAACAGATTTCAAAAGCGGGACAATAACATCCTCACCTTTTGTCAAAATTGAACTAAATTACAAAATTTGAGGAATTGCATTTAGGTATGTTACTGGACAAGATTAAAATAACTATGAAACTTTTGTCAGCACAGTACAGAGATATGGAGGGCCCCTATGACTGCATTTGCCTTGGGCCCCCAAATTACTAAATACGCCCCTGGGTAACAACACATTCTCATTCATTCATTATTTATTAACAAAAACTAACACTGACTTAAAGTTAGTTCAAATACCAGCTCAGCTATATTAGCAACCTGACTTTATTTTAGTTATCCAGGTGAACTCACCCGGGCTTTAACAGCAGGAGGTGTGACTCTCCTCATGTTGTCTGCGTGTTCCTCACTTAGTCCACAGCCACAGGTTGTCTCTCAGCCTCCATTTACTGCATTATGTTTTAATTTTGCCTAATTACAGACTAATTAAACAGTGCAGTCCGACACGGCCACGCAGCAGCCTGAGCAGAGCGCATGCGTGTCGTTGCTGAGCTGCTGCGTCTCTCGCGCGTGTTCCTGTTTACATACAACATCTCAGCTGCGTGTCTGCGGCGGCTCCATCTGTTTACATGGAGTTTGCTTTTGATAATTACCAACAAAAATGATGAGTTAATTTTGCTTTACATGCGCTGGAACAGGCACTGGGCTGCAGGAGGAGAGAATGGGGGAGGAGCAGAGATGCTGCAGCAATCCTGACCCTCTCATCATGTGTGTCATATGCAGAAATTATGATCGCTGTGAAATACTCACATGATACAGGCGTGACCGTCGAGTGGCCGTTTCGTGGTCTCTTTTTGAGGAGAGCCACACACCACGCACGCTCAGGTGTGCTTGTGTGTCCGCGGCCTGCTGTACTGTTTATTAAGCCTGAGTCCGACAGCCGTCCACTAACACCCCCCTCCCCGCCCCCCCCCCCCCCCCCCCTGCTCCACGAAAATGAAACTTAAATTTCGCCATAGTTTCCGACACTCAGACAAAAATTTTTAGTTTGTCACCGTTTCCTTATGTTAAAAAAACATTACTAATAATTATCGTCATTATTTCCATTAAAAAAATCAACGCTGGTATTTTAAACAAGTTCTACACTGTCACTGTCGTTATGTTTCATTAAACTGCACAAAGCAACTTAAAATCATTGTAAGTGTAAAGAAAACAAATTACTTACCGAAGCAGTTTCAAATCTCTCTCCATACGCTCTGTGGTGACGCCGTAAAGCTCCAAGTCTTTCACATCTAGCCATGTTAAAATTGTGGATGTCAGAGTCGAAGGAGAGGAGGGGCACAGCCGAGGTGCAGGTGTCCAGGCAGGTCTCTGCTCGCTGACCTCCTCACCTCGCTCCTCCTGCTCTGATTGGATAACTCAATCATGTGACATCATGGCTGCTGCAGATGGGCACACAGGAGCTGCTCTGCCTAAAAACTCATCCTAAAACTTCATTAACCCTTTCATGGTCCTCGCTTTTTAAATTTCACCTAAAAGAGCTTCAGAATTTCACACAAATCCTAAAACTATATAAAAAAGGGACACCTAATTAAACAGTTCAGATAAAAACATTCAACTTCTTGATTTATTTATTGAGGAAATTTTAAATTAATTTGAAAATATTTTTTAGATTAAATTTTAAACAAACTAATAGAAATTCATGATGAAATGAGTGGAGAAACATATTAAATGCAGAGTATTTAACAAATCTGAAAAATAACATGAATTGATCAATAGAGACTCTCCAGTCTTCAGATCTCAGTCTGTCATTACACCTCTTAGAGACTGTGGGCCCACTTGTAGTGCTCCACCACCATAACACTAAATGATATGATGTAAAATTCTGTTAAACTTAATTCAGTGGTGTCTGTAACTGTCTCTGATTATCTGTTCTCCTGTGATGTCTGTCTGAGTTCACTATTCTGTCTGTCTGATATACTCTGAGCTATATTCTCTAATGAGATTTCCTGAGTAAATAAGTAAATTAAGTTAGTTAAATAAAACTTTTTGTTACTGGGGAGAAATCTTAAAGAGAAAGTTTATCTGTTCTGTACAGTTCCATACAATGTGAAGCTGTTCTGTAGGCCCAGGGTGGCTGCACGCAGCTCCAAAACAAAGTGGACAGGCCTATCAAGGTTTTGGTCCAGGAGATTCAGGGGCATGCATGATTATCATGATCTAAATTGAATTTTAAATTGCATGGAGACCATAAATTGTTTTCCATAAAAACAAACTAACCAGAAAACCCTATCATCATGTTGGTGGGCAGTAGCAGACACAGTGGTCTGCATGGGCTCTGATCGGTCTGTGGTTAGGAAACCCCATACACAGCAGACTGAGGTCTGTGTGCAATACAGCTTTCTATCAGAGCCAGCATTCACTTTAAAGGCAGCCTGCCCTGCCTCAGCTCTTCTGTGGGCTCAAACCAGGCCAGTCTTTGCTCCACAGATAACTCAGTGGGCCTTTGGCACCATGACACTGTAACTGATTGACTGGATGTCCTTCCTTGGACCACATTTGGTAGGCTTGAACCTTTGCAAACCAGGATAATCTCACAGACCTGCTGTTAAAGCAATGCTCTGCCTCAGTTATCACAGTCTGGTCTTTTGTCAAAGCTGCTCACCTCTTTACGCTTGTCCATTTTTCCTACTTCCCTCATATCCACTTCAAGAATTGGCTGTTTACTTGCTGCCTCTTGCATCCAGCCTTTGAAATGTGCCATTGTAATGAATAAATGATGATATTCCCTTAAACTGCCAAATAAAATAAAAAATTGCAAAGAATTTTAGGGATTTCATTGTCTATGGTTCATAAAATCTTTTCCAAAATTAAAAAATTCCATGTGAATAATCTGCACAGAAATTCACAGTTATGTGAAACAATTTTGAAAGTGGCCTTGTAATTATTGTTAATTTGAGGCTATGAATTTCACTTTAAGAACAGACAATAGACTCTGAAAGACATAGACTTTATAGTGCATATTTTAAAACAAAATTACTGAGGTTTGGCCCATAGACATGGTTGGAAATGGGGGTTCTCAGTGGAGTAGAGGTCTGAAATTTTATTTGGCTATTCAGGGCAGTGAGATAAACCACTGACTTAATTTTCACGGGTCTAGCCCCATGGGAACTCCCCCTTTCAATCCATGAGGCCTACTAGTAGTGATGAAGCCTGAGGCCTTCAAGCATGAATAAGTAAGTCCTGCTCCCTGATTTTTGGGTCTATTGACATCAAAAGTCTCACACAAGTAATAGGCCTCCCCCCTTAGTTTGTATATGCAATATCAGACAATTGACTCTAAAGGGGCCCTCGCATGGGCCTGTTTCTCAGATGACAATTAACCCTTTAATGTACAAAATAGCCAAAAAGGCCAAACTCTCAGAGAATCCTTAACCGATTTGGACCAACATTTACAGGCTTGATATTGAGTCCAATGTGAATACTCGCACATATTTTTAGACCTTCAGGGGCCTCGAGGCATAAACACGGGCCAAAAAGACATGTTTTTTTTTCCCAGCTGTTGCTCTTTTGCTCTCATTTGACCTCCGTGGCACTTAGAGAGGTGAAACCTGGACCATGGGACTTCTAAAAATTATAAAATCACATGATTGTAGAACCGTCTTGCAAGCCCCCCCAAACAGGAAGTAGCTCCAGGAACCACCTAGAGTCACGCCTTTGAAAACATTTGTTTATGGAGGTGACCTGAATGACCTCGAAAAGTTTCAGCTCATTTGAAGACCCATGCTAACGGAAAAAAGACAACGAGCGCAGTTTGTTCATGTGGCAAAGTCTGCAAGAACCAGCATGGCCTGAAGATCCACCAGGCCAGAAAGAAATGTTTGACGGGGAAGCAGGTGGTGCAACGCACAGGTCCAGTACCTGGTGAGACGCAGGAGGAGCCCGGCCAGGAGTCAACCCACAGTGCCCAGACCCTCCATGCTCCACAAGCCCCTCCCTGTACCAGACATTCCAAACATCGCAGGGTCTTGTGGCCTGGTGCCACCAAGGAAGGCGAATGGCTCCAGTTTGACAGAGATCTGGATCAAGTCCTTGAAGCGGCCGCAAGGGGAGATGCAGACCAGAAGTTGCGGACAATGTCTGCAATGATCATCAGCATTGGTGCTGAAAGGTTTGGCATAAAGGAACAACAGCCAACCAGAGGTCTAGGGGAGCCAAACAGACGGGAGGTGAAGATCAGCCAGCTTCGGCAGGAGCTCAGACTGCTTGGGAGGCAGTTTAAGCAGGCAAGGGAGGAGGAAAAGGCTGGGCTGTCAGAACTCCACAACATCGTGAGGAAAAAACTCACCACCCTCCGTCGTGCCGAGTGGCACAGGAAAAGGGGCAGGGAGAGAGCCAGGAAACGTGCAGCCTTCATCTCGAACCCTTTTGGTTTCACCAAGAAGATCCTCGGGCAGAAAAGAAACGGCCACCTCATGTGCACTGAAGATGAGGTCAACGAGTACCTCAGAGCCACCTACAGTGACAGCGCTCGAGAAGAAGATCTTGGGCCATGCAAGACCTTGATAACTCCGCCAGAACCCACCACGGCATTTGACACCAAGGAGCCAACTTTGAAAGAAGTCGAGCAGGTTGTCAGAGCAGCTAGATCGAGCTCAGCACCAGGCCCCAGCGGAGTGCTGTATGTTGTCTTCAAGAGATGCCCCAGACTCTTGAAGCGACTATGGAGGATCCTCAAAGTCATCTGGAGAAGGGGGAAGGTAGCACAGCAGTGGAGACATGCAGAGGGTGTCTGGATTCCAAAGGAGGAGAACTCAAGCACCATCGAGCAGTTCAGGATCATCTCACTCCTCAGTGTCGAGGGCAAGATATTCTTCAGTATCATTGCCCGGCGCATGACGGAGTTCCTCCTTAGAAACAGCTACATCGACACCTCTGTGCAGAAGGGGGGAGTTCCGAAGGTCCCAGGGTGCATCGAGCATACAGGAGTCGTCACCCAGCTGATCCGGGAGGCACGGGAAGGTAAAGGAGACCTGGCAGTCCTTTGGCTAGACCTCGCCAATGCCTACGGGTCCATTCCACACAAGCTGGTGGAAACTTCGCTTGACCGACACCACGTTCCAGGTAAGATCAAGGACCTCATACTGGACTACTACAGCTGTTTCAGCGTGAGAGTCACTTCCGGAACGGTAACATCTGCATTTCATCGGCTCGAGAAAGGCATTATCACTGGATGCACCATTTCCGTGATATTGTTTGCCTTGGCCATGAATATGCTGGTGAAGTCAGCAGAGGTGGAGTGCAGAGGCCCGCTCACCAACTCAGGTACGCGGCAGCCCCCCATCAGAGCATTTATGGATGATCTGACAGTGACTACAACATCAGTCCCGGGATGTCGATGGATCCTTCAAGGCCTCGAGCATCTCATTAACTGGGCCCGGATGACCTTCAAGCCAGCAAAGTCCAGGTCCCTGGTGGTGAAGAGGGGGAAGGTTACAGACTTGTTTCGCTTCTCACTTGGAGGCACCCAGATTCCATCAGTGGGAGAGAAGCCAGTCAAGAGCCTGGGCAAGATCTTTGACTGCACCTTGAAGGACACTGCAGCACTCCAAGCAACATCAGAGGAGTTGGGAACCTGGCTGACAGCTGTGGATAAGTCAGGGCTACCAGGTAAGTTCAAAGCCTGGATTTACCAACATGGCATCTTGCCATGACTCCTCTGGCCTCTGCTGGTCTACAATGTGCCAATAACCACCGTTGAGGGCTTCGAGAGGAAGGTAAGTTGTTTCCTGCGGAAGTGGTTGGGCTTACCGCGAAGTCTCAGCAGCATCGCTTTGTACGGGAGAAACAACAAACTGAAACTGCCCTTCAGTAGTGTGACGGAGGAGTTTATGGTTACCCGAGCAAGAGAGGTGCTGCTGTATAGGGACTCCAGTGACATCAAAGTCTCCTCGGCCGGCATAGAAGTAAGAACTGGCAGGGACTGGAAGGCTCACGAGGCAGTGGACCAGGCTGAGTCCCGCCTGCGACACAGGAAGCTAGTGGGATCAGTGGCTTCTGTCCGTGCAGGCTTCGGGAGCAACCCAAGACCTCACTACATCAAGGCCCAGGGAAAGGAGAGGCGTCAGCTGATCCAGCAGAAGATCCGAGCCGGGGTGGAGGAAGCCCGCTGTAGTAGGACAGTAGGGATGCGGCAACAGGGGGCGTGGACCCGATGGGAGGAGGCAGCTGACCGGAAGATAACGTGGACAGAGCTATGGCGATCTGAGCCACACCGGATCAAGTTTCTGATCGAGTCAGTGTACGATGTCCTCCCAAGCCCATCCAACCTCTTCTGCTGGGGCTTGGCCGAGAATCCACTGTGCCCTCTCTGCCAGAGAAGTGGATCGCTGGAGCACATCTTGAGCTGCTGCCCAAGGGCACTAGGAGAAGGGCGCTACCGCTGGCGCCATGACCAAGTGCTGCGGGTTATCGCAGAGGTCATCAGCACAGGGATCTTCACCAGCAAGCACCAGCAACCATCAAGGCAGTCCATCGCCTTTGTTAGAGCCGGAGAGAAGCCACAGAAGAGCCAGAGCCAAGCAGGAGGGCTGCTGGCATCAGCTCAGGACTGGCAGCTGAAAGTCGACCTAGGGAAACAGCTCAGATTCCCAGAGAACATCGCAGTGACCACACTCAGGCCAGACATAGTCCTGGTGTCAGAAACAACAAGGCAAGTGGTCCTGTTGGAGTTGACTGTTCCCTGGGAAGACCGGATGGAGGAGGCCTTTGAGAGGAAGAGGGCTAAGTACGAGGAGCTGGCAGGTAAGTGCCGGAGCAGGGGATGGAGGACCCGATGCAACCCCATCGAGGTCGGGTGCAGAGGATTCGTGGGCCAGTCTCTCGTCAGGGCACTCAAGATGCTGGGAGTGAAGGGACTGCAAAACAGAAGAGCCATCAAAAACATCACAGACGCAGCAGAGAAGGCGTCCAGATGGCTGTGGATCAAGAGGGGAGATCCGTGGACCGTAACAGCTACTTAGACACAAGCCGGGGACTGATCAACCCCGGCTGGGTCACCTGGGCGAGGGTGTCTGATGTTGTGAGACCCGAAACACCCAATGAACCCAGGATACATCACTGATGATGTGTCTAAGTTGCACCCAAGTGTATATTAGAACTAGAAGCAATAATGGCCCATTTCTGGGGCTTCAAATTCCAGACTTGTGCGAGCTTCCCATGGCCCTAGGGAGCACAGGAAAGTCATAGAGACACCAAACCGCCACAGTTCAGCTCCAAATGGAGTCGAGTATAACATATTAAAAAAAAAAAAACACGGGGTCCCAGTAGAAAAATATTGACCCAAGTCCATTTCAGGGAAATCAGGTCTCGTTATCCTCTTACACCCAGAGACCATCATGCCAGAAGAATGAGACCCTCTCCCTCATTTATTGGCAAATGGACACCAAAACTCTCACATGACTACTAGATGCACCCCTGAATCTGAATATTCAATATCACTCTCCTAGACTCACAGGGGCCCAGATGCCAGCCTCTTGAAGTTTGGAGGATTAACCCTTTAATGTCCAACAGGCTGCAATAACCAATTATGTTCAAAATATCAGTGATTCCTTAACTGATTTGGACCAGAAGTTACAGGCTTGATATTGAGTCCAACTCATTAACCTTTTTCAGACCTCCAGGGACCTCAAGGCATAAACATAGGCCAAAAGGACATGTTTTTTCTTTTCCCAGCTGGTGCTCTTTTTCTCTCATTTGACCTCCATGGCATTTGAGAGATGAAACCTGGACTGTGGGACCTCTAAAAATTATAAAATCATATGGTAGTAGAACTGTCTTGCCAGCCCCTCCCAAACAGAAAGAAGCTCCAGGAACCTCATTTATTGACCAGTGGACACCAAAACTCTCACGACTACTAGAGGCACCTCTGAATCTGAATATTCAATATCATTCTCCTAGCCTCACTGGGGCCCAGATGCTGGCCTCTTAAAGTTTGGAGGATTAACCCTTTAATGTCCAACAGGCCACAATAACCAATTATGCTCAAAATATCAGTGATTCCTTAACTGATTTGGACCAAAATTTACAGGCTTGATATTGAGTCCAATGTGAATGCTCATGAACCTTTTTTCAGACCTCCAGGGGCTTCATAGCCTGAAAATGAGCCAAAGACACTTTTTTTAATGACTGATTTATTTTTGCTCTCAGGGGCTTCATGGCCTGAAAAGGATCCTCAGCCAAAAAATGTCAAAAATGTCAAAAATGACATGCCCATTTTTAAATCAGTGTATCTCAACCACAAGGTGACTGGACAAATGAGGCCTTAAAATAAGGAGAAGACCTGTGAGATTTTTCTAGATGAAAATGATCTAATGAAAACTATGTAATTATAAGGATATATGGTACTGGGGCCCAGTAAATGAGGTTGGCAACCAGCAGACATGAAAATTTTCATTCTTGCCTAGTGAGAAATAACATATCAAAGTAAAAATTCCATTGATGTATCAAATATTGCTGTGGAAATCCACAATGTTATGACTCTAACGTGAATTAATGAAAAATTACAGAGATCTCAGTTCTAAATGTCCAGGCACAGGAGTGAGACCTCCTGTTCCTTTCTCCTATCTTTGCTTGGCCTGTGTAATTACAGAGCAGCTGCAAAATTCAAAATTCACCACATGCATCCTTTGTCATATCTCCGGACTAGATTGATCAGTCTGGATGACTGACACCTCTATGTAGTCATCAGAGACAATAGAATCCAGGCTGGCCCATAGGCAAGGGGGATCGGAGGGTTCGTTCGCCCCCCCCCTCCTTTTGTGCAAAAACAAACGTCCATTTCTCCTGTGCTCCTGTTCACACTCCAGTCCAGTGGGTGGCGGTAATGCCCCTATAACCGCAGAAGACAAAGAAGAAGAAGAGGAAAACAAGAAAATGGTTAAAAGGAAGATAAAGAAAGAAAACGAAAGAAAACTGCGGCTATTTTATCGCATAATATCGGTGAGAATTTCCGAAAAAGGGTCAAAGTGGTTAAGGTGCTAAGTCCAGGCACCGACTGACGTGAAATGATTAGCTCTGTTAGCTCTGTTAGCTTCATTTTTTAAAAAGAAAACAACTTTATTATCATTAGACAATAGACGGGTTTCTGTCCAACGTCATCACTAAGATGCGCGCACAACCAGGGGGCAGATGAATAAATTAATAATGTACAATTATTGATAACTTATATAGATAACATAGAAATGATAAAATATATATTTGTACATAAAAATAGTAAATGTAAATAAATTTAGAGAAAGAAATGGAAACTAAACACGGGCAAATTAACATGACAGACAACTTCACTTAATGTAATTGGAATAAAATTGAATAGCTGATAAGCATTTTTTGTTGGATTTGATATGTGACACACTCAAATTAAATTTTTAATTCAATTAAAAATAATGGGAACGAGGGGGTTGCCTTGATTATTCTGACTTTATGTATATGTAATTTATCAAGTAATATGAAGAGATTAATTATGTTAAATTTATTATTTTGAGAGAAGGAGCCAAAAATTATTTTTTTCTCATAAAAGTGATACTTGACTGTAGTTTTAACGAAAAGAAAATGTCCCAAATCTTTCCAAAAGGTGATGCAAAATGGACATTTATAAAATAAATGGATGATGCTTTCTTGATCTTTTTTACAGAAGGTACAGCTGTCATCGATATCAGAAAATCTGGATATGTATACATCAGTAGGATAGATGTTATGTAATAGCTGAAGATGTCTATTAAATATATATATATACACACACACATTAAGATATAACATTTTAAAGCAACTTCATAATAATTTTATGTGTGTTTACCATATGTATTTGTGTGAAATTAATTTTATTTTTGAAATTAAAATTAATTAATTTAATTTTAAATTAATTTTGAAATGAGCAAGGTGAGCAACAGAGATGGACAGACATCAAAAGAGAGCAACAGAGACACAAGGAGAGCTACAACTAAGAGAAAGATAACTGTCCAATTGTAGAGAAATAGTACACCTAAATTTAATTCAATTCATTGATTCACAGTAAAAGGAATGTTTGGATGATAATAGAGATGGTGCATTTCCATCAAATTCATTCATGTTTATTCATTCAATGAATTAATGCATGTTAACAGAGACATGCAGCAGAAGAGAGAAGCAGAGACAGACAACAGACATGTTACGGCCCTGGCCGTATATTGTTACATATATGCGTGTGTGAGTGTCTGAGAGTGCGTGTGGAGTGAGAGCTCTTCTCCCCAGGAGGATCTTTGGGGCAGTACTCAGGTGGCCGGGCTTGATTGGCTGAGGTGCTGGATCGGCTGAGGGAGAAGTGGCCCTGCTATTGGCCCAAGAAGAACGGCTTCCAATTCAAATGGCCTCAGTCAGGAGATGGAAGTCGGCGTCCCTTCTGACAGCAGCAGCTCCACGTCACTGTCGGCCTCCAAATGTGACTTTGTTAATTGTGTATTAATTGTAGTTGGTATAGTTCTCGGTTATTTACTTTGTATTTAGATAGCTCGCTCTAGTTTTGGGTAACTCTTTAGTTTGTGTGCCAGCCTTCGAGGCCTTTTGTATTTGTACACCTTCTTGGCTTAAGATCTCGGCTTTTTAAGTTTGGTTTTTTTGTACATACCTTTTTGCCTTTGGCTTGTTTTTTGTTTGTTTGTTGTAAATAAATTGTGAGAAATTTGATCATTGTTTGGTTAATTGAGTTTTGGAGACCGAGAGTGATTTTCGTTTTTTCTCTTTTTCCCTTCCAAATATGTTAGGCACCTTCCCCTAGACGGGTGCGTAACAGGAGAGCTACAACTAAGAGAAAGATAACTGTCCGATTGTAGAGAAATAGTACACCTAAATTTAATTCAATTCATTGATTCACAGTAAATGGAATGTTTGGATGATAATAGAGATGGTGCATTTCCATTAAATTCATTCATGTTTATTCATTCAATGAATTAATGCATGTTAACAGAGACATGCAGCAGAAGAGAGAAGCAGAGACAGACAACAGACAGCAGAGGTGAGCAACAGAGAGACAGACAAGGAGAAAGCCACAGAAACACTGGCACTGAGAGGGTTGAAAATGGGAAATTATACATTTGAAAGGTGGCCATTATCAGATTTTTTTTTATTACATGGTGAAAATTGCTGTAATGGGCTGTGTTTGGAATTTGAACATTAATCTAAAAATAATCACCTGTACCAAAGTGATGAGTACCAGCTCATCCACTGCCACATTAGAAGAGAAAGTATGCCTATAGTGGCCAAAAATGGTCACATCACAACATTTGAAGGAAAATTTGAATGATATAGAGACAGTACACTTAAATTTAATTCAATTAATTAATTCATGTTAAAAGAAAGTTTGGATGGTAGTACACTTAAATTTATTTAATTCATATTCATTCATGTCAACAGAGGAGAGCAACAGAGATGTATAGAGAAAAACAGAGAGACAACTGGGGAGATAAATGTCATGTAAAAGTGAAGTTGTAATTAAAAAAAAGTATAAATTAAAATGTATGAAATGTGCTTGTGTATTTAGGGGGGGCGGGTGGTGAAGTCCACTTTTTAGAAAAAAAAGATCCCCCACCTCCACAAGGCTGGCTACGGGCCTGCCAGGGGCAGTGAATAAATCAAGCTAAGCAACACCATTGGCTAATAATGAGCCATCCAACACATGGAGTGAAATTTGACCCCCCTACTACCCCAAAATGGCTTCAACATTAACTATAACAAAGACAGTTACAGTACAAGATACACAGTGCAGCAAATGACTGACACAGAGAGAGAGAAATTGAATACTTAAGAGACAATCATGTCTCTTTATTTTCTTTAAAGACAGCTAATCAGGTGTGCCCAAAGCAAACAGAAGGATTGGTAGTCACACTTGTGATTTTTTGCATAGCAAGATTAGCTACCATTGCTAGCAAAGATGCTAATGGAGACAAGAACAACATTGATGATTTCTGGGTTGAATTTCCCTCTTGAACAAAGGTAAGCATCCACTTTAATCACAATAATGTTGACTATTGACTTTAAGATGACAAATATGCCCTACAGCAGAGCAAATAGCTGTTTGAGCTATGAAATCATAAAGCTAAGTTAGTTAAGTAATGAAAACTTGTAAGTGCCATTGTTGTGGGCATCATATGTGCATGTAAAATTTTAGTACTGTAAGCTCCACAGGTGGTGGACATTTGTGCTGTGAAATATTTGGTACATTAGTTTATATGTGCAAGTATAGGACAGTAGGAACACCACAAAGCTTTTTATAGCCTAAACCTCAGTGGTAAGCATGGTGAAGCATGTAAGTATAAAATACCATCAAAAGCATGAATTTTGAGCCAAATCTAATAAATAACTAATATATACAGTTAATGTTTGAAAGGGGGCCTCTGACATCAATAAAACAACATGTTAAATTTAGGCCTAATATCAAATTTTCATGGTCAGTTATTTATGGCCTTCATGTCTTTGTGTAAACCAAAAACTGTTAAAATGAATAGTCATTTCAAAATGGTGAAATTATCAACATTTGCCTGGAGTGGCCACTTCACATCTTAAAAGTGCATTGGTCAGCTTTTCTGTGTTTAAAACATATTTTAATCACTTTTTTTTAATACAAATGAGTGGATAGGCTTTTACATAAACTGAAATGTGAGCTATTAATTACCCTCTTTTATTTTTTCTATCAGCTTATAGCCAACTATTACTTTGAAGTGCTCGGGTCCCGTTTTTCTGGAAATAGGATGTCAGCATTAAATTATGATTAGATTATGCATACTTGCAAAATGCAAGTTATATTTAAATTAAAATCATTAGCCTTGGCATGCAGGTTGAGTCATAGATGTCAGTGAGGTTGGCTTCTGATTCACAGTCTCTGATTTGGCATTTAACAGGAAACTTAAACAGCAATGCTGAGCAACCGGTCCTCTGGTTGTTGCGCATCTAACTGTTTTGATAGCACATTATACATTGTGAAGCCTCACTACCACTGTGTAAAACCCACTTTCATATTTGAGAACATTTGTTGTATTTATAACCACGTAAAAAAGGGACATGTAACTGTTTTTTTCCCCAGATGTAGACCACATTGAACCAGGTATGAAGTGCTCATGCAAGAAGGTGGCCTGCCCAAAAAACAGTATGTAGTCCAGATTTGACTTGTCTTTGTGTAGTGATTTTTGGATATGGACCTGGTCCAACGTGGTCTACGTGTAAAACAGAAAACTGCTCTTACTGTATTTCACAAATAGAATAAAAGGTTACTAAAGATTTCCCATCTGAAAATTGGTTTTACAGAGTCTCTAGTCTCTCTTTGATCTAGTCCAGATTTGACTTGTCCAAGTACAGTGGTTTTGGATCCTGACCTGTTCCTATGTGGTCTGGACGTGAAAGAAATGGAAGAAGTCTCTTTATTGCATTTTCAAAAATAGAATAAGGGTTTTGTACATCTGAAAATTTGCTTTAAAGAGTCTCCAATCTCTCTGTAAGAATCTAGTAAAGATTTCTCTTATCTAAGTATAGTAGTTTGGATCTGGACAATGTAAACAGTAGTCTAGATTGCTTTCTATTTGATACAATAAAAGTTTTACAAATATGACAGTGGGTTTTGGACAGCACTTAGGCTTTACTTAATATGCTTATTATTATTGTTGATTACATTTCAAATTTTAATCCTTTACATTTAACCAAATCATATGGAAAAATAGCATTATAGCACAAATACAGCGCAATTTCAATAATTATCCATTGATAATTACTGAATTTAAAAAATAAAACATTTGTAAAACTCTATGCAAAACAAAAAAAAATAATTTCCAGTAATCTGTGTAGATTCTCATTCATCCAGGTCATGGTCATCCTGAAGATTCAAAGGCAAGGCAACTGGACTGTGTAGAGTTTGTTGGGAAGACGTTTCACTTCTCATCCAAGAAGCTTCTTCAGTTCCAAATGGCTGGTGCTGGAAGCAGATATTTATCTTGCTAGATGAAAAAACAACAACAAAGGAAGGGAGGAGTTGGAGAACGACTCATAGAAACTTATCCCAGGGTGATGTAACCCCTGAGAGTCGTTACCCTGAATGGGTCATTAACTCCCCCTGTCATGTGAGGTGTTATGGTCACATGTGCCCAGGTGTGAGTGTTTGGAGAGCTTTCTGGGGAGAGAGCTTAGCACTGCATTATATGTAGGTGAGAGGTTGTGTCTGAGTCCACCACCTCTGTTAAGAGAAGGCTTCTCCAGTCTGGTGAAGATGGCTTCTTTAACTCCTCTTTCAAACCATCTATCTTCTCTCGCCAACACCTGTACATTGCTGTCCTCAAAAGAGTGTCCTGTGTCCTTTAAGTGAAGGTGGACCGCTGAGTCCTGACCTGAGGAAGTGGCTCTCCTGTGTTGAGCCATACGCTTGTGAAGTGGTTGTTTAGTTTCCCCAATGTACAGGTCTGAGCATTCCTCACTGCACTGGACTGCATACACCACATTGCTCTGTTTATGTCTTGGTGTTTTGTCCTTGGGATGTACCAACTTCTGCCTTAATGTGTTTCCAGGCTTGAAGTGAACAGGAATGTGGTGTTTGCCAATGATTCTCTTGAGTTTTTCAGATAAACCTGCAAAATACGGAATCACAATGTTCTTGCGTCTCTCTTCCCTTTCATGCTCCTTCTCCTTTCTTTTCTTGTTCTTCGAAAAGGCCCACTTTGGGTATCCACAGGTTTTCAGGGCTTCTCTAATGTGTTTCTGTTCCTTTTCCTTTTCCTTCTCAGACACAACCTCTCACCTACATATAATGCAGTGCTAAGCTCTCTCCCCAGAAAGCTCTCCAAACACTCACACCTGGGCACATGTGACCAGGTGTGAGTGTTTGGAATAGTCCTTTAGGCTTAACCTGTTCAACCCCAGCCCCTTTTTTAAGCCTTCTGCTCAAAACCCATATACACAAAGAAAAGAGTGCATCTCTGCAACCACAAGATCTATTTGAATAATTTTGGTGTCATAATAAAAGTAACACTTGAGAGATTTGTCCAGATGTGTAATTATCAGTACATGTGTTACTGGGACAGAGTAAATGAAGACGGAAATCAGAATAATTTGAAAATCTCATCCTCGCATAAGACAAAAACAATTTTTTATTGTGAATATCTCTCTTAGAAAAGATGCTGGAGTAGCTGTGAAACTCTAAAAATGAATATTAAAATATGTTTACATCATCTCTGCAAGGATTATTGTTATAAACTGATGCAGAGAAAAATTAAAGAGGTTTGATAACAATATGGTCAGGCGAGGATTTTGAAAAACAGTGCATATTGAGCCAAAAGTCAAAAATATATTTAAATGTCAAATAAAAGCCAACATGACTATAGTCTCAAAGGTACAATTCACTGCTTGTACTGTCGTGTCGAGGAGCTATTCTCCTGAGCCCCAGCAAACCCAAAATTGGGTCCCATGGGGCTGAAGAGCTTAACTGCTTGGGAATAATTTGGTTGCAGTACCCAATTTTGGCAGTAGGTGGAGCATAGAGCAGAAAGGGTGTGAAATTCTGGCAAGGAATTCTCAACGTTATATCATAATGAAGACTTTTGGTAAAAATCACAGGGTAGCTCTTATATAATCTTTGGAGGTGATTTAAAGGGTGACAAAGTGAGGACCAGCCAAAATGTCCTCACTTCGCAAAATTGTCCTCACTCTGTTGGTTTAAAACTCATGCCGGTCCTCACAATGTAGTAAGTACAAGAACAAACACACACACACACACACACACACATATATATATATATATATATATATATATATATATATGTATATATACAATTTATACAATTATAAATGATATTGAAATATCTAATAAATTTGTTAAAATGTACATGGCATTATTTCAGTTTTTGAAAAGATATCCTTACACAATAACTGCACACTTTTGGGTTGTGTTTTGTACATAATGGCCACCTTAGTCACCGGACATACTGTTTAAGTCAGTTCTGTTGAGTTGTAATTGTGTGGTTTCGGACCAACTCGATAGACTAAAAAAGAAGTGTAGCCTATTGAAACTGCTGTGGTTTTGAACTGGTAATAGGCCTATATGAATAAAAGTGACTCAAACACACACTGGAATGTACGGAAGTGCATTGCATTCACTGGATTAAAAAAAAATAGGCACCTTATCTCATAATCACGAGATCTTTTCTCGTAATTATGAGAAAAGATGAAGAAAAAGGAAACGTCTGTAAATCCTCTCACAGTGGCAATGATGGGGCTGTCGCAGTTAATTTGCTATTACCATCTTCTTGGTTTAAGACTTTGGGAAATACTGATATTTTTAAAAAAAATGAGGGTGGTGTTAATATTAGTATGTCAACACTGCGCAGGCATCTCAAGTCTCTCGGACTGTTCAGGCGGAAAGCCCAGTCTGAAGTGTTGGATATCGCTGTGTTTCTGCAGGAGCAGTTCAACCAACACGGGATGCATAAGTTTATGCCATGAGTTTTCCTATATATATATTTTATGTTTGTTTTCTGAAGCTTATGTAAGGTTGTTTAATGAAGCACTAACGATTTCTGAGCATTTATTCCTCCAACCGCTGCGGAAAGAGACATAATAATACATTTAGTGGAGTTGATTTTATGGTGGTTACAGCAAGAGCTGCAGCAGCGACACGCGCCAGTAAACAGGAGGCACTGCCAAATAAACAGCCTGTGCATAAAAATAAGACCCTTGTCACCTGCAAGTGACCTGCACTGTGGACAGAGAGCTTTTGCACTGTAGCTGTGCTGCGCTGTCCGCGGTGCTGAACCTGGCAAATTGAGCAGATCAGCACCTGGACAACGCAAAAGCTCTTGGTCCGCAGTGCAGGTCACTTGCAGAGGACAAGGGTCTTATTTATTTATTTATTTATTTATTTGCACATCTGTTTATTTGGCACTGCCTCCTGTTCTTTGGTGTTTGTGGCTGCTGCAGCTCTTGCTGCACCACCACAAAATCCCCTCCACAAAATGTATTATTATGTCTCTTTCCACAGCGGTTGGAGGAATAAATGCTCAGAAATCTTCAGTGCTTCATTAAACAACCTTACGTAAGTTTCCGAAAACATACAAAACATATATTTAGGAAAACCCATGACATGACAGGCTTGTGATCAGACCGCCGTGGTGTTTTAGTGTTAAGTGGAGTAGCAGCGCCTGCTAGCCCCGACCGTCAGAAAAAAATCTCCATTAAAATCTAATCTCGTGAATTTATCAGAGATCGGTCACGGGTCCGGACACAACCATCACTTAGTCAGGATCCAGACCGAGGTCCGCCCTTTGGTGATGCCTGTGTTAGAACTTCTCAATGTTTTATTTGTGTGTCGCTTATCATGTCAGCCAGTCAGCAGCCTAGTGAGTGGCAATGTGCGATGCACATACAGCAGGAAAACAAACACACTGACGGCATTCATTCATTCAGTTGGCAGCCCCCACTACTGAAAACATTTCCCTGCGTGCCTTGATGTACAGTTCTCTGAGTCACTACCAAACTCGACTGGATGCATTTCAAATGCATGAATTTGTATCCGTATCCTGTGTTGGTTCAACTGCTCCTGCAGAAAGACAGCGACATCCAGCACATCAGACTGGGCTTTCAGTCTGAACAGTACCAGAGACTGGAGATGCCTGCCCAGTGTTGACATACTAACATTAACACCATCCTCATTTTTTAAAAACATCAGTATTTCCCAGTGTCTTTTACAGAGATAAAGGTAATAGCAGAATAAATGCAATTTAATCTGGGGGGGGATCAGACCACAACCTTATCTACCTTGATACCACCTACAGGCCGCTGGTGGAACAACAGGCGGCCACCATCAGGACTGTCAAGGTTTGGTCTAAGGACACAGAGGAGGCACTGCAGGAGTGCTTCAATGTCACAGACTGGGATCTTTTTAAAGAGGACTATGGTGATGACATTGAAGGCCTCTCTCATTGCATCACAGACTACATCCGTTTCTGTGAAGACAACATTGTCCAAACCAAAAAGATCCGCTGCTTCCCAAACAATAAACCCTGGATTAATAAGGACATTAAAGGCCTTCTCAACAAGAAGAAGAGGGCCTTCATGTCTAAGGATCGGGACGGGCTCAGGGCTGTCCAGAAGGAGCTGAAGAAGAAGCTGAAAGAGGCCAAGAACAGCTACAGGGAGAAGATTGAGGCCAAGATGGGGCAGGAAAACTCCAGAGAGCTGTGGTGTGGGATGAAACGGATGACAGGCTTCAACAGACCTGCACCCAGAGCTGAGGGAGACCCAGAGTTTGCTTCTGAGCTGAACCTATTCTTCAATTGGTTCGACACAACCCACACCCTGGTGAGCTCAGAGAATGGATCTGGGTCTTCAACCCCCACCCCAGCCCCCACTCACAACTCTGCAGGAGACTCTGCCCCCCTCCCTGGCACATCTTCATCCCCCTCCCCTAGCTTGCAAGTGGCTCCAACAGACAGCCCCCCCTCTCCCCCCAACCCACTCCCCTCGGACACTGACCTCACCCAGCACCCCTCCCTCTCTCCCTGCCTCACACTCACGTCCAGCCAGGTACAGAGGGAGCTCTCCAAACTCCGCACTAAAAAAGCCAGTGGGCCGGACAACATCAGCCCCAGGGTCCTCAGGGTGTGTGCCAGGCAGCTCGCTGGAGTCTTTCAGCACCTCTTTAACCTCTCCCTGAGGTTGATGAAGGTGCCCGACCTGTGGAAGACCTCCTGCATCGTCCCGGTACCAAAAAAAGGACGTCCCAGCGCTCTCAATGACTACAGACCTGTGGCACTGATGTCACATGTCATGAAGACCTTTGAGAGGCTGGTTCTTCAGCACCTGAGGACTCTGCTCTCGGCTTTCCAGGATCCTCTGCAGTTTGCATACCAGCAGCACATCGGTGTGGAGGATGCCATCATCTTCCTCACCCACAGGGCCCTGTCACACCTGGAGAGACCAGGGGGCACTGTGAGAGTCATGTTCTTTGACTTCTCTAGTGCCTTCAACACCATCAGGCCCTGCCTCCTGGGGGAAAAGCTGCTGGACATGCAACTGCACCCCGACACCACAGCCTGGATACTGGATTACCTCACAGGCCGGCCGCAGTACGTCAGGGTGAATGGCTGTGCCTCTGAGGTGGTCATAAGCAACACCGGAGTACCCCAAGGAACTGTTCTGGCGCCCTTCCTCTTCACCCTCTTCACTTCAGACTTCCAGTTCAACTCTGGTTCCTGTCACCTCCAGAAGTTTTCCGATGACTCCTCCATTGTTGGATGTATCACCGACGACGACGAGGGGGAGTACAGAGGACTGATCGAGAGCTTCATCACATGGTGTGACAGCAACAACCTGAAGCTCAACATCAGCAAGACCAAGGAGGTGGTGGTGGACTACCAGAGGAGCAGGAGGTCCCCTGCCCCCATCATCATCCAGGGGGAGGAAGTGGAGAGGGTGGACTCGTTAATGATAAACTGGACTGGTCACACAACACAGACGCCCTCTTCAGGAAAGGACAGAGCAGGCTGTTCTTCCTGAGGAGACTCAGGTCGTTTGGCGTCTGCAGCAGGCTCCTGAAGACCTTCTACCAGTCTGTGGTGGCCAGCGCACTCTTCTTTGCTGTAGTGTGCTGGTGGGGCGGCATCAAGACTGGTGAGGTCAACAGGCTCAACAAACTGGTGAAGAAGGCCCGTTCTGTGGTGGGCCTTCAGTTGGACACTCTACAGACTGTGGCTGAGAGGAGGATCAAGGACAAAATCATGTCGATCCTGGACAACCCCTCTCACCCTCTCCACGATGAGCTGTGGGACATGGGAAGCTCCTTCAGCCAACGCATCATCCCCCCCCAGAAGCAGAACTAAGCGCTTCAGGCGCTCCTTTGTGCCCACCGCCATCAGACTTTACAACAGCAGCGGAGGCCACAGTCTGTCACTGCACTGACCCCCCCCCCCCCCAAAACAGCAATGGATGTACTCAAGCAATATGACACTGGACTGCACTTTAATAGATTTATAGTAATCCTCCATATGCTCCAAACCACCTCTATCCATACTGTACTGTTATTGATTCATATCCCTGATCATGGTTCATTACTCTAGGTAAATAATTTGCACTGTTACTGTGTGGTCAGTAAGTGCTGCTACATTTCACATTGTCACTTTAATATCACTGTCACTTTATTTTTATCTTTACTGCACTGCACAGGAGGCTCAGCTGTTTTGTACTGTGTTAAATTATTATTTTAGTATGTTAGTTAATTTGATAATTGAACGCCACTTACTCTGTTAATTTAGTGCTTAGTATGTTAGTTAATTTTGATAATTGTAAATATCTTCTATTCCTTGATCTATGTCTTATGCATGCTACTATCCCTGTACTGCCCTGTACTGCTGCAATACCAGAATTTCCCCTTTGGGGATCAATAAAGGACTATCTTATCTTATCTTATCTTATCATTGCCACTGTGAGAGGATTTACAGACGTTTCCCTTTTCTTCATCTTTTCTCCTAATTATGAGATAAGGTGTCTATTTTGTTATCCTGTGAATGCAGTGCGCTTCAGTAGAAATGCATTAGTGTAAATTAGGGCTGTAACGTGATAGTGGACTGGTCGACAAATTGGTCGATAAGTGCTGGGGCGACCAGAACTCTGATTAGTCGACCAATCGTATTTTTTTTCCTCTTCAATTTATTTTTTCCCTCGGCGATTTACAGTCATCAGTAGGAACTGGCCAAGTGCTAATGGGGGTGTTTTCACACCACCCCGGTTTCACAGGTAACTTGACTGTCTCAGAACACCCCCTTGTTTTCACCCCTTTGGATTCCCCACCATCTGGAGACCTGACTGGAGACAGGAGGTATGAAGAGCGTCTACCTGAGCCTATTCAACGTCCGGTGGTTTGCTGAGTATTTTTTTTATTTTGAGCATCCTCCTCTACCCTCGCCAAGACGCGCTCCGCCGAGCTGCGCCGAGCCGAACCATCCGCGCGCAGGAGGGTTTCCCGTCAGAGTCGGACCCCCCCGCCAAGACGCGCTCCGCCGAGCTGCGCTGAGCCGAACCATCCCCGCGCAGGAATGTTTCCCGTCAGAGTCGGACCCGCGCTCCGCTTAGCCGCGCTCCGCCGAGCTACGCCGAGCCAAACCATCCCTGCGCAGGAGTGTTTCCCGTCAGAGTCGGACCCGCACTCCGCCGCGCCGCGCCGAGCCAAACCATCCTCGCGCATGAGGGTTTCCCGTCAGAGTCGGACCCCCCCTATGTTTATACGGTAAAATATGGTTTAAAACCCCAACCTTTTCTGTAAAATCAACAGTACCAATATAATTTTAGAAAATGTTTTACCATATTTATTACGGTAAAATTCTGGCAACCACAGCTGCCAGTTTTTTGCCGTAAAATTTACAGGTTTTCAATGTGCAAATGACAGTGTTTCAATGCAATATAAAAGTTTACTTTATTTTTCATATATTTCCTTAAAAATGTATAAACAGAAGGTTTTGCCATTAAATATGACTGTGTTATAAAGTGAAATTGATAACATATTGATGTATTGTTTGCCGACTTACTCTGAATGTCTATAACTTGTAATCCAAAATCTTAAAACACGACATAATTTGCACAAAAAATAACTCAATGCTTTTTCACAGTAAAATACTGGTAACTCTCCCTGTATTATATATCACTCAAAACACATTAATTGGCCTTTTTTGGTAAGAACCCAATGACTTTACATAATACTATATCACACTAAAAACATCCACACTGTAAAATAAAACAAGTTGAGTTTACTTTAAAAAAATATGGAAACTCACTGCCTTAGGAAAATCAAGTAAAATAAACTTGATTTCTGTAAGTTCACATAAGTTATTTAAGTTCACAGTAATAACCCTAACTTAATTACTTTGAGTAATTAATATTTATGCTTACTTTTTTATGTTTAGTCTCCAACACAAATTTCAAATTATGCTTCATTACTATTAATTTTAATAATACTTCTTTATTTTGAGTGTGCATTCCTTGAACTTATTTATCTGTTTTAAGTGTTAATTTTTTTGCCTGTTTATTGAATGTTCAATATACACATTTGTTACTCTAAACTTATCACCTCCACTAAATCTATAACTAGAAAGCTCGTCAATGTGTCACTGCATCACGGATTTAGCAACAAATTGATTAATATATTCTTTACTCACCAAATAACCGCAGACGGGAGGAGTCTAGCTGCAGCCCTGACCATGAGGAGAGGGAAAAGTGAGGCTGCTGCACCTGGACTTGTCCAGACACGTCCCGACAGCGCCAGAAGGAGGCGGAGTGATATGCGCGCAAGAATGATCGAGAATAGTGCTGCAGAAAGTAGTGCCAGACTGAGGCGGAGTGATCTGCGCGCCAGAATGATCGAGAATAGTGCTGTAGAAAGTAGTGCCAGAAGGAGGCGGAGTGATATGCGCGCCAGAATGATCGAGAATAGTGCTGTAGAAAGTAGTGCCAGAAGGAGGCGGAGTGATATGCGCGCCAGAATGATCGAGAATAGTGCTGCAGAAAGTAGTGCCAGACTGAGGCGGAGTGATATGCGCGCCAGAATGATCGAGAATAGTGCTGTAGAAAGTAGTGCCAGAAGGAGGCGGAGTGATATGCGCGCCAGAATGATCGAGAATAGTGCTGCAGAAAGTAGTGCCAGACCGAGGCGGAGTGATATGCGCATAACTGAATGACGAAGGACAGTGGCGGCAAAAGCCAGCAATGGGAATCCTCCACAGAAACAATACAAATATTCAAAAGGCTGAAAAGCAAACAAACAGGACCATTTTGAAACTAGATGCCTTATATTTTCAATAACTTGAGCATTTAGCTGACAATAAGCTGGTGTAGATAAATAAAATAAAGTAAATCAAACTTCATATGCCATAATAGTAGGCCTATATCATTAAAGGGTTCAGTAGGAAAAAATATAATGCCTTTAATTTGGAAGAGTGGTGAGTGAAAAAATGTCCAGTCAAGAAGTGGTTTTAGCTGAAAAATGATGGGGGCGGGCAAACAACAACAACAAAAAAATAATTCAGACAAAGAACAGCTAGCATTTCATGACTGTTTACTTTCTCCTCATAAAAAAATATATAATATAATATTTTAATATCTTATTGTCCAGATTTGAAAGAGAAAATAATAAGCTTTTTTTCTTTTAATTTTGATCCATTTATCAAATGAGATGATGGAATATGGCCAAAAGTGTAGGCTAGAGCAAAAGAGATTTGCTGCTCTATTTCTATGGGCAAAACAAACAAACACAACAACAACAAAATCAAACATCCCTGAGGTGATTTCAAGTGAGTTGATTGATAAAATGTGAAGATGAAAATAGATTGTGAAAGTTGATATTTCAGGCAAACAAAGTAGCCCGAATTTAACGGCCACAAACTGTTTTTCTTTTTCCAAACAGGAATGCAAAAATTACGGTATTAGCTGTTATAGATTACGACATATTTCTGTTATCAGTACAAGGTTAGTAAACTTAACAGTGACAAATTGTAATTTTTGCGAAAAATTAATGCAAAAATTACAGTACCTACTGTTACATGAAATACGGCATATTCCCGTTATAATCACAGTTCAAGGGTACTTAATAGTGGAGTAATGTATTTTTTTCCAGAAAAAAAGGGTAGAAATGACGGTTTTGACTAATATATTTATTCACAGTGCTTCACCATTCCAAAAACTGTATTTTACCGTTTTATAGTTAACAGTTTTTTACTGTCGTAGTTTTACAGTTTTTTTTTACCTTAAAATTGACTTTTTTTACAGTGTACCTATCCATTCACCTCCTCCTGCTCCTCTCTCAGTCTCTCAAAGTCCTTCTGCTCTTGTCTTTGTCTCCTCTCCTGCTCCTGTCTCCTCCTTTCCTCCCTATGCTGCCTCTTCCTCTCCCTCTCCTCCTGCCTCTCCCTCTCCTCCTCCTCTCGTCTTTCTCTCCTCTCCTGCTCCTGTCTCCTCGTTTCCTCTCTCTGCTGCCTCTTACTCTCAATTTTCTCCTCCTGGTAGCACTCCTCGTTATATCTCCTCAATGCCTCATTGTAGCTAAGTCTCCTCATGACTACCTCGCTCTTCACCTCCCCCTGCTCCTCTCTCAGTCTCTCAAGGTCCTCCTGCTCTTGTCTTTGTCTCCTCTCCTGCTCCTGTCTCCTCCTTTCCTCCCTATGCTGCCTCTTCCTCTCCCTCTCCTCCTGCCTCTCCCTCTCCTCCTCCTCTCGTCTTTCTCTCCTCTCCTGCTCCTGTCTCCTCCTTTCCTCCCTATGCTGCCTCTTCCTCTCCCTCTCCTCCTGCCTCTCCCTCTCCTCCTCCTCTCGTCTTTCTCTCCTCTCCTGCTCCTGTCTCCTCCTTTCCTCTCTCTGCTGCCTCTTAATCTCAAATTTCTCCTGCCTCTCTCTCTCCTCCTGCTCCTGCCTCTCTCTCTCCTCCTGCTCCTGCCAATCCATCTCAGCCTGTCTCTGCCTCTCCTCCTGGCTCTCCCTCTCCACCTCCTCTCGTCTTTCTCTCCTCTCCTGCTCCTGTCTCTCCCTCTCCTCCTGCCTCTCCCTCTCCTCCTCCTCTCGTCTTTGTCTCCTCTCCTGCTCCTGTCTCCTCCTTTCCTCCCTATGCTGCCTCTTCCTCTCCCTCTCCTCCTGCCTCTCCCTCTCCTCCTCCTCTCGTCTTTCTCTCCTCTCCTGCTCCTGTCTCCTCCTTTCCTCTCTCTGCTGCCTCTTAATCTCAAATTTCTCCTGCCTCTCTCTCTCCTCCTGCTCCTGCCTCTCTCTCTCCTCCTGCTCCTGCCAATCCATCTCAGCCTGTCTCTGCCTCTCCTCCTGGCTCTCCCTCTCCACCTCCTCTCGTCTTTCTCTCCTCTCCTGCTCCTGTCTCTCCCTCTCCTCTGGTTTCTCTCCCTGCTTACCTTTCCTCTCCTCCTGCTCCTGCCTCTCAATCTTCCCTTTTATCTTCCTCTCCTCCTGCTCCCCTTCCTTCCTCTCCTCCTTACCTCTGACTCTTAGTCTGTTTCTTTCATGCACCTCCTGGTAGCGCTCCTCGTTATATCTCCTCAATGCCTCATTGTAGCTAAGTCTCCTCATGACTACCTCGCTCTTCACCTCCCCCTGCTTCTCTCTCAGTCTCTCAAGGTCCTCCTGCTCTTGTATTTCTCTCCTCTCCTGCTCCTGTCTCCTCCTTTCCTCCCTCTGCTGCCTCTTCCTCTTAATTTTCTCCTGCCTCTCCCTCACCTCCTCCTCTTGTCTTTGTCTCCTCTCCTGCTCCTGTCTCCTCCTTTCCTCCCTATGCTGCCTCTTCCTCTCCCTCTCCTCCTGCCTCTCCCTCTCCTCCTCCTCTCGTCTTTCTCTCCTCTCCTGCTCCTGTCTCCTCCTTTCCTCTCTCTGCTGCCTCTTAATCTCAAATTTCTCCTGCCTCTCTCTCTCCTCCTGCTCCTGCCTCTCCCTCTCCTATTGTTTCTCTCCCTGCTTACCTTTCCTGCCCTCCTACTCCTGCCTCTCAATCTTCCCTTTAATCTTCCTCTCCTCCTGCTCCCCTTCCTTCCTCTCCTCCTTTCCTCTGACCCTTAGCCTGTTTCTTTCATGCACCTCCTGGTAGCGCTCCTCGTTATATCTCCTCAATGCCTAACTGTATGAGGAGACTTAGCTACAGTGAGGCATTGAGGAGATATATTGAGGAGCGCTACCGGGAGGAGGAGAAAATTGAGAGTAAGAGGCAGCAGAGAGGAGGAGACAGAGAAGAAGAGGCAGCAAAGTGGGGAAAGGAACAGACTGATGCAGGAGAGGAGAGAAAGGCGAGATCAGGAGGAGAGGGAGAGACACGAGGAGGGGGAGAGGCAGGAGGAGAGGGAGAGACAGGAGGAGGGAGAGAGGAAGGAGCTAATTGAGAAGAAGAGGCAGCAAAGTGGGGAAAAGAGCAGACAGATGCAGGAGAGGAGAGAAAGGCGAGAGCAGGAGGAGAGGGAGAGAGAGGAGGAAGAGATGTTGGAGCAACAGGCAAGAATAATGGAGAGTGAGACAGAGAGGGAGGAGGAGGAAGAGAAGGAGAGACAGGAGAAGTAGAGGAGAGATAGACGAGATCAGGAGGAGAAGGAGAGACAGGAGGAGATGGAGAGGCAGGAGGAGAGGGAGAGGCAGGAGGAGGGGGAGAGGCAGGAGGAGAGGGAGAGACAGGAGGATAGAGAGAGGCAGGAGAGGATTGAGAAGAAGAGGAGAAGGAGGGCTTTGAAGCAGGACGAAAAGAGGAGACTGGAGGGAGAGAGAGGGAGAGACAGGAGATGGATGAGGAGGAAAGACAGGAGAGAAGACGGGAGGAGGAAGGAGAACCACAGCAGAGACAGGAAGGGGCTCAAGCAGAGGGAGAGGAGGAGGTGAAGACAGAAGACTCTCCTCCAAAGATGGGCCTCATTTCCAAGTTGAAGATCTGGTACCTGGAACACCAGAAGGAGCAGGTCCTGAAGGCCATCTCCAAGAGCCAGAAGAAGGAGGCGCGCGTTGTGGCCAGAGGTAAGAAACTCTTCTCCTCTCTGTCTGTTTTTCAGGCTCAGAAATGGAGGAGTTTTTGCATCTTCAGTGAGCAAAAGATGAATTGTTGAGAGTTTTTCAGCAGAACTCCTGGCTCACTCTTGACTCTCTTTTGCTTACAGGAGGTGAACTTGTGCTGAGGGAGGTGGAGAAGGAGAAGGGGAAGAGGAGCAAGCTGTTAAAGAAACAGGAAGCTCTGGAGGAAAGAATCAGACACAAGAAAGAGAAGGCAGTGAAGAAGAAAACTAAAGAGGAAGGAGATGCAGGAGAACAGAGAGAGGGAAGGCTCTCCAGGGTCTTTTCTCGGGGATTTGATTTTGGATACGGAGATACAAATCTGGCTCCATTACTCTAAACCACCTGTTTAATGTCAGGACCAAAAACAAAAGATTCAGGCCAGAAAACTAACAATAACTCAGAGATAACGTCAGGGTTTAAGTACAAGTTCAATTAAAGTCACGTAGATACATTCTGGAACAATTTGGCCCATTATATAGCTCAAATATCTTACTTCAGTTTTCATATTTATCTTGCGTAGGATAGAAGTAGTTTGAATGGTCGCTGATAAGACAGTTTCTAAAATAATACCGGAGGTTCAAAATAAAGTATATTCATCGTCTAAAAAGAGGGGCTGGTTGTGGGTGTAATGATGAAAAAACAAAAAAAAGAAGAGGAATCAAAGAAAACACATTAAAAAACACAAAAACACAACAAAATGCTTAGACACAATTATACATGTCATACAAAATGATTGCGTGCAGAGGCTATAATTATCATCAAGACCAAATGTATTCAAATCCTCTTGGTTTATTTTAACACAGTAAAATATAAATAACTGTAATGAAATAAAATCTCTTTATTTGTGAGGGTTTAGTGTCTGATTATTAATTAAACTTTCAGTTAATTAGTCCTCCAATGAGGTGGGGTGGTGGCGGGATTAAAAAAACATATAAATACTTTAGTTTGAACTAAAACTGCCTCGTAACATATTTATTGAGAAAGAATTATATAAAAAGATTGAAAATGTAGGTAGAAGATTACCGTAATGAATGTGTTATGAATAAAAATCTTCTAGTAAACTAAAAATATTCAAAAATGTGAAAAATCTATAAAAATAAATAGGCCTAAAAACAGTTTGAGACCATAAACCCAATTTAATCAATTATAAAATAAATGAGAGTGAAACTTTAATCATATTTATATCATTACATCCATTACCAAGTCCATAATGTAAATCAAGCAGGTGGTGGTCTTTAATAAAGTTTATTTGTCCTCCGATGAGGGGGTGGTGGAGGGGTTAAAGAGCATAAAAATACTTTAGTTTAAACTAAATCTGCTTCATAACACATTCATTGCAATAAAATTTATCTAAAGAGATTGAAAATATACATAATAGATTACTAAAATTAATGTGTTATGAATAGAAATCTTCCAGTCTAAAAAAAAAGTTAGAAAAATCTACAAACATATAAAAATATAAAGCCTAAAAAAGCAGTTTTATGATAACCAACTTAATTTAATCAAAATTATTAAATACAATGGTATTTATATCATTATATCCATTTGGATGTCCATAATGTAAACCAAGCAGGTAGTAGTCTTTAATAAAGTTTATTTGTCCTCCGATGAGGGGGGGTGGTGGCGGGGTTAAAAAACATAAAAATACTTTAGTTTAAACTAAAACTGGTTCATAACACATTCATTACAATAAAAAATTATATGAAAGAGAATAAATGTACATCATAAATGAATGTGTCATGAATAGAAATCTTCCAGTCAAATAAAAATGTTTTGAAAAACCTACAAACCTATAAAAAAATAAGCCTAAAAACATTTTTTTGACAACAACCTAAATTTAATCAAACGTAAATAAATTAAAAGTATTTTTATCATTACGTCCATTTCAATGTCCATAACATAATGTAATCTCAGACTTTGGTGGTCTTTAATAAAGTTTATTTGTCCTCCAATTGGGGGGGGGGGGGGGGAGTTAAATTTAATCCAAATCCTTTAGTATAAAACTAAGAGTGGTTCATAGCACATTTATTACAATAAAATGTATCTAAAGAGATTGAAAATATACATAATAGATTACTGTAATGAATGTCTTATGAATAGAAACCTTCCAGTAAAAAAAAATGTTAGAAAAATCTACAGACCTATTAAAATAAAAAGCCTAAAAAAACATTTTTAAGACAACCAACTTAATTTAATCAAAATTATTAAATACAATAGTATTCGTATCATTACATCTATTTGGATGTCCATAATGTAAACCAAGCAGGTAGTAGTCTTTAATAAAGTTTATTTGTCCTCTGATGAGGGGGTGGTGGTGGGGTTAAAAAATAAAAGAAAGATTGAAACAAAATATTTGACCACTGGAAGAAAAATTGAGGTTTCTTGAAAGCAATTAAATCAAACATAAAATAGATTCAAAGACATTGTTATTTCATAAGTGTAATTAGGTGTTTGGGGTCAAAAAATAAACAAAACAAACCCCAAAAACAACAAAACAGAAGTCTTAGTGAAAATAAAAGCTTATTTAAAACATATTAAATGTGATAGAAAATCATATAAAAAGTTTGAAAATGTATTTAATGCCTTAACTGTAACAGCTTCCGTTATGAGTAGAAAATCTTCTGGTAAAATGAACATACATGTAAAGTTAAATCTAAAAAGAAATAACCCTGAAAAGTAGAAGTTTGTTGACATTAAAATAAATGGACTTAAGTATAAAATATATTCAAAGACATTATAATTTAATAAGTGTAATAGCGTGCAGTTTAATGTAAAAAGTGTTTTCTGGTCCAACAGCGAAAGAGAATAAAGTTATTAGTCCTCCGATGAGGGGGCGTGGTGGCGGGGTTAAAAAAGTTTTAGTTTAAACTAAAACTGGTTCATAACACATTCATTGCAATAAAATTTATCAAAAGAGATTGACAATATACATCATAGAGTACTAAAATGAATGTGTCATGAATAGAAATCTTGCAGTCAAATAAAAATGTTAGAAAATCTACAAACCTATAAAAACAAAACACTTTAAAAGAAGTTTTAAGACAACAAACTTAATTTAATCAATTTAAACAAAGGACGTCCTCATTGTTCATTGGGGACGTCCCTTTAATATTTATGTTGGAACTATTTCCTTTGGCAAAATTCCCAAGATGGCGTTGTCCAGCAATCATTGTTTTTGTCCTGACTCAAAAATAAAACCTGCTAGTCACTGACCATTTGTGTTTGTCTGTGTGATGCCCACTAATGTGTGCCCACATTTATGAGTGTATTTTTATTGTTACAGGGATCTTTTGTTTTGTTGTGTTTGTGACATTATTTTTTGTTGTTAAAAAGATCTTTAATATTAAAACAGTGTGGTTTACAAATGAGGGAAATGGACATGTAGTGACGGTCCTTCAGCCAGTAGGAGGCACTGTGAGGTTTAACTGCCGCTCCAAGCTGGTCACACTGGCTGTTATCGAATTCGCCTACTACATACTGCACATGAAGGTAGTAGGCACATGTGCAGTATGTAGTATGACTGTTATGTTAGGTTTATTTTGTAGTATGCTACTCTGGTTTTCAGTTTGAGGAATGCGGAAGTAGGCTACAGCTGATTGTTTTTTTTCTCAAACTTTATTTTAAATGTACAAAACAAACAAACAACGAGTACATCTTGACAATTCAGTTAGGAGAATAGTTATTATTTCAGTGAAGAATTCTTTTGTGTATTTTTGTGTGACAGCGTATTAGGGCCACTTAAAGAAATTTAAAAAAAAATGTGAAAAAAGTTGGAATTTTTGAGTTTGTAAAATCCAGTGGCGGCTGGTGCCAAAAATTTTAAGGGGGGGCGCAGCTTTGGAGGAAACAAACCAAAGAAGTGCTCCATACTACAGTGAAAAGAAACAAAGACAAAACATAATCACAATACAACCTACTTTGAACAATGCACTATTTAAACAGAAATTTTGCCCTCCTTTCCTTCGGGGCTGCAAATTTCTCAGTGACCCTCTGACTGAAGTCCATCATCTCTGTCACCAGTCTCTCCTCCATTGACAGCATGGCCAGTGCATTCAGCCTGTCCTGGTTCATGGTGTTTCTGAGGAAAGTTCTGAGAAGCACCTCAGCTTCTGCAGTGGTCATGGGTGTGGTGATGAGGATCTTTAGCAGAGTGACAGTCTCTGAAAATACCTCTCCAAGATTATTTTCCATCAACAACAGGATAAGGTCCACAGCACCACAGCAGGCCTTGAACTCCTCCTTGCTGTAGATTCAGACTGAGCTCTGTCTTTAGATTTAGTTGAGCACTGGGTCGGCCTTCAAGGTGCTGCTGAGGGAATCTTCAGGAAACATGGTGTGGTACTGTGTGAATCTGTCATTAAAAAATACATAGAAAAGCACATTTTATTACAAAAGTTAACATCAGTATTTACTGAAAAAAATCAATAAAACAGCCAAAGTTTAACCTGCTCCCAGAAAATAAAGCTGTAATTTATGTCAGTTTCACTATTTTATGAACATTTCTTGTGTCAGCTGAACAGTGTCTTATCTTATACATGATGTCTCATGGCTCAAGATTGTAAACACAAACAGAATCTTATGTACCACTAAACTGATGCTTTAAAACTAAAGGTAAAACTATGTGATACAGTTTTGGTATAGATGAACTGTAAAAAGTATGAACAAAACAAAACAAATAAGAAAAAAAAAAACAAATAAGAAAGAAAAATCAGATACAAGCATGCAGCACAAAGGGCAGACGGCTCACACCAGCTGACTGATTCTCACAGCTGAAATGGAGGCTGTCAGTGTTTGGATGACATTTATAGTTTTCAGCAAAACTACTTCAAATTTTAAAAAGTCAAAAAAATAAACTTTACATTACAGGAGTCTGTTTCCATCTGCTGGAGCTTTGAATACTTTTACTCTGTACCGTTATGTGCAGTATTCAGTCAGCAAAAACACCAACAGAATGTATAATTTCTGTATCCAAATAGAACATTTTATCATAGCAACTAAACATACGGTATACAATTATATATAATGACAATACTATATATATTTATATTGATATTTATTATTTTTTATCACATGTTTAGTTGCCATAATAAAACTACAACATTTAAAGACAAGATATACATTCTGTTGGTCTGTTTTCATTGATTTTATACTGTGCACAATGGTACAAGCTGGAAAGGCACAAGGTAAGTGTCAAATCTAAAAGCTCCAGTGGATTAAAAAATAATTCTGTAATGGACATACACCTAAGAGGTAAAGAATTTGTGACGTTTACACTTCTGGGACTAATGATAAAACCCCACTGTTTTCACCAGTAAACTGCAACACATAACTTGATAGCATTATCAATTCTTCTTTTTGTAATTTTTTAAAGGGTTTCACACAATGTAACAGAAATATTTAATGAGCATACAATAATCTGCATGCATTTGTGTATTACAATTTCTCCTATCTTGTTCCTGCTTTGCCATGATTTTTAAAAATGTATTTTTATAGGTCCCTTTATACAATATTTTCATCAAAATAATGTATCAAACTTGTCAATTAAATTTAAAATATACTTCTAGTAGGGTAAAAACAAACTTACCCACCCAATAAAAGCCCCAATTCCTTCTAAAAGTATGTTGTTTTTGTAAAAATATGCAAGAATTAAAAACTATATAGATTTTTGAGAACTTAAGTCTGCAAAAGGATAATGTTCTACTGAACAAAGCATTTATATCCTCTTGGCAAACTCATTTTGTGGCTCTTGATCTATGGTTTAGTGCCATGTGTGACATACAATGGAAAGTTTTTCCCCTGAATTATGTTATGTCTACTAGGAAAGACACATCCTAATCTAATCTTCAGTGCAGCATAGCCTCTTACTGATTTTCTTCTCCAATGCAATCTCACCTCTCCTGTGATCCTCTGACGGATCTCTGGACGACGCCTCCTCGGTGCATGGGAGCATCAGTCGGACGCGTGAGGATACGTGAGATACTTGCGCATGCGTAAATCATATCTGCTCCGGTGACGTGTGGATATGATTGACAGCGCTCGTTGTCCAGTCACAGGAGGAAAAGAAACACCAAAACAATACTGATTCGCTGCCAGTCAAAGTGGGAGTGCCCCGAACACTCCTGAGCAAAAGTTTAAGGACTTGCATTAACTCCCATTAGACCAGCGCCCCTCTGTACGTAAACTGTGTATTCACAACACAGTTACTACGTAAAAACATTGTGAAACCCCTTTGATTGAATGGTGACAGGTGCTGCTGACAGTCTATTACTATGTGGTAAAAATAAATGTTTTTATCTGTTATTTCTTATAATTTAAAGACAAATTATGTTGTGTTTAAGAAGACTTTCTCTGTTGAATTTTGGAGGGGGCGGCGCCCCAGCGCCCCCTGTTGACAAGCCGCCACTGACCTGAACCCAAAACATTATTATACTGTTTACAAGACATGGCAGAATGGTTTTATTTACAATGAAATTAAAAACCAACACTTATTAGTTATGAAAATCTATACATATATAAGTGGATAAAGATAAACTGACACAGGGATGAATGTCAATAAACAATATAACCTGGTAAAATGAATAATATCTATCTATCTATATATATATTTATATATAAATATGGATAGATAGATGTTGATAAAGATATATGTACATCGAAATATGGATTTTTTTTATTTACAAATTAAAAACATGCTCGATTTGCATGTGGATAAGAAACACAGACGTCCCCTGAAATAATTATAAATGATCAAAGGTCCCCAGGTGATAGTTTGTAATAATTGCAGAGGATGTTTTTGTTGTTAATCCCGTTGTTCTTAACTGTTAATTTTCGAGGTTATAAAATAGCAAATCTGAGATTTTCATGGTATGGTTAATATCTTTCTGATAGTTATTCACTTATTACAGTGGACACGAGGAGCCTCATTGCTAATGGTCAAGAATTCAAAAGATATGTTTCAGAACTTCAACCTCGACCAGATGTATTATGTGTGCAGGAAACCTGGCTAAAGCCTCATGTTGATTTGTTCTACCAGGCTATATCTCGGTACGTTTTGATAGAATAAGCAATCAAGGAGGAGGATGTGTCACTTTTGTTAAAAATAATATAGCGGTCTGAAGGTTACCATCACCAACAGACCCGAAATGTGTGATTGTTGAAGTGTGTAATGCAGATGTCAGATATAAAATAATCAATTTTTATAACCCATGTAAGAAGCTCAGTATTGAAATGTTTAATAAAATCAAGTTTGATAATGGAAAAGAAATTTGGTGTGGAGACTTTAATGCTCACAACAGTCTATGGGGAAGCCAACACACTGATCATAATGGAACTGTTGTGGAAGAACTACTGGAAGAAAGATCTCTTGTTTGTTTGAATAATGGAAAAGAAGCAAGAATCGATATTCACAGGAACAGCACAACCTGCATTGACTTGACACTGGTAGCTAGACACTTGGTATGCTCATCTGAATGGTCTGTCGATGAAAACACTAATACAGGAAGTGATCATTTCCCCATTCACTGCTCTATAGACCTTAGCAGTGAGCTACAAGAAAGGTACAAGATGAAGAAATGGTGCTTTGAAAAAGCTGATTGGGGAAAATTCCAAGAAGAATGTATAGGAAAAACTAACAAAATCTCAATGGATGGAAATATAGAAGAATGTGCTTTGGCAGTGACCAGCCTAATTCTGAGCGCTGCATTGAAAAGCAAACCTATGAGTAAAATAACTGGATAAAGAAAAATTGTACCTTGGTGGAATGAAGATGCACTAATGCGATAAAAGAAAGAAATAGAGCTTTAAAAGTATTAAGGAATAACCTGACTCAAGAAAACTTACTAGAATATTAAAAGAAAAAAGCACTTACCCGCAAGATCATCAAAACTAGCAAAAAGATAGCATGGAGAACATACTGTAGCACTATTGTTAAGGACGTGAAACTAGGTGATATATGGAACATGGTTAAGAAAATGAGCGGTAAGAGGAAATTCACAAAATACCATTTAAGAGGATGGTGAAACTATAGCTATAACTGATAAAGAAAAGGCTAATTTACTTGGAAAAGTTTTTGCCAACATACATACTGGAGATCACCTAGATGATGAACATAAACAGAAGAAAAGGGAAATACTAAGAGAAAATCAGGATGTAATTAGGAAGAAAGAGGATGTGGACTCAAATCTTGATGCTGACCTGACCATGAGCGAATTAGAAATAGCCTTGCATGGCACTGGAAATACAGCAGCAGGTCAGGACCAACTCAGTTATGTCATGTTTCTAAAATTACCAGAACAAACAATGAAACTTGTCCTGGACTTATTTAATAAGTTTGGAGAGAAGGGAACATGGAGGAAGAATGTTTAAGAATGTTTAATTGGGTGCTAGACGTCCTTTCTGAATGAAAGTTTAGAGTTAGAGTAGGAGCGGAGAGCTCAAAAGAATTTGACATCGTGAACAGAATTCCACAAGGTGGCGCCATCAGTCCTGTGCTGTCCAACATTATGATTAACAATATCTTCATGAACCTTGATAGAGGGATCTGCTCATCCTTGCAGATGACGGAGTTATTTGGACGAGGGGGAAAGATGATAAAAGTGTTTTTAGAACGATAAAGGACGCTATTAAAAAGGTAGAACAATGGTCATATAACTGGGGATTTAAGCTGTCAGAAAAATTAGAAAAAAATGCCAAAAAGTGATTAATGTAATGAGAGCTATATCTGGATTTAACTGGGGAGCAGATAAGCAGGCACTGCTAGATCTATGAGAACAGCAATAGATTATGGCTGCTACATTTATGGGGCAGCAGCCAAGTCACGCCTGAACAAGGTTGAAAGAATGCAAAGCAAAGCTTTAAGACTTTGTTTTGGTGCAATGAGAACAACTCCAACTAGTTCTGAACAGGTGGGATCAGGTGAATGCCCACTAGAATTCAGAAGGGTCAAACTTTCACTGATGTATTGGATTAGACTAAGAGGCAGTAGGGATGGAAATGCCAAAAGTGTCGTAAATGATTGCTGGGAGTATAACAGGTTTAGGGGGAAGAGTTTTGGATGGACGATAAAAGATACAATAGAAAACTGTGGCATAAAAAAAATCAGTTTTAACCCATCGTTACCTCTTAGCATCGTTCCACCATGGCTCTTCCCCAAAATTAAAGTTGACTTCAATATCATGAACCTGAGAAAGCTCTGGATGGAAAGGGAAATTGAGCATTTTACAGAACATTACAAAAATAATCATTTCTTCAGTTATCTACAGATTTATACTGACAGCTCAAAAGATCAGAATGTCACGTTGGCACGTTGGTCCACATACCATATTTCCAAACCCACCTATGCAACAGAATAACGGACAAACTGTCAGTTTACTCAGCAGAGATGGTGGCAGTCATGTTCACACTCCAGTGGGTAGAAGAGCTGAGACCAGATAGGGTGGTGATATGTGTAGATTCTGCAGCAGTGCTCTTAGCTTACAAAATATGAAATCACAGAGAGAGGATCTGATGTATGAAATTCTGCAAAACTTGTTCAGGATCCAAAAAGTGGGTATTGACATTGAATTTTGCTGCCTGCACATTCGGGAGTGAAAGGTAACGAATGTTCAGATAGGGTGGCAAAAAGAGCACTTACTATGAATCATATTACCAACATCGCATTGGGAAAAGGTGACGGAAAAGAACTTGTTATTTTGGCAGAAAAATGGGATGGAGACAGCAAAGGTAGAAGTTACTACAGGATACAGACCACAGTCAGAGCACAGGGTGTCAGGGGAAAAAGCAGAAGAGAGAAAGGAGTTATATCCAGACTGAGGTTCGACCACACAGGTCTGAACAAGGCACTATTTTTAATGGGAAAAGTGGTCTCACAAGACTGCACATGCTGCCACGATGTTGAAATGTCGAACACATTTTAACGCACTGTTGTAGTTCTGACGAAGAAAGGGCCAGGTTACAAGAAAGGTTAAGAGAGGCAGGAAAGGAATGGAGTTTGTCAGGAAAACTAGAAACTAAGGGAGAAAAGGTGAGGGAGATTCAGAGAGGGATGATAACTTTCCTACAATATACTGGTTTATTCCATAGAATATAGCTGCTCTATGTGTTGTATGTATTTATTTACTGTTTTTTTGTACCATAAAAATAGACTTTACATGTTTACTTTTTGTATACTCCCTCTGTTTCTATTCTTAATAAAAATTAAAAAAAGTCTATGGAAACTTATGAAGGAGAAAGGACGAGTATTGTGGGACTGTGAAGACGTGGATATAATACTGTGTAAAAGTTTTTGGCAGTTATAAAGATATAGATATGCTTCATAGTCAGGGCTTTAAAAATAATCTTTAGTTCATTTCTTTTTCAATCATTTTTAAATTGGTGGACAGATGAACCATTGTTATAATTTATAAAGCACTTAATTTAAAGCATTTATTTATTCCATAACCGCCCACAATGTTGATGAATATTAAACATACAATTGTGGTCCTTGTTTCCTATTTTAATATTATATATTAACCACCACATTTCCATTTCTCTTAATTTATGAATTAAATCATATACATAATAAGACAGAACAATAGGGTCTCTAATAACATTTATTAAAAAATAATTAAAGGACAAATAATGCATTTTACAATACTTAAAAATGTAAATGTTCACAATGATATATGCTAATGAAACAGAGAAGAGTGCTTCTGAAACATTCTGGTGTATTATCAGACCTCAGATTTTCAGTGCCTGTCAAAGATGTCAACATTTAGAGATGCTCTCACCCATGGATGAAATTTTGTTTCCAAAGGTGGGGGGTACACATGTGGCTTGAGCACTGATGTGAGTGTGTGTGTGTGTGTGTGTGTGTGTGTGTGTGGGTGTGTGTGTGTGTGTGAGTAAGTACAGTGATCAGACAGAGACTGTGTGTCCTGCTGAAAGCAGAGGTTAACCTAACCTTTCTGGGTGGGGGGGCCCAGCCCCTGACTGAAGACTAAATAAATGTTTTGTTGGGTTGAATACCCGCCTACTGCAACACCCCTGGTGGAAGTCTGATGGATTTTTGGCAGTGTCCTGAAATGCTCCTGTGGCTGATATCCTGCGTCAGCTCCACTCATCGATTAGTGAAGTGAAGATGTTCCTGATACAGGAGCAGCTGTCTGATCCTTCAGAGTCACAGAGGAACCAGGATCGTTGAACCCAAACCCAGGATACAGAGGTTCAGTGAATGTGGTGTTGAAGGTGAAGATGTGGATCAGTTTGTCATCGTCAACTTCATAGAAGGACAGAGTGCCAGCAGGACAGTCCACATACACTGCTACATGGTGAGTTTTAGGAGAGATATTGATTAAATGACTTTCATTGTGCCAGAAATAGTAACCATACTCTTCAGAGCACTCCAGAAACCAGAACTGATATTTTTCTCCAAAAGCACAGTCCTGTCTGTCTCCTCTTCTTCTGTAATTCATGATTGTGTTAACATCTCCGCTCCACTCGAACTCCCAGTAACAGCGACCAGTCAGCTCGTCTGTACACAGCAGCTGAGGGCACTCGTCTCTGAATCTGTCTGGATGATCAGGATACGGCTGATCCTCTTGTACTCGTGTCACAGTCCTGCTGCCACACAGTTTGAGGTTTCTGCTCACTGTGTTCATGTCGACTGTGAGCTCACAGGAATCTAAAAAAGAAAAGATTACAGGAACATTTCTCAGTTGGTCATCCGTCCATTGATTGGAAATGTGATGATATGTTTTTGTATTTTAAGATCAGATCTGTAACTTTCTTACACTTTCTCAGACCTGGTCTCAACCATTTGGCTCCAGCAGGCTCCACCCTGTTTTAATCATGGAAACAATTAAACTGATGAATAAAAAGGTCAAAGTTTAAACCATAGCGGCAGCGCTCTATAGACGCTTTACTGCACTGATTGATTGTTCTGTATTTATGTGTCATGCTCACACAAAGTGCCCGACCCTCATGGGTTTATAAGACACCAAAAACAAAGTCTCACTGGTTCAACAGTTCATATCAGACTAAAATAAAGTTGCATTTCCTCTTTATAATTCAGTCTTAAACATTGTGTTCTGCCTTTCCTCCCATCAGGCTCTGCAGATAAAATCTGACAAAAAAGTTTCTCCCCTGAGGCACAACTCAAGCTTTTCATAATCATCCAACCAGAAGTGATCAGCATTAACAGAAGACATTTATGATTCTGGACCATAACTGTTCTTCAGGAGACAGGAAGTTCATCATTTTGGTTCACACCAAATATCAACAGACCACTCTTCTTTGTCCTTGATGAACAATTTGCTCCTGATCTCCTGAATATCACAGAGTGACCTATTTTGAAAAGTATATGTCGATCACTGGAGTAAAACACAGATTTCAACTCATTTGCCCAGAGATTTGTGGACAGGTTCACCTTCAGTGCTTTGGTTAGCTGGACATTTCCTCCTACTTTGAGTTGACGTGTAAAACTCGGCTCATCAAAAGGAACCTTTTTCTTATCAGAGGTGACACTGATGATAATAAGGTTCTCTTCATTGGTAAAGATCTGTCCAAAACTGGATCACCTTAATATCAACAGGAAGTTACTCTTCACCCTTCAGATGACCTCCTCTGTACCTCTTGTATACTCATCCAGTGATGATGCCCCTTTAATTAGATTGTTCACACTCGTATCTGCCCAGGGTCCAAACTGATCCATGCCAAGCATCAAACGCTGTTAGATTTTGTGCTTGTCAAGTAAAGTCAGGGGCCTTTTGGACACTTGGCAGGCTGAGTGTTTAGAAACAGAAATGTAAAAATGTTCACCTGTCAGAGCTTCTAGAGAGCACTCTGACACACACCCACACACAGCAACACTCACTCAGGAACTCCAGACATTTCTGAAGCTTTGAGGAAATGTTCACAGCCCTTCTTTCACAGTGAGGATCTTCATTTGTGGTTACAGTAGATACTCGACGTACCTGAGAGACTCCAGTGGATTCTTTAGTTCAGCAGACAGCAGCCTCTCACCCCTGTCTCCTGGATGATTGTAGCTCAGGTCCAGCTCTTTCAGCTGGGATGGGTGACATTTCAGGGCGGAGGCCAGAGAAGCACAGCCATCCTCTGTAACAAGACAGCCTGAGAGCCTGCAGACACACAAAGGACACACGAGGGTTCAACAATATTGGTCAATAACAAACAAACAAACAAACAAACAAACACACAAACAAACAAACTTACATGCCTCAAAAAACCTGGTGTCTCTGTGTTGGTTGTACTTTATAAAAATATATCAATCATTTATTTATCTATCATGACATTTATGCACATGACTAGAAGCTGACACTGTAAACTTTGTAGAAAAAGAGAATAATAAGCTCTTGAAATATATTTCTGTCATCTTACAAACTGGTTGTTTTCTACATATCAGAGCAGGTTGAGGGTGTAAAATGCTGAGTCATGACCTGACATGATCACAGTGCACCCATCACCATCAGTCTCTGCATGTGGCCTGATAATTGAACATTTGCCCACAGTGATTGTGTATTTCATACAGCTGCCTCACTGTACAAAGCATGATGGGATACCTAAGAACATGGACCAGGATTGCTCTTTTTCTTTTGCTGTCTTTACTAAAGTATAAAACTCAGATAAAGATAAACTTTGGTTGGATTACAGTTTTTAGAGTCATCTCCTCTTAATCTTGACAACCAGTAACCTAGAGGCAGGTCAGATGTTTATGAATTCTATGATTTTCTCTCATTTCTCATATTGTTTGACAGTTTGGGCTCAGGCCTCGTCCTCTGTTTTTAAAAACTTCTCCTCACTGAACAATCAGGCCGTGAGAATAAAAGACAAAACAAATCAGCCGGCATCACTGCCACGTATTAAAAATACAATCTGCTGAGCTTTGAAAGCTTCATGTATTTATGTTTTCTCAAATTAGTTTTCAAATGTATTAATGATCTCTCTCCAAAACCTCTCACTGAAAATGTCCAATGTCCACGTGCACGTTATTGTGTCTCTACACAAACTGCTCACAAATATCTGGACATCAGTGAAGAGCTTCTTGATTTCTATGAAGAGAAACTGTTCAAACATCTTTTTCAGAGGCTCTCTGAGTTAGTCTGACATGAAAAGACAAGTGAGAGAAAGATTCTGAATGATTCTGAACAAACTGGACCAGGATCTGACCTGAGAGTTTCCACTTTACAGTTTGGACTCTTCAGTCCAGCAGACAGGACCTCCACTCCTGAATCCTCCAGGTCGTTGTTGCTCAGGTCCAACTCTCTGATGAAACAGGACTGGGAGCTCAGAGCTGAAGACAGATCTTCACAGCTTCTCTCTGTGAGGAAACAGCGACTCAGTCTGTAAAAAATAAGAGCAGAAGAAAATATAGATGTTGAGGGAGAGCCTGCTCTGACTTGATGATCTTGGGTGGTCCTGATCAAAGATGAAGGTGAGAGCACCATGAGGCAGAGCTGAGGATAAAGGAGCAGAGCAGATAAACAGGAGCAGAGCTCCACTATTTTTCTTTAACCCAACGTTCATGAAGAGAAAGAGTGAGTTTGTGTAAATATACTTCTGTTGTTGTCTGATTGGTTAAACTGCCCCGTGCACTGAATTTATCATCATGTTATAATGAAGGACCACAAAATTCTCTTCTGCTGCTGGAATCTAAAGACTACTTGTTAATCCAAGGGCATCACATACACCCACCATCCACTTTATTTGTTACACCTGATCAGCTGCTGAATAAAGCACATTGCTTTTCAACCAATCTCATGGCAACAACTCAATGCATCTGTACATGTAGACACGGTCAGGACAACCTGCTGAAGGTCAAACTGAGCATCAGACTGGAGGAGAAGGTGATCCAAGAGACTCTGCATGTGGCTGGTCTCTCAGAAACTGCTGATCTACTGGGGTTTCCAACAATCTTCAGGGTTTACAAAGAATGGTCTGAAAAAGAGAAAATATCCAGTGAGCAGCAGTTCTCTGGCGCTTGTTGATGTCAGAGGTGAGCTGAGTGATGCTGTCATGGAGATATGGACCAACATCTCTGATGATGTTTCAGCTCCTTGTTGAATCACCAAGAATTAAGGAGCTCTGAAGGTGAAGGGGGTCCAACCTGGGACCACCACAGTGTGCCTAATAAAGTGTCCGCTGAGTGTTTCTTGTGATTCCTGATGTATATTCATGTTTTTTACATTTGCTGTATGTTCTTTGTGTCAGACGCTCACAAACACTTCTGCCTCCATGTTAAACATCAACAAAGCGTGTGCAGCGACTTCAAAACCAAACAGCTGAGAGGCTGAGGGAGGACGAGGAAGTTGTCTGACACGCTGGAGCAAAAATCAACCTTCATATAGATCCTTTTATTAAAGAATGATTAATTAACTCATAAAAACCAGCACTGACTTGCATAGCGATTACATTAAAGCCTTGAGAAAAACAGTGTAAATTCAGAGTGAATATTTTCCAGAATAAGTCGGACATGTTCTTATACTCCCAAACCAAATTAAGGAAGGAGACAATAAGGCCCTTGGAGTTGGATACCTGGTAGAGGAGGACAAGCTTTATGTGATGACCTCCATCAACTTTTCAAAAAGGAAAAAGAAGATGAGAGGGGGAAAAAAACATTTCAGCCGAAGGAAAAAACTTCAAATCCCCTCCACTAGAGAGGAGCTGTTAAGTCAGGTAGCCAGCATCTATGATCCCATCGGTCTTGTCACACCTGTGAAACAGAAAGGGGCCATACTTGTAAGAAAAGCATTTCAGGAGGCAGGAGGTGGAGGTCTGACTCATGAAACTTGGGACAGGGCCATTGTCACCAGGCCTCAGAGAGGAAGCAGTCAAGCTGTTTGCAGAGTATGTGCAGCTAAACCAAATCACCTTTCAAAGAAGCCTCACTCCAATCAAGGGGACTGGGAAACCTTGGGGGATAACATTCTCAGAAGGAAGTGACAAAAGCTCTGGTGCCGTGGTGAGAGAGACTTCAGGTGGGAGACAGAAAACGGTGTCCAGATCAGATTGGTCGAATCCAAGGCAAAACTCACACCACTCAATCAAAAAGGAGAAACTGTAAAGGCAGAAATCTGTGCAGTCTTTGCAGCTCAGAATGGAGGTAGAGCAGTAGTTACATCTACTAGACAGTCAAACAGCGCTGGGAACAATTCAGCGTGACAGTAATGGGTATCAAACCTTTTTCGCAAACAGAGTAGGTGAATTTCAAAAGTCTGGATCTGTTGAAGATTGGTGGTGGATACCAGGGGAGTCTTAAAGAGGAGTCTGAATGGCAAAATGGACCTTCATTCCTCAAAAGGCCCACAAAGGAGTGGCCAGTAAAGTCAGCAAAAGAAGTTGCAACCAGTGCTAAGGAGGGCATTGAGAGACTTCAGACTGACCAGAGCTCAAGCAAAAATGGAGCTCAGTAATGCACCACAAAGCTCTGCTTGTGAGCCCACAGCCCCTTCAACACCTCCTGAAAGAACAGGAGAAGCTCCAATCCAAAGAGATCCAGCTGGTTTGGTGGTAGGAAAACTTCTTGATGGAGGAAAGTTCAGCAGTCTAACTAAGCTCATTAGAGTCCTTGCCTGGGTATGGAGAGCTGCAAAAGAGTGGAAGAGGAAGCTGCAGCTTTCAACTCTTCACAAAGCAAAGTGGGAGGCTGTTCCTTCAAAAGAAGAAGCAAAAGTAAAGGCAAGTAAAGTTGTTCTCTCTGTCGAAGAATACGATGATGAGACCTTTTCCTGGCTGTCCAAGAAGGAGTTACATTTAATGACACTACACTCAGCAGACTGGCTGTATACAGGGAGCAGAAATCAGGCTCTTGGTCTGTGGAGGAAGGATACAACCAAGGTTGGCTCGTCTTGGTTCTTCAACCAAGACGAAGTTGCAGTGCCAGTTCTACCATATGAGGCATGGATATCCACTCTCCTTGCTCAAAAGTCTCATAAAGCAAATCATGAGGAAATAGCAGGAACACTCTTAAGGATGAGAAGGAAAGAGGGGTGTGGGGGTGTGTGTTAGATGGTGCCCACGCAGCTCCTGCACAATTTTATTTTTTTTAAGCTTCTGCAAACCCTTACATCTGTAATTTTTGCTTCTCAACCTCAAACAAGGCTTTATAGTCTACTATCATGCCAAAAGCCGGCCAGAAGACAAAGGATTTGTCGTCTTTTTTGACGACTGACACTTCGGCTAAATTAGCAGCTAGCCAATCTGACGAGCACCTCTCCCCTTCTTCAGCAGCAGCTTCAGCCGCTGTCGACTTTCAGGCGGCTATTGAGAAGCTAAGAAGTGAAAACCTCGAGCCTCTTGCCAATTTTCAAAGAGAATGTGGGACAGCTATTTCAGCTCTGCAACAAGTGGTTGATGAGCACAGGACAAAGATTGGGGACATAGAGGAATCCCTCACCGACACCAGTGACAGGCTCTCGGAGCTGGACGGGACGGTGGCGCGGCTAGCCAAAGAAAATGAGGCCATGAAGAAACACCTGGATTACCTGAGCAATTACACATGAAGGGAGAATATCCGTATTATCGGACTGCCCGAGTCCGCAGAGATGCCCGACCCCGCTAACTTCATCTGCAACCTCCTTCGTGAAGTTTTTGGTCCAACTGCTTTTGAGATGCCCGTCATCATTGACTGCGTCCACTGCACCGCCGCGCCCAGACCTTCAGCGGGGGACAGGCTGAGGCCTCTTCTGGTATGAATGCACAGCTACAGGGTTCGTCAGCTGGTTCTGCGCCTCACCAGCCGTCATGATGGCCCTATCTTGTTTAAAGGCAAGCAGATCCACTTTTTACCGGACATCAGCCCCGAGGTGGCCCGACTTTGTTCCTCCTTTAACACGGTGAAACACATGCTCCATCAGGCTAACATCTCTTTCTGTCTCTATCACCCTGCTCGTCTGGTGTTCATGTGGAGTGATGATCGGGTGAGTTTTACTCGTCCATCTGAAGCTCTCGACTTCATCAACAAACACCTGCCGACTCCGTCGACCACAGGGGACCCCGCCGTTGCCGTGGATAAGTGACGGTCCAGGGCGGTGAATGGCTGCCGATTTATTTAACGTCCAAAGTCATTCTGTGCTCCCTGACTGCTAGGGGTTATACCCATGCTCTTGATAACTTCATATGCACTGCCTTCACAGTAATCTGCTCTGAATTCACTCCGGTTACTGTTGTTTTTGGACTCTTATAGTGCTCCATTGAGAACATGTCCACTTCATGCCACCGCTCATCAGTGGCGGCTTGTCAATAGGGGGCGCTGGGGCGCCGCCCCCTCCAAAATTCAACGGAGAAAGTCTACTTAAACACAACATAATTTGTCTTTAAATTATAAGAAATAACGGATAAAAACATTTATTTTTACCACACAGTAATAGTCTGTCAGCAGCACCTGTCACCATTCAATAAAAGGGGTTTCACAATGTTTTTACGTAGTAACTCTGTTGTGAATACATAGTTTACGTACAGAGGGGCGCCGGCCTAATGGGTGTCTATGCAAGTCCTTAAACTTTTGCTCAGCATGTGACCTGAGGCGTCTTTGGGATTGGCTGCTTCAACTTTGCCCCCGGGGCACAGACCAGTGCGCCCCGGACACTCCCACTTTGACCGGCAGCGAATCAGTATTGTTTTGGTGTTTCTTTTCCTCCTGTGACTGGACAACGAGTGCTGTCAATCATATCGACACGTCACCGCAGCAGATATGATATTTACTCATGCGCAAGTATCTCACGTATCCTCATGCGTCCGACTGATGCTCCCATGCACCGAGGAGGCGTCGTCCAGAGATCCTTCAGAGGATCACAGGAGAGGTGAGGTTGCATTAGAGAAGAAAATCAGTAAGAGGCTATGCTGCACTGAAGATTAGATTAGGATGTGTTGTTCCTAGTAGACATAACATAATTCAAGGGGCAAAGTTTTGCATTGTATGTCACACATGGCACTAAACAATAGATCAGGAGCCACAAAATGAGTTTGCCAAGAGGATAAAAATTCTTTGTTCAGTAGAACATTATCCTTTTGCAGACTTAAGTTCTAAAAAATCTATATAGTTTTTAATTCTTGCATATTTTTACAAAAACAACATACTTTTAGAAGGAATTGGGGCTTTTATTGGGTGGGTAAGTTTGTTTTTACCCCACTAGAAGCTCATTTTAAATTTAATTGACAAAATTGATGCATTTTTTTGATTATAATATTATATTAAGGGACCTATAAAAATATATTTTTAAAAATCATGGCAAAGCAGGAACAAGATAGGAGAAATTGTAATACACAAGTACATGCAGATAATTGCAGAGGTTTATTGCACTGCTCATTAAATATTACTGTTACATTGTGTGAAAGCCTTTAAAAAATTACAAAAAGAAGACTTGATAATGCTATCAAGTTATGTGTTGCAGTTTACTGGTGAAAACAGTGGGGTTTTATTAGTCCCAAAAGTGTAAACGTCACAAGTTCTTTACCTCTTAGGTGTATGTCCATTACAGAATTACTTTTTCATCTACCGGAGCTTTTAGATTTGACACTTACGTTGTACCTTTCCAGTTTGTACCATTGTGCACAGAATAAAATCAATGAAAACAGACCAACAGAATGTATATCTTGTCTTTAAATTTTGTAGTTTTATTATGGCAACTGAACATGTGATATAAAATAATAAATATCAATATAAATATATATAGTATTGTCATTTTATATAATTGTATACCGTATGTTTAGTTGCTATGATAAAATGTTCTATTTGGATACAGAAAATATACATTCTGTTGGTGTTTTTGCTGACTGAATACTGCACATAACAGTACAGAGTAAAAGTATTCAAAGCTCCAGCAGATGGAAACAGACTCCTGTAATGTAAAGTTTATTTTTTTGACTTTTTAAAATTTGAAGTAGTTTTGCTGAAAACTATAAATGTCATCCAAACACTGACAGCCTCCATTTCAGCTGTGAGAATCAGTCAGCTGGTGTGAGCCGTCTGCCCTTTGTGCTGCATGCTTGTATCTGATTTTTTTCTTATTTGTTTTTTTTTTCTTATTTGTTTTGTTTTGTTCATACTTTTTACAGTTAATCTATACCAAAAACTGTATCACATAGTTTTACCTTTAGTTTTACAGCATCAGTTTAGTGGTACATAAGATTCTGTTTGTGTTTACAATCTTGAGCCATGAGACATCATGTATAAGATAAGACACTGTTCAGCTGACACAAGAAATGTTCTTAAAATAGTGAAACTGACATAAATTACAGCTTTATTTTATGGGAGCAGGTTAAACTTTGGCTGTTTTATTGATTTTTTTCAGTAAATACTGATGTTAACTTTTGGTAATAAATGTGCTTTTCTATGTATTTTTTAATGACAGATTCACACAGTACCACACCATGTTTCCTGAAGATTCCCTCAGCAGCACCTTGAAGGCCGACCCAGTGCTCAACTAAATCTAAAGACAGAGCTCAGTCTGAATCTACAGCAAGGAGGAGTTCAAGGCCTGCTGTGGTGCTGTGGACCTTATCCTGTTGTTGATGGAAAATAATCTTGGAGAGGTATTTTCAGAGACTGTCACTCTGCTAAAGATCCTCATCACCACACCCATGACCACTGCAGAAGCTGAGGTGCTTCTCAGAACTTTCCTCAGAAACACCATGAACCAGGACAGGCTGAATGCACTGGCCATGCTGTCAATGGAGGAGAGACTGGTGACGGATATGATGGACTTCAGTCAGAGGGTCACTGAGAAATTTGCAGCCCCGAAGGAAAGGAGGGCAAAATTTCTGTTCAAATAGTGAATTGTTCAAAGTAGGTTGTATTGTGATTATGTTTTGTCTTTAGTTTCTTTTCACTGTAGTATGGAGCGCTTCTTTGGTTTGTTTCCTCCAAAGTTGCGCCCCCCTTAAAATTTTTGGCACCAGCCGCCACTGATGTCTACCCATATTTATTTCTCGCTCTTTTTTTTAATACAGTGCAGTGATTAATTACCGGCTTTATTATGGGAGGGAAATCAGTTAGGATACGCAAAGAATTTCTTAAAAGGCCGAAACGCCTTGAGGGTCTTTCCTCCCCGAATTTTCAATTCTATTACTGGGCGGCTAATTTGAGCAGCGTGTCTCTTTGGCTTCTTTCCCCCGGTAGTACAAACTACCCTGCATGGGTTAATATTGAGGCTTCACTGTGTCGTCCCTACTCTCTATCAGCCCTCCTCGGGACATCGCTCCCTCTTTCTGTTTCTATTTCTAAATATAATGTGGTTGTGTGGCACTCTTTAAAGATTTTAAAACAATTTAAGTTATTTCATGGCATACATGGCACTTCTCTCTTTTCTCCCTTTCTTAACAACCCCTTATTCCCTCCTTCTGTTCACTCTTCTGCATTTAATATCTGGGCTGCCATACAAAGTTTTCAGCACTTGTACATAAATAACATCTTTGCCAGCTTCTCTCAACTCTCACAGAAATTTAATCTCCCTCGTTGCCATTTCTTTTCCTATCTACAGGTGAGAGACTTTATCAGACAGAGATTTCCCAATTTCCCATCCTGCCCGCCTGAGACTCACCTTGATCATATTATAGCCCTATGTCTGAATCTCAAAAGAGGAGGATTGCTAAAATATACGAATATAGCATTTCTATGGATTCCCCATCTCTAGATATCATCAAACAGCGCTGGGAAGGGGAGCTTGGTTTTGTCATCGGGGATGATATTTGGGATACAGCCCTTGATAATGTACACTCCTCATCTATTTGTGCGCGCCACAGTCTGATCCAGTTTAAAGTCCTGCATCGTCGTCATTACTGTAACTCTGCCTTGGCTAAACTGTACCCTAATACAGACCCTAACTGTTATAGATGCAAAATAGCGCCTGCATCCCTTTATCACATGTTTTGGGGATGCTCAGAACTAGATCAGTTTTGGTCCTCCTTTTTTAATTTGTTTTCTATAATATTTAAGAAAAAAATTCCCCTTTGCCCCCTCACTGCTATTTTTGGCGAAACCCCAGCAAACATATCCACAACTCCCAAACAGAACAAGGCTCTTGCTTTCTCCTCCCTTTTAGCTCGATGCTTGATATTATTGAACTGGAAGAATGTTGCTCCACCCACACTCATCTAATTTGTATAATTACGTCTAATCTTCAATTAGAAAAGATCCGATAGTGTAAATGGCGCCCTCCAGAACTTCCACAGCACTTGGGATGGTTTTATGAATTATGTCAGGGATCTTGATGGTCTACGGTTGGACTGAAAAACATCCAGCAGATTTGGTATATGATTAAATACATTTACTGGCGTACTTACGTTTGCAACTGGAGCACCCCTACTCTTTGAGTGTGTATGTATGTGTACTTGTGTTTGGATGCCCCCCCACTGTTTTTTTTCCCCCCTTCTCTTTAATAGTTTATTTCACTCAATTTCATGATTGATTATTTTCTATAACATGATTATAATTATTGTAATGATTTTCATTTTATCTTTATTGTACTAACTACTGTTTTTTTTGGGGAGTTTTTTTTTCTTTTTCCCAGTGCTGTTCGGTTGTTGCGGTTGTAGTGGTGTTTTGGTAAGTTCCACCAGCACCCTAAATGTTCCACTCAAGTTACATTTTGACGACTGTGTATCTGATCATTTGTATGACTGTATGATTTTGAAAGAGAGAGATTGGCTAAACAGGTTGTGAACAGCTGTGTTGAGTGCAGAAAGTCCAGAGCAAAGAAATACAGATTATGGGGCAACTTCCACCAGAGCGTTCAACACCAGCAAGGCCATTTGAATTCACAGCAGTAGATCTGTTTGGGCCATACAAGGTAAAAGAAGTAAGAAAAAAGGTAAAGATGAAGGTGTGGGGCATCGTCTTCTGCAGCATGGCATCAAGAGCAATACACACGGATGTTGTTGGTGACCAGTCAGATAAACAGTTTCTCCTGGCTGACACAAGATTCACTGCACTGAGGGAACATCCAAAAACTTCACTGGAGCCAAACCTGCTCTGAAGGGGCTTTACACGTTTCTAGAGCGGAGTTGGAAAGTTCATCCTGCAGACTCACCTCACAGAAACAGAGCCGCTGAAGCAGCAGCTGGTATTGTAAAAAGAGCCTTGAACAGCCTGGGAGGAAATGGAAGTTTCACTTGGAGTGAATTTCAAACTTTTCTTTTCATGGCAGCAAATTTAGCTAATGAGAGGCCCATGGACGCCAGAACTCAAAGCACAGAAGACTGTGTAGAATACATCAGCCCAAACTCACTCCTGCTGGGTCGAACAACACCAAGATGAGACCCAGGGAGCTTTGATTTTGAAGGCTATCCTCACAAAAGACTGAGAATGATCCAGACAGAAGTGGACAGATTCTGGAGGAAGTGGAGTCAGCCGGCTGGACCGAACCTGTTTGAGAGGAACAAATGGCACACAATGAACGAAACGTGAGTGTTGGAGACATCGTTTGGTTGGCAGATCAAAATGTCTTGAGAGGTCAGTACAGACTGGCCAAAGTGGTTGGTGTCAACATGGACAGAAAAGGCATCGTAAGGGATGTGAGCGTCCGCACATTTCCAAGCTATCCAGTCCCGACAGTGAAGCCTACACAACAAAACAAGAAAAACAAGTTTGACAACTGAAGACAGAGGCTGAAAATCCCTGCCACAGTGCTTCACAGAGATGTCAGACGTGTGGTAGTTCTCCTCCCCATAGAGGAACAACATCACCCTAGAAGCAAAAATGCTGAAGAGGATGGAGGAAGAGTAGTCTTCAAACTTCAAATCCAGCTGCCAACATCCCAACATGTGGTGATCTCCTTGGGTTTGGCAACCAGGAGTTCAAGTGGGAGGTGTCAAGCCAAACAGAAGAAAGGACTCCTGATGTTGTTTAATTATGTATTGATAAGTTTATTTTAGTTATAATTTAGTAGTCCTGACAGTCTCCTTGATCATGTGTGCTGCTGCTAAAGACAGAAGGCAGAGTAGAGACGAGGAGAGAGAGAGAGCAGCATGCTGCTTAATTAGAGCAGCAGGTAGGAGCTGCAGGGAAATGTGCAGCAGGAGCAGAAGGAGACTTCAGAGACACCAGCGGTCAGTTTATTTGTTTTATTTAATTAATGAAGGTTCATTTAAAGTTTTTTTTTAAATTGAGATGTCAATTTGCATTTTTGTTCAGATTTTCAACCGATTGATATGAAGAGAAGTAAATGGAAAGGAACCTTCATGAAAAATGAATTGAGTTGTCCTGTGTCCTCTGGAGTCCTACCTTAAGCCTTTACAAGTTCAGGCATTCTGCAATCAAACCCTAAAGAACTTGACACACATGGATATATTTACATTTTCTTCTGCTCCCATTTATCCCTAATTCATTTCTTCATCTGTATCTGTGTTTTTCAGGACATACAGGCTTTTCTTCACTCACACAATAATGACAAAATAATAACATGTATTTATATTCATAATGGGATTATTCTGTCAGACATGTTCAGACAATAAAATGAAGAAATCTTCTTATTATAATATTCCCGTATTTTCCGGACTAAAGGTCGCACTTTTTTTCATAGTTTGGCTGGTCCTGGGACTTATAGTCAGGCGCAACTTATACATCAAAATATACATAAATGTTCATTCATACCGACAGAGATGAACCAAGGATTAAACATTACCGTCTACAGCCACAAGAGGGCGCTCTAGGCTAGACACAAACAAAATTCCCCTAAAATTAACAAACTGCAGGTAGTAAATTATGCAGCAGTACTCGAGCAACAATAAAGTTTGGAAGTTGAAAGTTCCAAGTGAGAAACTCGAGAGGGACTGGCGAAAAGCAGAGGTTACTCTTACTCCAATGAAGAAAATGAAGAAAGCTAATCACGGGCCGAAAGCAAGATGGCCAGAGGTGGAGGAACGAGTCCACAGATGGGTGCTTGAACAATGTGCTGCCAGGAGAGACTTGTTACAGGCCCATTTATGCTCAACGTTAAAGACAGATCTGGACATGGACTGAGCCTTGTGTCCATGCTCTGCGTTCATTTCGTCTGTATTTCTGCATGTTTCCATAAAGCTTAGGGATACAGGCCAAACAGAGCAGTACCACTGGAAACTGTTGGGCAGTGTTGATGTTTCTACCCATTACGTAGGTCTAGTGAGACACGAAGAAGGAATAATAATGATGGACTTCTTGAAGAGAAAATCTTTGAGTTGGTTAGAAATGACAAACATCTGTATGATGTTACTTTGTTTGTTACAAACAAATGCAAAAAAAAAAAACAGCTGGGAGGAGACTGGAGAGCAATTAAATATCAGTTGGCTGGTAGTGAAGGCGAAGTGGAGGTCTGTGCGAGACAGATTTGTTGGAGCCCCCCTGGTGGATGTGTTGGTTAACAGCAATGCCAACGGAAAGGAAGCAGTGGGCGTTCTCGGTGTTACCGCTTCATACAAGGCAACCACCTCTAAATCAGAGCACTAAATAAATACGACTTATAGTCCGATGTTTTTGTTCTCTTCATGATGCATCTTTTGACTGATGCGACTTTTACTTCAAACGACTTATAGTCCAAAAAATACAGTACTATTGTCTTGATTTGTCTTCATTAAGGGGTCTGGACTAAACCAGGGACAGAGTCCTGATGATGTATCACACCTGTCTGCAGCACGCTGAACGAGGGGAGGGACAGAGAGCTGCAGAATGAAATCACCACAAGAGAAAACAAGAAAATCAATGCATGGAAATAATGATTTAGACTCTTTAAAACATCTTCAGCAGCACTGAGGTCCACATCTCTCTGGCATGAATGCCCCCCTCTGAAAAAACCCTCTGGTTTCACAGTCTCACTCTGGATTCTGGACCCACATCAGGAGGTCCTCGTGTAGAGAGGGGGAGGGGCTTGTTAATGACTCTGTTCAACTAAAAAAAGGTCAAATAACATGGGCTGTAACTAAAATATCATCAGGATGACCTCTGCCTCCACTGACCATGATGTTTCTGTGGCTCTCTGTCTGTTTAGGAGGCTCTCTGTTTCTAATGTCCGCTGTGCTGCCGTCACACGCTCAAACTTTTTTCAGCACTTTGTGCAAATAATGGTTTTTCAATCCTGTAGGTGTGGAAAAATCCAAAGCTGCTCCATAAAACTGAGCTACAGCTCTCTTTAAGGACTAAATCTGCACTTTCACTTCCAATTTCAGAGACACTCTGCTGTAGATCTAGAGGGGAGCATAGAACTAGAGCAGACAGAATGAGTCCAATAGACATCACCATGATCTCTCTGCTTTGACAGATCACTGATACATTCTAGTTCTTCATGATCTAAGGTGGTCTTATTGCACAGCCCTACTTACAGTTATTCTAAAGGACACGTGCACGTTATTGTGTCTCTACACAAACTGCTCACAAATATCTGGACATCAGTGAAGAGCTTCTTGATTTCTATGAAGACAAACTGTTCAAACATCTTTTTCAGAGGCTCTCTGAGTTAGTCTGACATGAAAAGACAAGTGAGAGAAAGATTCTGAGTAATTCTGAACAAACTGGACCAGGATCTGACCTGAGAGTTTCCACTTTACAGTTTGGACTCTTCAGTCCAGCAGACAGGACCTCCACTCCTGAATCCTTCAGGTCGTTGTTGCTCAGGTCCAACTCTCTGATGAAACAGGACTGGGAGCTCAGAGCTGAAGACAGATCTTCACAGCTTCTCTCTGTGAGGTCACAGCCACTCAGTCTGTAAAAAATAAGAGCAGAAGAAAATATAGATGTTGAGGGAGAGCCTGCTCAGACTTGATGATCTTGGGTGGTCCTGATCAAAGATGAAGGTGAGAGCACCACGAGGCAGAGCTGAGGATAAAGGAGCAGAGCAGATAAACAGGAGCAGAGCTCCACTATTTTTCTTCACTCCAACGTCCATGAAGAGAAAGAGTGAGTTTGTGTAAATATACTTCTGTTATTGTCTGATTGGTTAAACTGCCCCGTGCACTGAATTTATCATCATGTTATAATGAAGGACCACAAAATTCTCTTCTGCTGCTGGAATCTAAAGACTACTTGTTAATCCAAGGGCATCACATACACCCACCATCCACTTTATTTGTTACACCTGATCAGCTGCTTAATAAAGCACATTGCTTTTCAACCAATCCCATGGCAACAACTCAGTGCACTGAAGCATGTAGACATGGTCAGGATGACCAGCAGCTGAGTGATGCTGTCATGGAGATATGGACCAACATCTCTGATGATGTTTCAGCTCCTTGTTGAATCTCTGACACCAAGAATGAAGGAGCTCTGAAGGTGAAGGGGGTCCAACCTGGGACCACCACGGTGTGCCTAATAAAGTGTCCGCTGAGTGTTTCTTGTGATTCCTGATGTATAATCATGTTTTTTACATTTGCTGTATGTTCTTTGTGTCAGAAGCTCACAAACACTTCTGCCTCCATGTTAAACATCAACAAGGCGTGTGAATCAGATCCTTTTCTTTTAGTCCAGACTCTCTCACCAAAATCTGTCCAGATTTCAACACCCCAAACCAAAAACTGCTTTAAGGCTCAGCCTTTACCACAGAGCTACAGTTGATCAAAACTCTTTGTAATGAAGGATATCAAATCTCTTTAACCCTGTTGAAATCCTTACAGGTAGGGCTGGGCCATTTGAAACATACTTTGGATTTTATAACCATTCTTTGTGTTCTCATTTCTAACATTTATTTGTAAATGACTGAACTGAACTGAAGTTTTGTCCTTAAACAGTCTTTAAATGCACAAATGCTGAACTCTGAATAAAAGTTTTTCATTTCAAACTTCAACTTGTCTTTAGGAACAACATGTTGGTAAATGGAGGATTTCAATATTTGTCCATTTAGTTGCTGTCATTGTCCTTTTTCACAGAGCCGTAACCAAAACCACCACAACCAGGCTCCTTCATATTTACACCTCCAGACATTCACCTTAATTCTGTGAGGCTGTAACATCTGTACCTGCAATACTGTTGGACACACACCACACGGCGTGAACCCCCACGGACACACAATGGCAGAGACACTCACTCCACTCTGTTAGGACCTCTGAGGACAGAAAAAAGAAGGGACCATGTGTCCCCCTCCATTCTGTCTCAGGGACGTTCACAGTGGAGGTCAAGGGTCACACAAATAATAAAATAACACAATAAAATAATAAATAACACAGCTTGAAGCAGCAGTATGGACTGGGCTATTGGCTAAAAAGTGTGTGACAGTCTCATATAAAAATATGAAATTCTCTGCATTATGGAAAAATAAATGAACAAAGTTGGATATTTTTAGCACCACTGTAGAATTAGATTCAGTTAAGTGTCCTCTTTTTGTCTTCATATATATACACATGTATATATTTACATTTTCTTCTGCTCTCATTTATCCCTAATTCATTTCTTCATCTGTATCTGTGTTCGTCAGGACATACAGGCTTTTCTTCACTAACACAATTAATAACATGTATTTATATTCATAATGGGATTATTCTGTCAGATATGTTCAGACAATAAAATGAAGAAATCTTCTTATTATAGTTTTACTATTGTCTTGATTTGTCTTCATTAAGGGGTCTGGACTAAACCAGGGACAGAGTCCTGATGATGTATCACACCTGTCTGCTGCACGCTGAACGAGGGGAGAGACAGAGAGCTGCAGACTGAAATCACTACAAGAGAAAACAAGAAAATCAATGCATGGAAATAATGATTTAGACTCTTTAAAACATCTTCAGCAGCACTGAGGTCCACATCTCTCTGGCATGAACGCCTCCCTCAGAAAAAACCCTCTGGTTTCACAGTCTCACTCTGGATTCTGGACCCTCATCAGGAGGTCCTCGTGTAGAGAGGGGGAGGGGCTTGTTAATGACTCTGTTCAACTAAAAAAAGGTCAAATAACATGGGCTGTAACTAAAATATCACCAGGATGACCTCTGCCTCCACTGACCATGATGTTTCTGTGGCTCTCTGTTTCTTTTTTTAATTTTCTTTTTACTGAACATTTTAATACACATTTTGCATACATCTGGTACATAATAACTGAATCTATTTTCCTCCAATACTGCATCTTTCGGTCTTACATGACACCCTTCGTCAGTCTCTCACCTTGAAACAGTAATAAAATAACCTTACCTATTTATATACACCAACAAAACTGTGTCCCAAAAATAGACGTCATCTGCTGTCTCTCATTCATTTTGATTAGATAAACTAAGAGTTTTAACATGTTCCAGTGTAGCAAAAACAATGAAATAAACAAAACAATAAATTTATTGAAGTAATAATAATAATAATAATAATAATAGTATAATTTTAAAAAAGAAAAGAAAACAGAACATGACAACTTCAGTAGCTTCGAACCAGGGTACTTTTTCTTCTAATGATGGACATCTCAGGTAAAGTCTGACTTAATTGGTTTTATGTACTCAACCCAGTTTTCCCATATTCTTTTAACTCTGTCATTCTTCAGTCTCAAGGAGAAAGTTAACTTTTCCATCACATATATATTGTGTATAACCTCAACCCAGTCCTCAACCTTAGGTACCTCCTTCTTTGTCCATTTTCTGGTAATCACTTTCTTGCTTGTAATCAACATTATTCTATAAATATGTTTGTCTCCTAATCTTGTAAAATCTTTGTCCAATTTCCCCAAGTATAATACCCCAAATGTTAGTGGGAGGTCTACCTTGAGTATTTTATCCATACAGCTGCTCATTTATCTCTTCACATTCATTCACTGATGTGACAATATTTGCCTCCCTCGTCCACCTCTCTTTATATACACAGAGTCATTTTCTTTGAGGTTTTCCACTCTCTTATATAATATTGAAATTAACTTTTTCCTCAGTGTTGATTCATATGCTGAAGTGAACATCTCAATGACTGCAAACCCCCTCCCCTCTACTGTCCCCCTTAGTGTTTGCTTTAGATAATGCCTTAATTGCAATTACCCGTATTGATCCTGATTTGTCAGACTAAATTGGTCTTTTATTTCTTGAAAACTTTGAATCTTCTTCCTTAAAAGCTCCCAGAATATCGGGTATAAAGGCTGCTGAGGTTCACTCATGCTTTGTCGGTGGATTTCCTCTTCTCGAGTGGTTTGTTTGCCGTCGTTCTGGCTCCTCGTAGCCTCTTAAATTGTGTTTTCTACATTTGGAGTTTTGATCCTGCAGTCTTTTGGATACTTACCTGTTTTTTCTTCTCCCTCTCTTCACAGTGTCTCCCGAGCTCCTGCCCTGCCTGTTTGTTTATACTCACCTTGTTGTCACTGATCACTGGATGTTGAATTTTTGGACTTTGTAAATAAATCACCGTTAACCTTTACTGGTTCTCCGTCTCAGCTTCTGGGTCCAACTATTAAAGTTTAAAAAGGACAGTTATGTATAGGAACCCCATCGGTTGTGCTGGCCTCAATTTCTGTCCATCTCGCTGAGTAAGAAGGATTGTACACATTTAGCAATATTTTAATTTGTGCAGCTTGGTAGTATCTCTTCAGGCATGGAAGTGCTAGCCCTCCTTTGTTTTAAGGTAACTGCAGTTTTCTGTACCTAATCCTTGGTCTCTGCCTCTGTCAGATGTATCTAGAGATCATTTTATCCCATTCCCTGAATTCATGATCTGTTATCTCCACCGGTAGACTTTGGTCCAGGTACAGAGGCCTCGGCAGCACATTAATTTTTATCACCTCCACTCTTTGTGTAATGCTCATATAGGGTTTCAGATTCTATCTGTTAATATCAAATTGAATAATATTAAGCAACTGATCATAGTTGATGGATTTTAATTGTCCTAAATCTTGAGGTAAATTAACTCCCAAATATTTTATTGAATTTGATTCCCAGTTGATTTTGTATTTATCTCTAATCACTTGGTCTGGTCTAAAGTTAAAAGTAATAACCTGAGTTTTTTGTAGATTTATTTTAAAGCCTGATAGGTGACCATAGTCTGTAAGGGTTGTCTTAAGTTCAGGGAGGGACGTGTTCAGACTCGATAAATATATCATTACGTCACCTGCTATTTTTTGTATCCCTGCCCCCATGTCTACACCTGTTATATTTTCATTTTGTTTTATCCAATAGCTCAAGGGTTCCAGAAAAATGGCAAAAAGAACAGGACTCGCTGAGCAACCCTGACGACAGCCTCGTTCTCATGCAATGGACTTTGAAAGACTCCCACTGATCCTGATTCTAGCTGTTGGTTTATAATACAGGGCCTGTATAACCTTAATAAATGTCTCATGGAAGTGAAACTGCTCCAACACTCTATATAGGAAATCCCACCCTACAGAATCAAATACCTTTTCTACATCTAATCCCACCACGACTGTCTCTATCTTATTTTTGATTACACGTAGGGTACGCCTAATATTGTCCTGCGTCTGTCTTTGTTTTATAAATCCTGTCTGGTCTGGATTATTTCTGGCAGAATTATTTCTAAACCTCTGACTAAAACAGCTGTAAACAGTCTGTAATCTTGATTAAGGACACTGATGGGTCTATAACTGGAGCATTCCTGCTCGTCCTTTCCCTCCTTCAGGATTACAGAGATAATGGCTTCTCTCCATGAATCAGCAATTTCTCCCTCCGTCAACACCCAGTTAAATGCCCTCCACAGAAGTGGGATTAATGTTGCCTGAAGTGATCTGTACCATTCTGCTGTGTACCCGTCTGCACCCGGGGTCTTTCCTGTAATTTCTGCAGTTAAAGCCTGTGTTGTGAAATAACTTTTTAACTCTTCAAGGACAGAGATTCTTGCATCCCAGTTTGGCCTCTTCACCTCTCTGAGAGGACTGTTTGAAGACTTCCTCTCCCACTACCCCCAATTTGGACCAGAGACAGGAAGAGCCAGGGACAAAGGTCATTTCTTTAAGACTTTAAGGACCCTAAACAGATTTGCTTTAGCTGAGATCATGATTTATTAACCAAAGATTGTTCACTAATTCATTTGTGGGAGGAAATGCTTCAGCCACTAATCTCCTCAAACCAGTCTCCCAGGTTGACCTGCTGACCTTGCCTGGAGGCAACTTACAACTGTTAATGCTTACTCTTTTCATGGACCACAGCGCCCTCATGTGGAATAACTTGTGACAGTTGCTTCTCAGAAATATATATGTCACGCTATTATCTGCTTTGTTTTATTTCATGTTTAGAATAAGATTTTTATACCCTAGGCTTGACAGTATAACCTACAATGATAAAGAAGCCTATGCATTTAAGTTTAATCATATATATCCCTTGTTTATTTGTGTTTTGGACCAATATAACAGTTTTAATGTTTTTCTTGCTATGATACCATGAGTGTTTAGTATCATACTATTCTCTATGAAACTGTCTTTCTTCTTATGTGGGTTATATTGAGTGGTTATCAAAGTTCGACTTAAGTATTGGCCAAAATAAAAGTTGATAAAGGTTTGATACAGCTTAGATGACTCCTCCTGTACCTGACGACGCCCTGAAGTCGACAAGAGACAAAAGACTCCCGCAGAGCCCCGCTCTTGAGTGTAGAGTGTAGTTTGTTTCAAAGTTTTGTCTAGTCTTGTCCTGCATCTGCTTTAGTCTTGTCTACGTCTCCTCTCCCTTTTCGCGTCTTTTCTTGTTTTTATGTTTTTGTAACGCGCCTGTAATTTTTCTTCATGAGCCAGCTGTAACTCTCTAAAGACATTACCTGAAAGCAAATCACGATTCTTGTTTAATTATCTCTGAGGCGTATCGTGTGGCCTGCGATTCAGCCTACTTTGAAATAGATAAGAGAGTCGTCTTTTTCTTTTTATTATCCTTTGTATTCTGCTGATCAAGACCTCCAAGCCCAGCTTAACCCGACGACAGAACCTGCAAGTCCAATCTAAGACGGCACCTCTCTCCTGTGAAAACTACGGGACCATCACGGGTCAGAACCTCTCCTGGATCCATCGCGCTGGTTGAGTGTGGACTTCTCAGCTTCCCTTTGGGACGACTCCGAACCAGAACAGCCCTTCAGGCTCCAAGCAGCTCAGGACCAAGAAGAGACCCGATGCAAACTCTACGTCATAGTAGGACTTTGTGGTTCTAACTCCGTCTTTGAGTGTCTTGATTTATTCTCAATTAATTAACTACCCCTGATTCGACCTTTTCCCAAATTCAGTTTAATCCGTTTAGTTAATCCTCAGTAACCACTCAATATACGTAAATATATTTGTTTAGCGGTCATAACTTCTCTCATTATTCCAAGCTTCATTACAACTTTGCCATTTAATTCTTTCTTAAGTTTTGTCATTTATAGTTTTAATAAATCCTTCTTAAATTTAAAGTTCTGTCTGTTGGGGTTTGTTCAGAAGGTTTGACATCCCTGTAAAAAAAAATTCACTCAGGTTTATGAGATTGATTCACTTTAAATGTTGGCTCTCACGAACGTGATAAAGGCTAATAATAAACAATAGATCTTTTAATAGATCACATTTATCTTTTCCGTGGTCAAAGCTCGGTGGTGCCCCGATTCTAAGAAACTTTAATAAAACATGAATACTAATTTTAATAATTAATGTCCATAAAGATCAAACAAATGATCACAGCACCTGATTCTGTTCTTCTTTTAACCTTTGGTAAATTTATATTCTCTAAAAATTGATCCATCTCGGTTTTATTACTAGCTGTTGGTTGCTCATATAGATTTTTGTAATAAGTTTCAAAGCACTTTTGCATTTCCTCTGTTTTATCCACTGTTGATCTTGTATACGGGTCCCATATTTTGCAAATATTGTTTTTGGCCTGCTGTTCTTTCAGTTTATATGCCAGCAATTTTACTGATTTACCCTCCACTTCATACTATCTTTGTTTTGTAAACAGCAGTTTGTTTTTGATCTCCTGCGTATAAATCTCATTTATCTCTGCTCTCTTTTTTTAATTTCCAGATTTATACGCTCTTCCAAAATGTCTTTATGTTCTCTTTCTAGCCTTTTTAGATCTGATTTTAGTGTGTCAAGTCTTAACTGTCTCATCTTTTTAAATGTGCTGATTTAGCTATTATCTTCCCTCTCATCACGGCCTTACACTCGTCCCACAGCACAGACGGGGACACCTCACCATTATCATTATCCTCAATATATGTCTGAAGCTCCTTCATTATTTCTTCCTTCATATGTCCTTGTAATATAATTGAATTTAACCTCCAGATTGTTGTTTTTTTCTCACTCCCCAGACGTACTGTTAAATAAAGAGGGCTGTGGTCTGATAGGTCCATTACTCCTACGTCACATTTTTCTACCCTATGCCTGTCTTTATTATACATCAGGAAATAATCGATCCTTGAATATATGTTATGTGGTGACGAGTAAAAAGTATAATCCTTACTTGTGGGATTCAGATCCCTCCAGACGTCTACAATTCCCAACTCAGACATCAAACCCTTTATTTTTTTACTAATTGCACTTTTTTGTAGTCCACCTCCTGAAGAGTCCAGCTGTGAGGTAAGTCTTTGGTTCAGATCACCTCCAGCAGTCAAAATACCCTCTGCCTCTGACGTCATCAAATCAAACATCTGTCTGTAAAACCCCCAATCTGAGCCTGGTGGAGCAAGGATGTTAAGAAAAGTTACCACCTCACCTTCTAATTTCCCCTTAACCATGATATACCTGCCCTCTTTGTCCCGTCACTGAAATTTTTACAACTGAATCCTTCCCTGAAACTAAAACAGCCCTCTTCAGTGTCCTGTATTATAGGAGGCAGAAAATATTTGGTTATAACCATTCCTCTAAAGCTTTACGTGCTCCTTCTCTGTTAGGTGGGTCTCCTGTAATAATATCACACTGACCCCTTCGTTTTTCATCTTATTATCTTACTCCTTTTGATTGGGTTGAGTACATCATTTACGTTATATGAGGCTACTTTAATGCAGTTTTTGGATGTTGTCATTATTCTCTGTTCTCCTGCCTTGTGTCTCTCTCCTATTATCCCCTTCACATTTACCCCTTCTGCTCCTGGAACAATAATGAACATTAACCAACATGCAACAGAAGTGTAACATAAACACCCTCAAACTAGATAGAGTTTTAGTGCGCATGTGTTAACAGTGCAAGCAGCCTGTGGAAGTTGCTCCTGCTCGTTTTCCGTCTTTTCTTGGAAAAAGACTACTTTTATTTCTTCTTACGTTTGTTTTTCTTGAGTTAAATTGTGAAGTGGTGCTCTCCCACTTGTGCCCTAAAAGAGAGTAATTTTTCTCATTTCCATAACTTTTAATTTATGGGACCACCATCGCACACTCGGACTACTGTACCGCTGCAGCCCCGCTTTGTTTACAGCAGGGAACAGCTGATCGCGCTGCAGCCGGCCGGCTCAGCGATCTCAACACCAGACATACAGCCAGGTATGCTCGCAGACATAAGGAGAAGAACACACAAGGGGTGTACAGGAGGAAAAAAGCTGCGAGGGAAAGGAGTTGGACTGAGACGACGGAGGCTTATGAAGAGGAGTTATAAGCCGAGTCTCCCCTCTCTCATCATGGGAAATGTGAGGTCCCTCGGGAATAAGATGGACGAGCTGACGGCACTGGTCAGGAGTCAGATGGAGTATCGTACCTGCAGCCTGATGTGCTTCACAGAGACGTGGCTGCAGCCGGAGACTCCTGACTTTAACGTCTCCATCACCGGCTTCCAGACTGTACGGGCCGACCGGGATGTCACCGAGAGCGGTAAGAGAAAGGGCGGGGGACTTGCCGTTCTCGTAAACGACAAGTGGTGTCATCCCGGTCACATCACGGTGAAGAAACGCATCTGTAGCCCGGATATAGAACTGTTAGCTGTGGGACTCCGACCTTATTATTTACCCCGGGAGATCTCACATACCATCCTAGTGGCTGTTTACCTCCCCCCCTCCGCGAGCCCCGCGACGGCGTGTAACGTCATACACGCCATCATATCAACACTGCAAACGGACAATCCCAGTGCTCTCATCATGATCTCTGGGGACTTTAATCATGTCACCATGGGGAAAACACTCCCAACTTTCACCCAGTATGTGAGCTGCACAACCAGAGGGGAGAAGACTCTGGACCTTCTGTATGCTAATGTGAAAGAGGCATACAGCTCTTCCCCCCTCCCCCCTCTGGGATGATCAGATCACAACAAGATTCACCTCATCCCCTGTTATGTGCCCCTGGTGAAAAGACTGCCAGCCACCACAAAGTCTGTGAGGAACTGGTCAGACGAGTCCATGGACACACTGCAGAGCTGCTTCGAGGTGACAGACTGGACGGCACTCTGTGAGCCCCATGGAGAGGACATCAACGAGCTCACAGAATGCATCACGGATTACATAAACTTCTGTGTGGACACCATCGTCCCAACAAGGACTGTCCTTTGTTATTCAAATAACAAGCCGTGGATAACAAAGGACATTAAAGACTGTCTAAATGCTAAGAAGAGGGCCTACAGAGATGGACATCTTGAGGAGGTGGGGGCAACACAGAGGGTCCTGAAGGTGAAAATTAAGGAGGCTAAGGACAGCTACAGGAGGAAGCTGGAGAAAAAACTCCAGCAAAACGACATCAAAGAGGTCTGGAGTGGCATGAAGACCATCACTGGGTACAAGAGGAGCAGCAGCAGGGGAGAGAACTGCAGTGTGGACAGGGCGAACGAACTAAATCTGTTTTTTAACAGATTCGACTCAGGCCCTGTCCTCCCTCCCCCCCTCCCTGCTGCAGGCCGGCAGCCAGCAGCCACTCCAGGGACGCCTCCCCCTCCTGGGAGCCCCCTGCCTTCAGATGTGGGAACCTCACCTCCCTCCTCCTCCTCCTTCTCTGATCCCCAGACTGAAGGACCTTGCTTAGCATCTACACCTCCACTCACCTCCCCTACGTCCTCCCCGACCAAACCAGGTTAGAAGACAGCTGACAAGACTCCACGCAGGCAAAGCTGCAGGCCCTGATGGTGTGAGCCCGAAGGTCCTGAAAGCCTGCGCCCCCCAGCTCTGTGGAGTACTTCACCATGTCTTCAGCATGAGCCTGAGTCTCCAGAGGGTCCCCGTGCTGTGGAAGACGTCTTGCATCGTTCCTGTACCGAAGACGCCGTGCTCAAACAACGTCAAGGACTACAGACCGGTGGCACTGACGTCCCACATCATGAAGACCCTGGAGAGACTCGTTCTGGAGCAGCTCCGGCCTAAGGTCAGGCCCCACTTGGATCCACTACAGTTCGACTACCAGCCCCGACTTGGTGTTGAGGATGCCCTCATCTTCATTTTGAACAGGGTCTACGCCCATCTGGACAGGCCTGACAGCACTGTGAGAGTGATGTTTTTTGACTTCTCCAGTGCCTTTGACACCATCAGACCACCTTTACTGGGGGAGAAGCTGACAGCGATGGGGATGGAGGCTCCTCTGGTGTCCTGGATTGATGACTACCTGACTGGCAGACCGCAGTATGTTCGTCTGCAGCCCTGCAGTCTGACAGGGTGGTCAGCAATACAGGGGCTCCCCAGGGGACAGTCCTGTCCCCCTTCCTCTTCACCCTGTACACCACGGATTTCAGCCACAACACCGACTCCTGCCACCTTCAGAAATTTTCTGATGACTCGGCTGTTGTGGGGTGTATCATGTAGTGATCAGGGTGATCTCCACGGTTCAGAAGGGTTGAAAACATAACTCAAAACAGGTCGTTACCGTCACACTGCACGTTTAATGTTTGCAGGGCAGGTCAGACATTCTGCATGTGGCCATATAAGCACACTTTGTGAAGGCAAAACAAATAAAAGGTTCAAGAGTCCCAACAAAACAGCAGGTCGATCCTGGGAGAACGTCCTGTGTTGCTGTGAAAAGGGCAGGAAGCGTCCTCACGTCGTCGTGTGCGTCACCATAGTAACCAAAAACATTTAAAGACAGTACTCAGAGAGGCGATCATTACAATCAGCAAGGGTGATGAGGAGGAGTACAGGGCTGTGGTGGGGGACTTTGTCACATGGTGTGAGCAGAACCACCTACAGCTCAACGTGACAAAGACCAAGGAGCTGGTTGTGGATCTGAGGAGGACAAAGGCTCCAGTGGCCCCTGTTTCCATCCAGTGGGTCCAGGTGGACATCGTAGGGGAGTACAAATACTTGGGAGTATTTTTGGATTACAAACTGGACTGGACCAGGAACACCGAGGCCGTCTACAAGAAGGGCCTGAGCCGCCTCTACTTCCTGAGGAGGCTGAGGTCCTCTAACATCTGCAGGACGATGCTGAGGATGTTCTACGAGTCTGTGGTGGCCAGTGCTGTCCTGTACGCTGTTGTGTGCTGGGGCAGCAGGCTCAGGGTAGCGGACACCAACAAGCTCAACAAACTGATCCGTAAGGCCAGTGATGTTGTGGGGGTGCAGCTGGACTCTCTAACAGAGGTGTCAGAGAGGAGGATGCTGTCCAGGCTGCAGGACATCATGGACAACACCTCCCACCCCCTCCACAAGGTGCTGGACAAACACAGGAGCACATTCAGTGCGAGACTCATCCCCCCACGATGCACCACAGAGCGCCAAAGGAAGTCCTTCCTGCCTGTGGCCATCACCTCTAATATCACTGCTCCCTCAGGTCCTGGAGAATAAACTCTCACTGTTTTTACTCCTGTGATATTGTTAATAAGTAAATCTATGGACAAATGGTGCTGTCATGAATATATTTACATATTTACATTTTTGATTTACATTTACATTTTTTAGTGAAAATATTGTTGATTGTTAATACTATGTATACCTCCACCTCATTCAGAGCCTCATTTCCACTTAATTTTACTTACTTATTTTCCTTCATAAGGAAGTTGATACTGCTTAAAGACTCTGCACGTTGCAACCTGCTTACGTAACTTTTATGCTCTTCTCATTTGTTTTTATTTTTACTTGTATTTATTTTATCTCGATTATTTTTTAATGCTACTGTCTATTCCAATGTCTTCATCTGATATTTCCAACTGCTATACTGTGTATAAGACCAACTGAAACAACCGAATTTCCCCTTGGGGATTAATAAAGTATTTCTGATTCTGATTCTGATACTAAACGAACTTCCTTATGTGAGGTCCTATTATTGACCTTCTCTGAGCTCTGAGGGATGTCCTCTACCCTCTCGGGGCAGGGGGCCCTCGCTGCCAAATTCAGCATCGTCCATAAGTCCACAACAGCTTTAAGTGCTGCCCCGACAACCTTAGCTTCTGAGGGTATAATCTTTTCAACTAAAGATTCATGTAAAACGCTGCAGTCTTAACAAAATTAGAGTCACTTGTTTCTCACCTCGTGTTTCCTAATAGGCTTAGGATATTTCCTGGAAGCAGTCAAATCTTCACCTGAGAGTGCTGTATTACATCACTTGTCCCCGTCTCTCCTAAAGGCTGCCGTGTCTCTGTTGTCCTGTGTCCATACTTCGCTCAGCTCGTTGTCCATGTCAGCCTTTTAATCCGCTCTGTCCAGTTCTCTGCCGGATTCACGACCTCCACCTGGAGCCCCCGGGCCACCATGTCCTTTGCTACCTCCTCCACTGTGTTGTGGATGCGCGTCTCTTCCTGGTAAAACACCCAGAGTCTCACTGGAAAAGGCGTCTGAAAGTGTATATTCTTATGTCTTAGGACCCTTTTCACCTCTGTGTATTCTTTGCATTTCCTCAAAATTTTCAGCGCATAGTCATGGTCTAAAATCACCTTCCTCCCCTCATACATGAAGCTCCTTTCTGCCAGGCTATCTTAATAAGTTCTTCTTTACTCCGGAAACTTTGTAACTTCATCACGATGGATCTCGGCGGGGAATCCTTAGGAGGTTGTGAGACTAGAGCACGGTGGGCTCTTTCAATCTTCAGCTCAAATGATGGGGGTAAAGCCAGCTTCTCCCTCAGAAGGTTTTCAATAAAAGTGATCATCGACTGAGTGTTTTTTTCCACTTCCACCTTCACCCGTGAATTCCGACATTCTTGACCTGCTTCTGCAGCTCCATGAGCTCCAACGTACTTCCTCCAGGTTCTGAGTACACTCCTCTGTTTCCACGATCTGCTTTTCAGCGTCGTCTGTCATGATGTTTGTCTTCCTGATATCCTCTTTGATTTCATTCAGATTTTCAAAGTTCTCCCGGCGAAACTCACGCATCTCAAGCAGGATTGTTTCCAGGTCTGCCATACTTTCAAGAGGTCGTTGAATTTCTTCTTCTTGGCTCGGTCGCGTTGCTAGCTTGGTTGTCTTGATTGAGGTTTAAACCAGTGTTTTAACTTGACTTTCAATTTTGTCCTCTAGTCTTACTCATCGACCTTACTACCTCACTCTCACATTTATCCTTGTTTTCTCAGACCAATAGGCTTAAAGGGCCTTTGAATCTCAATTTTAAGGGAGCTCCCTTTTTATGCTGCTGCCATGTTGGCGTCAGGCCGAAGAAGGAGGCTCTCTGTTTCTAATGTCCGCTGTGCTGCCGTCACACGCTCAAACTTTTTTCACCACTTTGTGCAAATAATGGTTTTTCAATCCTGTAGGTGTGGAAAAATCCAAAGCTGCTCCATAAAACTGAGCTACAGCTCTCTTTAAGGACTAAATCTGCACTTTCACCTCCATTTTCAGAGACACTCTGCTGTAGATCTAGAGGGGAGCATAGAACTAGAGCAGATAGAATGAGTCCAATAGACATCACCATGATCTCTCTGCTTTGACAGATCACTCATACATTCTAGTTCTTCATGATCTAAGGTGGTCTTATTGCACAGCCCTACTTACAGTTATTCTAAAGGACACGTGCACGTTATTGTGTCTCTACACAAACTGCTCACAAATATCTGGACATCAGTGAAGAGCTTCTTGATTTCTATGAAGAGAAACTGTTCAAACATCTTTTTCAGAGGCTCTCTGAGTTAGTCTGACATGAAAAGACAAGTGAGAGAAAGATTCTGAATGATTCTGAACAAACTGGACCAGGATCTGACCTGAGAGTTTCCACTTTACAGTTTGGACTCTTCAGTCCAGCAGACAGAAACTCCACTCCTGAATCCTTCAGGTTGTTGTTGCTCAGGTCCAACTCTCTGATGAAACAGGACTGGGAGCTCAGAGCTGAGGACAGATCTTCACAGCTTCTCTCTGTGAGGAAACAGCCACTCAGTCTGTAAGAAATAAGAGCAGAAGAAAATATAGATGTTGAGGGAGAGCCTGTTCAGACTTGATGATCTTGGGTGGTCCTGATCAAAGATGAAGGTGAGAGCACCACGAGGCAGAGCTGAGGATAAAGGAGCAGAGCAGATAAACAGGAGCAGAGCTCCACTATTTTTCTTCACCCCAACGTCCATGAAGAGAAAGAGT